>NC_069414.1:43707300-43805670 GCF_026875155.1 Cherax quadricarinatus | reverse complement strand
GGGCCCTTTTAGAAAAAAAAATTGAGGAAGCCATTGAAGACAAAACTGGAGGAAGTCTCTCCAGGATGAACTCTGGCAGAAACAAACACCACTTTCTTGTTTGGAAAGCGATAGGGTCGAGGCTGATCAGCAAGAGGGAAGAGGCCAGGTAATCTATCTTCTCGTTCTTCCACTCTACCAACATGAGAACTGACAGTCACCAAGTCCACACGCCAACGATCTAATGAGTACACCAGTAACTCTCTATGATAATATAAGTTGGAGCAACCTGGAGGAAATTTGTGGTCAAGGTTCTCCAGCATTGTTTGTAGCTCAGTGTATGTGAACGGGTAAGTGAAGGCATAGTATGTTACTGCCCAAGCCTCACTTACTGTGTGAACCCAGGTTATAACAGTGCTGTTCTCTTCACTCTGAAATACAAAAATGCAATATCAATTACTGTGCTTGAGGAAAGGGACATTATAAGGCAATTAATGAAGGGAAGGGTAGCTCCAATTCCTTGGATAAAGAACAATTCACTATAATCAAAGCACCACCTTGAAATAAATATATATTTATAACAAATTAAATAACTGGTGTAATAAAACAAAGTAGGGAACTGTTTATCCTTTATGGATTTTGAAGAACCATATGATAGGATGGATAGGGAAGTTTTTATACAGGTAGTGAGGCTCAGATTAGGGTATGTAGAAGAGAGGGAGACTATTTGTCAGTAAAGATAAGCCTTAGACAGGGAGGTATGATGTCACCAAAGTTGTTTAACTCATTATAGATGGGGTTGTAAAAGACATGACTGCTAGGGTGTTGGTGAAAAGTTCTGGATTAAAAGATAATGAATCTGATATAAAGTGAGAATTGTCACAGTTCTTTGGTGGATGAATTTGGGAGGGTATGTAAAAGAAAGAAATTAACAGGTGATGGGAGAAATACAAAGTCTAGGCAATCAAAGGCTGAATATCAGATTGGAAGAAATAAGCGTTTTCAGTTATTTCAGAGCAAATGTGTCAATGGATGGGTCTATAAAAGATGAGATAAACCATATAACAGATGAGGGAAAAGAGGTAGTTGGTGTGTCACAACCTTGTGGAAAGAAAGTTCATGTATGGAGACAAAAAAGAAAATGCACCAGAGGATAGTGGTGTGAAGCATGGGCTTTAATTAACATTGCAACAAGAAGGCTAGAAACAGTGGAGATGTCATGTGTATTAAGATAATAGAGGTAAAGTAAAAGGACACAAGTGCAACTAATGTGACATTTTATTGTGGCAACATTTCGCTCTCCAGGAGCTTTATCAAGCCGTTACAAACAATACATGGACACAGAGGGTATATAAAAACTCAGAGTGAGGTGCAATATTAGTGAGGTACCATATCGATGTTCACTAGTGGTGGTAGTAGTAGTAGTAGTAGTAGTAGTAGTAGTAGTAGTAGTAGTAGTAGTAGTAGTAGTAGTAGTAGTAGTAGTAGTAATAGTAGTAGTAGTAGTGACAAATACAATATGGTAGAGCAATTAATTCGTACATGAGTATTAGGATACAAAAGCTATTACTTGGGTAACATAAAAATAGGTTGGACAAATATAGACTGGAAAGAGGCAGGTAGTTTCAGTGTTCACTCTCTGTAATGTGCCTTGAGTGAACACTGAAACTACCTGCCTCTTTCCAGTCTATATTTGTCCAACCTATTTTTATGTTACCCAAGTAATAGCTTTTATATCCTTCTACTCATGTACGAATTAATTGCTCTACCATATTGTATTATTTTTGTCACTACTACTACTACTACTACCACTAGTGAACATCGATATGGTACCTCACTAATATTGCACCTCACTCTGAGCCTTTATATACCCTCTGTGTCCATGTATTGTTTGTAATGGCTTGATAAAGCTCCTGGAGAGCGAAACGTTGCCACAATAAAATGTCACATTAGTTGCACTTGTGTCCTTTTACTTTACATATTGTCGGTAATTCTACCAACTTTATTATAATAGAGGTAACAGATTACTTATAAAAGCCATTTTGAAATACTCTAAAAAGAGCTGTTAAAACACTAATAATGAAAAAAATATTTCTTTAATAGTTTTTTTATTTCTTTATCACTTGTTGCAAAACCAATCTGTGTGGTAACTTATTAATAAATTATTCATATTATTTATACCAAATAATCTCATACTCGATAATTGCATTTTTCCTTGATGCGTTCCCAACGTTGAGGACGGGTGCTAGAGATGTACTGTACCACTGGTTGCATTCCTTGAGAGAAGAGCTTAGACTGCTTGTTCAGATTCATTACATTTAGCCTCACTCGATTACCTACACTCCCACCTGTGAAGGATACATTAATCAGAAATGAAGAGAAAAGCCACATACCTCCAGGTAGACCATCATATTAAAGAAAAGTGGGTAACATGGCATGAGGGAAATACTTTATAGAGGGAGATCACTGATTTTGTTGTATAACACAAGCATCACTTCCTTTATGCAGTAAATGTGTTCCAGGCCCATGGCAGCTGTACTAAGCTTAGTCAAACCATCAGCATTTAATTACACACTGTAATAAGAATCTTCAATACATTTTGTGAACGGCACTGACTGCAAACAGCGAATGTCATACATATAAAATGACAGATAGAAATGAGACATTTTTTTTAAAAAAAAAAGTCGGCAGTCTCCCACCGAGGCAGGGTGACCCAAAAAGAAAGAAAATCCCCAAAAAGAAAATACTTTCATCATTCAACACTTTCACCTCACTCACACATAATCAATATTTTTGCAGAGGTGCTCAGAACACAACAGTTTAGAAGCATATATGTATAAAGATACACAACATATCCCTCCAAACTGCTAATATCCCGAAACACCTCCTTTAGAGTGCAGGAATTGTACTTCCCATTTCCAGGACTCAAGTCCGGCTATATAAAAATAACCGGTTTCCCTGAATTCCTTCACTAAATATTATCCTGCTCACACCAACAGATCATCAGGTCCCAAGTACCATTCATCTCCATTCACTCCTATCGAACACGCTCATGCACGCCTGTGGAAGTTCAAGCCCCTCACCCACAAAACCTCCCTTACCCCTTCCTTCCAACCTTTTCGAGGATGACCCCTACCCCGCCTTCCTTCCCCTACAGTGAATTTGCATAAAGCCAACTTGCATAAAACAAAGGAAATCTGAATATCAAGACATCAAACAATGACTGGCAATTAACTGCCCAAATATCCAAAGGAATGTCAGAAAGAACTTGTTTGGTATAAAGGGGATGAATGAGATAGAGAGGTGGACTCCTTCAATGAAGTCCAAAGTAGATAATGTCAGAACCTCAGGGGCTAGAAATAAAGTATCCCAGTATAGTTAAACTTAAAATGTAGACCAAGGATCTGAAGCTCAACTTCCAAAAACACAATTAAACGAGTGAAGTACATACTTGTACATAAAGAGTTGAAGCTGTGTGTACAGTACAGAACAGTGATGTTATTGGGTATTTCAAGGACCACCGCAGCTAATATTGTACTGAACCCTGCTTATCAGTATTTGGGGAAGGAATAGTGCCTAAAACTGTGTGGGAATTGGGAAGGGAACAATAGTTTCCCTCAAGAACAGAAATGGAACAAAAAAAATCCCAATTAAGTCAGGTGGACTCCACACTTTAAGCAAGGCAAAGCCAGATGCCCATACTCAATTGAGTCAGCAACCAGCTTTCCCCAGACCATATCTACAGAGCAGAAATACAAAGGAGCTGATGAATGGCACCCTGACCAATTGTTCAGAGGCAGTGTATGAGAAAGACAAACTTCCTGGGAAGTAATGGGGATAACTGTCACTGATGCTCTTGACCAAGTAGAGTGAACCATCTGCACTCTGCCAGCAATGGTAATCAAGTCCATATCATAAATATTGAGAGTTAATGCTATTTGCTAATTTGTTATTTTTTTAACATATCGGCAGTTTCCCACTGAGGCATGGTAACCTGAAAAAGAATAAACAAAAAGTTCTTCTTCTTACATTTATTAAGTTATACAGGAAAATTGTGTTACTAGCTCCTTGCTTCTGGCATTTCAGTCACCACTTATGACACACATGGATTATACCATACTGAGTCCTACTTTTTGTAGTCTGGTAAAGATTTTTTTTTTTTTTTTTAAGTCGGCCATCTCCCACCAAGGCAGGGTGACCCAAAAAGTAAAAAAAATCCCCAAAAAGAAAATACTTTCATCATTCAACATTTTCACCTCATTCACACATAATCACTGTCTTTGCAGAAGTGCCCAGATACAACAGTTTAGAGGCATATATAACATACCCCTCCAAACTGCCAATATCCCAAACCCTTCTAAAGTGCAGGCATTGTACTTCCCATTTCCAGTACTCAAGTCTGGCTATATAAAAATAATCGGTTTCCCTGAATCCCTTCACTAAATATTACCCTGCTCACACTCCCACAGCACTCAGGTCCCAAAAACCATTCGTCTCCATTCACTCCTATCTAACATGCTCACACATGCTTGTGGAAGCCCAAGCCTCTCGCCCACAAAACCTCCTTTATCCCCTCCCTCCAACCTTTTCGAGGATGGCCCCTACCCCGCCTTCCTTCCCTACAGATTTGTAAGCTCTCCAAGTCATTCTATTTTGATCCATTCTCTCTAAATGATCAAAACCACCTCAACAACCCCTCTTCAGTCCTCTGACTAATATTTTTAGTAAGTCCACACCTCCTCCTTATTTCCACACTCTGAATTCTCTGCATAATATTTACACCACACATTGCCCTTAGATAGGGCATCTCCACTGCCTCCAGCTGCTCCTTGCTGCAGCATTTGCAACCCAAGCTTCACACCTATATAAGAGTGTTGGTACCACTATACTTTCGTACATTCCCTTCTTTGCCTCCATGGATAACGTTTTTTGTCTCCACAGCTACCTTAACACACCACTCACCTTTTTTCCTTCATCAATTTTTATGGTTAACCTCATCCTTCATAAACCATCCACTGACAATTCATCTCCCAAATATCTGAAAACATTCACTTCTTCCATACTCCTCTCTCCAATGTATTATTCAATTTTCTTTATCTAAATCATTTGATACCTCATCACCTTACTCTTATCTATCTACACTTTCAACTTTCTACCATTACACACCCTAAACTCATCCACTAACCTTCACAACGTTTCTTTAGAATCTCCCATAAAACACAGTATCATCAGCAATAAGTAATTGTGTCAACTCCCATTTTGTATTTGATTCCCCTAATTTAATCCACCCTTCTCCTCAACACCTTAGCAGTAAAGCTGGTAAAGATTAATACTCAACTCTGGGGAGTATTAGGAAAGAGAACAAGGCTTCTCTCTGGACAATAAATAGGGAAGAAGCATATCAAAACAAGAAGGTGAACCTTCCTATCTAAACTTGGGCAGAGCAAGATGCCTGCACCTACCTTAGTCAGTGGCCAACCTTACCTCCACAGCCATACAAAAAATCCAAAGGAGAGAAAAAAGGTCATGTTGAGCACCCTGACCAACATATTCAATGGGCAAAAAGAGAAAGAAATTGGTTCAGACCATTAACAGAGGGATACTAACATGGGATAACCAACAAAGTCACGTCATCAGACTATATGACTTAAGTCTGTTGAGGTCCATTACTCCTCTCCCCAGGATGCAACCCACACCTTCACCTAATTACTCAGGAGTCTACTTACTGCTAGATTAAAGAGAAGCAGTAGGTATAGGGAAACATCCCCAATGTTTTCAATCATCTGGGAAACTGAACCAACATCCTCAGTGTGTGAGCCAAGGCCACTACCAACTGAGCCATGAGTACCATAAATAATGATGAAAACAAAAAGTCCTAGGGAGAGATGTCCTAGGGAGAGATGTAAGCATACCACCAAGGTTAATGTAAAATTCATTTTCCTATTTTTGTAATTAGAGTATCTTTTTTATTTAGGTTGATTGTGGCTTAAATAATTAATGACATTTTTAATCACCTAAGAGATAGTCAAGTACACATTGGGTAATTTAAATGCTGTAAAACCTGAAACTTCTTCAATATAGGAGCAAGTAGACACCCATCATTTACAAACTAATAACTTATTTCCAAATAAAATCCTATTACTAATTTTGCAACAGAAGTGGCAGAGGTGCTGGGATCAGTGTATAGCCTCCCAAGGAGAGTACTTCCAGAGGAAACAACACTTTAACTAGCTGATTGGGCAAGCCTATATATTTCTTCCACAGCAACCCAGGAACTTCTTTATAACACCTCATATTTGCCTCTGGGCAGCTTCAGACTCCTTAGCTTTTCCTGTGGTTGCATCACTAGTTAATTCTTTAGTGTAAACATACCTTTAATGCCAAAGAAAAACCAAGTTCGGTTGTTATTCTCGTAGTCGGTGCCTGCACAATCAGGGCGAGTCCAAAGACTGAATTCATAATTAACAGGCATCGGATCCACAATGGACTGGGAGGGTGTGGATGACTTGTGTGCTTTACGTGCTCCACCAAGTGATGCTCCTTGACTCGATGAGGCATGACCAGAACCTGAATGTCAAAAAGCAAAGCTATCAGAAGAAAATCAAAACTTAGTTATTATTTTTAACACACTAGCAATCTCCCATCAAGGTAGAGTGATCACTTGACAATTGTCTTTCCAGAAGTGTACAACATCATGGCTCACATGACCCTTCAAAGTGCAATATCCCAATAAATAATAATAGTAGTAATAGTTGTTGTAGTTGTAGTTGTAGTTGTAGTTGTTGTAGTTGTTGTTGTTGTTGTTGTAGTTGTTGTTGTTGTGTTGTTGTTGTTGTATAGTTGTTGTAGTAGTTGTTGTTGTAGTTGTTGTTGTTGTTTGTTGTGTTGTAGTAGTTGTTGTAGTAGTTGTTGTTGTAGTTGTAGTTGTTGTAGTTGTAGTTGTTGTAGTTGTAGTTGTTGTTGTTGTAGTTGTTGTTGTTGTAGTTGTTGTAGTTGTTGTAGTTGTTGTAGTTGTTGTAGTTGTTGTTGTAGTTGTTGTAGTTGTGTTGTAGTTGTTGTAGTTGTTGTTGTTGTTGTGTTGTTGTTGTTGTTGTTGTGTTGTTGTTGTTGTTGTTGTTGTTGTTGTTGTTGTTGTTGTTGTTGTTGTTGTTGTTGTTGTTGTTGTTGTTGTTGTTGTTGTTGTTGTTGTTGTTGTTTGTTGTTGTTGTTGTTGTTGTTGTTGTTGTTGTTGTTGTTGTTGTTGTGTTGTTGTTGTTTGTTGTTGTTGTTGTTTTTGTTGTTGTTGTTGTTTGTTGTTCAAAACCTATAAAGTAACTGGGCAACGAGGCGAAAAGGTTTGACCTAATAGAGTGGTACCTAGGGATACAAACAGCTCAAAACTCGAACAATTATGTAAATGCATTTATGTAAAAGCTTTTGTAAGCATATTTTTGGGGGTCTGAAGTGGATTAATCCAATTTACATCATTCTTATGGGAACAAATTCGCTTGGGATCGACGCTCAAACAGCCTTCTGTAACAAATTAAATTTGTATCCTGAGGTACCACTGTATAGTGAAGGATTACTCCAATTCCTTGGATGAGGAACTTCTGACAAGTACATTTGCCTTGAATTGTCAAAAAATGATCCAAAAATTTGTTTCCACTGTACTGTACAGAAACGAACAATAAATAAGGATAAGAAGGAGGAATGTAAAAGAGTACAGTGGTACCAACACCTATGTATGTGAAGTATGAGCTTTAAAACAATTTAAGCAAGGATTAGGCTGGTAGCAGTGGAGATGTCATGTTGGAAAACATGTGTAGACTGAATATTATCTGAAAAATTCAAAGCACAGAAACTAGAAGACAGTATACCTGAACGGGGTTTCAGGGTCAAAGCCTCCGTGGCCTGGTTCATGACAGGCCTCGCGGTGGATTCATGCCTGATCAGCCAGGTTACACGGAAAATTGAGATACGAACCACAGCGTGGTTGGTCAGGTACTGGTTTCGGTGCTTGTCCAGCTCCTCCTTGAAGACAGCCAGGAGTCTACTGGTAATCTCCCTTATGTATGCTGAGAGGCAGTTGAACAGTCTTGGGCCCCTAACACTAATTCTGTTGTCTCTTAGATACTTGTGGTGCCCTCTGCTTTTCATTGGGGGAATGCTGCATTCCTGCTGAATCTTGTGCTTTCATAGGGAGTGATTTTCGTGTGCGCATTTGGGAAATAGTCCCTTTTAGGATTTTCCAAGTGTATATTATCATGCATCTTTCCAGGGAGTACACATCAAGGGACTTCAACCATTCCCAGTAATTTAGGTGCTTTATTGTACTTATACATACCATGAAAGTTCTCTGTATATTCTCAAGGTCTGCAATTTTGCCTCCCTTGAAAGGGGCAATTAGAATACAGCAATATTCCAGCCTAAAGAGAACAAGTGATTTGAAGAGAATCATCATGGGCGTGGCATCTCTAGTTTTGAAGGGTCTTATTATCCATCCTATCTATTTCCTAGCAGATGCAAAGATACATTGGTATGATCTTTTAAAATGAGATTCTCTGACATTATCACTCCTAGGTGTTTCACATTATTTTGCTCTATTGTGTGGCTGGAATTTGTTTTATACCCCGATACAGTTTTTATTTTCTCGAGTTTCCCATAGTGGAGTAATTCAAATTTGTCTTCTTAAATAAACTTCATATTGCTGTCTGTGGCTCATTTAGACTTGGTTAATGTCTGCTTGGGGATCTGTATCGACTTTGATGCAGTGTCTTCGTGGGGGTATAAAAAAAAAATTAATTCAGAGGATGGACGAGAGGCTGTTGATGTCATCTGAATATTTATGAGAGAATGGAGCAGAACAAGATGACCAAAAAAGTATTTAAATCCAATGTGGAAAGGAGGGATAGGGGAAGTCATCCAAGAAGGAATGAAAGGAGGGTGCGAAGAAGGTTTTAAGTAATAGAGGTCCGAGTATCCAGCATGAGTGTTATGTTATATTAGTGAGTGGAGACAAGTGGTTTTATTATTTGATGTGCTGTTAAGAGTATGAGCAAAGTAACATTTATGAAGGAATTCAAGGAAACCAATCAGCCAGACTTGAATCCTGAAGGTGGGAAGTACAGTGCCTGCACTTTGAAGGAAGAGTGGGGATATTGCAGTTCAGAGTCATTTGAATTATGATGTCTGTGCACTTCTGGCAAGAGAGCTACTGAATATATGACACTGATTTTTTTTTTTTTTTTGAGTCACCCCGTCTCATTGGGATATGGTCACAGGGTACCTTGAATATCGGCTGAAATTCGTTCCAGAAGGCTGTTCAAGTGCCATTACCGAACGAATTTGTTCCCATAAGGAATAAATTCGTAAATTAGATTAATCCGTTTCAGACCCCCAAAAATACACTTATAAAAATACACTTATGTAATTGTTCGAGCTGGAAGCTGTTCGAAATTCGAGGTACCACTGTATTATGTATATGTAATTTTTATGAGTTTCAAAAATTATAAATGAATCATACTTATTCCATTACTGTATATCACATTTCTTAATGCACAGTACAGTATGTGCCACTTGGCTGGTAAGCATAAAGTAATATCAACAGTTGGTCTATATACTGTTTAAATTTTTTCAAGTCTAAATAAATAATATCTCAATGTCTCAGAGGAGAGCCACTTCATATGGCATAATTTTCACAGGACTACCAATGGAAACTATGTTAGAACAGGGCTGGTAGTGAATTCTTTTTCTTGCCGACAAGTTGAATTTCAAAAAAGGGAAAATATCCCCACTAGCGAAGCCAAAAGGAAAGGGAAAGTTAGGAATATTTAGAATCAATTGAAGAAAGGGGGAAAAAGAAAGACCCAATTTCTTGGATCAAGAGCCCTCCACTGCTGCAAGGTATCCCCTCGAAGGGCTGACTGGTCAAAGCCTGGGCTGTAATTACTGGGTGGAGCATGGAGCTTCCATTACGTCTTGTGCTGAATTATTCACAGTAGTCCAACACTTTATAAGAATAACAATAACATCACTTATATTAAACACTTCCTTAAATAGGGTACATAATAAGTTTTATGTGAACTCTATTTGCAACATTTTCCATAACTAAGAGTCACAGATTTTGTTAATGGGAAAATGTATGAAAAATTTAAGCAAATTAATTGAAAGTGCTGAATTATAAATTTTTAAATTGGGCTAAACAAATTAAAGTACAGTAATTACAATGATCTAAATGAGATTATTAAAAAGATTCTGAAAATGAGACAAATGCTATGCATTAAAATAAGCTTCACAGAATTACAGATTAAGTTTAACTAACTGTATGTGATAATTGCTGATACTTGTATCACAGACCTCATTCAAAATCAAAATGTAACTTGTAAATACACCTATCCTTTACCTTATTTTTTTTTTTACTGATCAAATGTCACCAGCCACTTTTCAACAAAACACAGAATACTTCTACTAGCTTTCCTGGTTTACTCATAATTCTAATTTAATTAAATATGAAAATTTTTCAACAGCAGATACTCACCTGGCGGATCAATTTTTTCAACTCGAGCCAAGTTCCCGCACTCAAATTTTGAAGTAAAAGTGAAGGGCCCAATTGTTACCTCCATTTCTGCTCATAGGAGGGAAGGCCTTCTGTTAAGAATTTAAATGTCGTCTTGGAGAGGCCAGCAATTTTCACTGTACAATCAGTAACAGTGCTGGCCAAATAATTTCTTCACCTTACATGATGCTGTAAAAAAAAAAATAAACTCACTGAAGTTTTTTTGCAACTCACTGCATATACCATAGTGAGTGAGTGAGTGAGTGAGTGAGTGAGTGAGTGAGTGTGTGTGTGTGTGTGTGTGTGTGTGTGTGTGTGTGTGTGTGTGTGTGTGTGTGTGTGTGTGTGTGTGTGTGTGTGTGTGTGTGTGTGTGTGTGTGTGTGTGTGTGTGTGTGTGTGTGTGTACGTACTCACCTATTTGTACTCACCTATTTGTGGTTGCAGGGGTCGAGTCCTAGCTCCTGGCCCCGCCTCTTCACCGGTTGCTACTAGGCCCTCTCTCTCCCCGCTCCATGAGCTTTATCAAACCTCGTCTTAAAACTGTGTATGGTTCCTGCCTCCACTACGTCATTTTCTAGGCTATTCCACTGCCTTACAACTCTATGACTGAAGAAATACTTCCTACTATCTCTCTGACTCATTTGTGTCTTCAACTTCCAATTGTGGCCTCTTGTTTCTGTGTCCCCCCCCTGGAACATCCTGTCTTTGTCCACCTTGTCTATTCCACGCAGTATTTTATATGTCGTTATCACGTCTCCCCTGACCCTCCTGTCCTCCAGTGTCGTCAGGCCGATTTCCCTTAATCTTTCTTCATAGGACATTCCCCTTAGCTCTGGAACTAACCTTGTCGCAAACCTTTGTACTTTCTCTAGTTTCTTGACGTGCTTTATCAAGTGCGGGTTCCAAACAGGTGCTGCATACTCCAGTATGGGCCTGACATACACGGTGTACAGTGTCTTGAATGATTCCTTACTAAGGTATCGGAATGCTGTTCTCAGGTTTGCCAGGCGCCCATATGCTGCAGCAGTTATCTGATTGATGTGTGCTTCCGGAGACATGCTCGGTGTTATACTCACCCCAAGATCTTTTCCCTTGAGTGAGGTTTGCAGTCTTGGCCCCTGCCTATACTCTGTGGTCTTCGTGCCCTTCCCTATCTTCATGACATTTGCATTTGGCAGGAATTAAATTCGAGAAGCCATTTGCTGGACCAGTGTTCCAGTCTGATCCAGTTCTGAAGTCCTACGTGTCCTCTCAGATTTTATAGTTCTCTTCTCATTTACTTCACACATTCTGCAAACAGTACACTCTGAGTCTAACCTTCCGTCATGTCGTCACGTATACCAAAAATAGCCCTGGTTCCTAGGACCGCCACCCCTGTGGGACCCCGCTTCGTTCAGAGCGTGCAGTGATAATATTACATACCATGACTCGTTCGTTGCCTCCCTGTCAGGTATTCTTTGATCCATACTGCAGTGCCCTTCATGTTATATGCGCCTGATGCTTAGCTTCTGCACTAATCTCTTGAGGGAACTTGTGTCAAAGGCCTTCTTGCAGTTCACATACAAGAATGCAATTCAACCACCCCTCTCTCCCTTGCTCTTACTCGGTGATGGGTGAGTTTGTGATACATGGGTTGGTGGCTCCCGCAGGGAACTTGAGTGCTTTGTTAGTGCCTCGTTGCGTTGGGAATGATCGCGGCTGAGTCTATTGGTGCGATGATTCTGTGTGGGACGTTGCCTCTTCATCCAGAGTCATGTCCCCTCTCATTTTCATTGCTTCTCGTTCCGTCGTTGGTCTCTGTGCAAAACGTGTGTGTGTGTGTGTGGTTGTGTTGGTGTGTGTGTCGGTGTGGGTTGTTGGTGGAGTTCTGTGGGTGGTTGTTCTCCTGTGTTGGTGTATGTTTCTGTGTTCGTGTGTCTCTGTGGTGTTGTGTGTGTGTGTGTGTGTGTGTGTGGTGTGTGTGTGTGTGTGTGTGTGTGTGTGTGTGTGTGTGTGTGTGTGTTGTGTGTGTGTGTGTGTGTGTGTGTGTGTGTGTGTGTGTGTGTGTGTGTGTGTGTGTGTGTGTGTGTGTGTGTGTGTGTGTGTGTGTGTGTGTGTGTGTGTGTGTGTGTGTGTGTGTGTGTGTGTGTGTGTGTGTGTTTATATGCATGTACTCATCTAATTGTGGCTGCAGGGGTCAAGTCATAACTCCTGGCCCCATGTGTATACTTACATGTGCATGTGTGCATATACAGTGGTACCTCGAATTTCGGCCATAATTTGTTCCAGAAGGCTGTTCGAGTGCCATTACTGAACGAATTTGTTCCCATAAGGAATAATGTAAATTAGATCAGTCCATTTCAGACCCCCAAAAATACACTTACAAAAATACACTTACATAATTATTCGAGTTGGGAGCTGTTCGAAATTCGAGGTATCACTGTATCTACTTTAAATTAGCTCTGGAAAGGTTATCAACAATGAGAATCACTAAGAATATGGTAATTAAAAATGTTGATGAATTAAAGCAAAGTAAGTCTTCAGGATGGGGTCATGGCATGGACACAGGTCATTCCACAGTCACTAAAAAAAGAGACATAGCCCCACTCCACAAAAGTGGCAGTAAAGCAACTGCAATGAATTACAGACCGACAGCAGTGATGTCCCACATAAAAATCTTTGAAAGGGTTGTAAGAAACACAATCGACACCTACTTAGATACCAGTCAGTTACACAAACCAGGGCAGCGTGGGTTTAGAGTGGGTAACTCCTGCCTGTCCCAACTACTGGACCATGAAGGCCTTTAAATTGCTTGTTCTCTCTAGGCTGGAATACTGCTGTACACTAACAGCAACTTTCAAAGCAGACAAAATTGCAGCCTGGAGAATGTACAGAGAACTTTCATGGCAGTAACAAACATTGACTGGCACACTGAGCTAGGAATCTATACAGACATTGACGAATGTATTAATAATTTTCTAAAAAAGACCCAATATCTCTATAACAAGCACTGCCCTAAAAAAATTAAACAGATGACAACTAAGAGACTGAACAGTCCCTGGCTAATACCCAGCATTCTCAAATCCATAAATACAAAACACCTCTATGAAAAACAGTACAGAATGGATCACATAACCAGAGACCAAACAAAATGTTACTCGTCAATCCTAACCAGCCTGATAAGAAGGGCAAAAAAATTGTATTATGAGAACAGATTATCCAACTTACGAGGTGACATAAAAAAGACCTGGAAAATCCTATCAGAAATTCTAGGAACAAAAAAGATAACCAGGATTGCTGGTTTCTTCTTCTGTCTCATAAACACGCTAGATAACAGGGATATCTTGCTACTCCTACTTACACTTTGGTCACACTTCACAGACACGCACATGCATATATATATATATACATACATCTAGGTTTTTCTCCTTTTTCTAAATAGCTCTTGTTCTTCTTTATTTCTTCTATTGTCCATGGGGAAGTGAAAAAGAATCTTTCCCCCGTAAGCCATGTGTGTTGCATGAGGCGATTAAAATGCCGGGAGCAATGGGCTAGTAACCCCTTCTCCTGTAGACATTTACTAAAAAAGAGAAGAAAAACTTTATAAAACTGGGATGCTTGAATGTGCGTGGATGTAGTGCGGATGACAAGAAACAGATGATTGCTGATGTTATGAATGAAAAGAAGTTGGATGTCCTGGCCCTAAGCAAAACAAAGCTGAAGGGGGTAGGGGAGTTTTGGTGGGGGGAAATAAATGGGATTAAATCTGGAGTATCTGAGAGAGTTAGAGCAAAGGAAGGGGTAGCAGTAATGTTGAAGGATCAGTTATGGAAAGAGAAAAGAGAATATGAATGTGTAAATTCAAGAATTATGTGGATTAAAGTAAAGGTTGGATGCGAAAAGTGGGTCATAATAAGCGTGTATGCACCTGGAGAAGAGAGGAATGTAGAGGAGAGAGAGAGATTTTGGAAAATGTTAAGTGAATGTATAGGAGCCTTTGAACCAAGTGAGAGTAATTGTGGTAGGGGACCTGAATGCTAAAGTAGGAGAAACTTTTAGAGAGGGTGTGGTAGGTAAGTTTGGGGTGCCAGGTGTAAATGATAATAGGAGCCCTTTGATTGAACTTTATATAGAAAGGGGTTTAGTTATAGGTAATACATATTTTAGGAAAAAGAGGATAAATACGTATACAAGATATGATGTAGGGCAAAATGACAGTAGTTTGTTGGATTATGTATTGGTAGATAAAAGACTGTTGAGTAGACTTCAGGATGTACATGTTTATAGAGGGGCCACAGATATATCAGATCACTTTTTAGTTGTAGCTACACTGAGAGTAAAAGGTAGATGGGATACAAGGAGAATAGAAGAATCAGGGAAGAGAGAGGTGAACGTTTATAAACTAAAAGAGGAGACAGTTAGGGTAAGATATAAACAGCTATTGGAGGATAGATGGGCTAATGAGAGCATAGGCAATGGGGTCGAAGAGGTATGGGGTAGGTTTAAAAATGTAGTGTTGGAGCGTTCAGCAGAAGTTTGTGGTTACAGGAAGGTGGGTGCGGGAGGGAAGAGGAGCGATTGGTGGAATGATGATGTAAAGAGAGTAGTAAGGGAGAAAAAGTTAGCATATGAGAAGTTTTTACAAAGTAGAAGTGATGCAAGGAGGGAAGAGTATATGGAGAAAAAGAGAGAGGTTAAGAGAGTGGTGAAGCAATGTAAAAAGAGAGCAAATGAGAGAGTGGGTGAGATGTTATCAACAAATTTTGTTGAAAATAAGAAAAAGTTTTGGAGTGAGATTAACAAGTTAAGGAAGCCTAGAGAACAAATGGATTTGTCAGTTAAAAATAGGAGAGGAGAGTTATTAAATGGAGAGTTAGAGGTATTGGGAAGATGGAGGGAATATTTTGAGGAATTGTTAAATGTTGATGAAGATAGGGAAGCTGTGATTTCGTGTATAGGGCAAGGAGGAATAACACCTTGTAGGAGTGAGGAAGAGCCAGTTGTGAGTGTGGGGGAAGTTCGTGAGGCAGTAGGTAAAATGAAAGGGGGTAAGGCAGCCGGGATTGATGGGATAAAGATAGAATTGTTAAAAGCAGGTGGGGATATAGTTTTGGAGGGGTTGGTGCAATTATTTAATAAATGTATGGAAGAGGGTAAGGTACCTAGGGATTGGCAGAGAGCATGCATAGTTCCTTTGTATAAAGGCAAAGGAGACAAAAGAGTGCAAAAATTATAGGGGGATAAGTTTGTTGAGTGTACCTGGTAAAGTGTATGGTAGAGTTATTATTGAAAGAATTAAGAGTAAGACAGAGAATAGGATAGCAGATGAACAAGGAGGCTTTAGGAAAGGTAGGGGGTGTGTGGACCAGGTGTTTACAGTGAAACATATAAGTGAACAGTATTTAGATAAGGCTAAAGAGGTCTTTGTGGCATTTATGGATTTGGAAAAGGCGTATGACAGGGTGGATAGGGGGGCAATGTGGCAGATGTTGCAGGTGTATGGTGTAGGAGGTAGGTTACTGAAAGCAGTGAAGAGTTTTTACGAGGATAGTGAGGCTCAAGTTAGAGTATGTAGGAAAGAGGGAAATTATTTCCCAGTAAAAGTAGGCCTTAGACAAGGATGTGTGATGTCACCGTGGTTGTTTAATATATTTATAGATGAGGTTATAAGATAAGTAAATGCGAGGGTCTTGGCAAGAGGCGTGGAGTTAAAAGATAAAGAATCACACAAAGTGGAAGTTGTCACAGTTGCTCTTTGCTGATGACACTGTGCTCTTTGGAGATTCTGAAGAGAAGTTGCAGAGATTGGTGGATGAATTTGGTAGGGTATGCAAAAGAAGAAAATTAAAAGTGAATACAGGAAAGAGTAAGGTTATGAGGATAACAAAAAGATTAGGTGATGATTGGATATCAGATTGGAGGGAGAGGGTATGGAGGAGGTGAATGTATTCAGATATTTGGGAGTGGACGTATCAGCGGATGGGTCTATGAAAGATGAGGTGAATCATAGAATTGATGAAGGGAAAAGGGTGAGTGGTGCACTTAGGAGTCTGTGGAGACAAAGAACTTTGTCCTTGGAGGCAAAGAGGGGAATGTACGAGAGTCTAGTTTTACCAACGCTCTTATATGGGTGCAAAGCATGGGTGATGAATGTTGCAGTGAGGAGAAGGCTGGAGATGTCACGTCTGAGGGCAATGTGTGGTGTGAATATAATGCAGAGAATTCGTAGTTTGGAAGTTAGGAGGAGGTGCAGGATTACCAAAACTGTTGTCCAGAGGGCTAAGGAAGAGTTGTTGAGGTGGTTCGGACATGTAGAGAGAATGGAGCGAAACAGAATGACTTCAAGAGTGTATCAGTCTGTAGTGGAAGGAAGGCGGGGTAGGGGTCGGCCTAGGAAAGGTTGGAGGGAGGGGGTAAAGGAGGTTTTGTGTGCGAGGGGCTTGGACTTCCAGCAGGCATGCGTGAGCGTGTTTGATAGGAGTGAATGGAGAAATGGTTTTTAATACTTGACGTGCTGTTGGAGTGTGAGCAAAGTAACATTTATGAAGGGGTTCAGGGAAACCGGCAGGCCGGACTTGAGTCCTGGAGATGGGAAGTACAGTGCCTGCACTCTGAAGGAGGGGTGTTAATGTTGCAGTTTAACCCTTTGAGGGTTTTCGTCGTACTAGTACGTCTTACGCGTAGGGGTTTTTGACGTACTAGTACTCATAAATTCTAGCGGCCTCAAATCTAGTGGGAGAAAGCTGGTAGGCCTTCATATGAAAGAATGGGTCTATGTGGTCAGTGTGCACAGTCTAAAAAAAATCCTGCAGCACACAGTGCATAATGAGAAAAAAAAAACTTTGACCATTTTTTTTAATAAATCAGCGACTTTGCAGTGTATTTTCGTATGGTATTTATTGTTGTATTCTAGTTTTCTTGGTATCATTTTATAGAATGGAAGACATATTACTGAAATTGAGATGATTTTGACTGGTTTTACAATGAAAGGTGCCTTGAAATTGAGCTCAAAGTAGCAGAAATGTTCGATTTTTACCAAACTTCAAAAGTAAACAAATCGTGCCAAGCGTGCAATACACGTCAACTGGTGAGTCTAATATTCTTTCACAAGTGCACCAATAATATTTATACCATTTTTTACACTAATGCAGTAGTCTGCATAACAGTAAATCTTATATTTTTTGTGAGAATAAAAATTCAAAGTGGAAAGCAAAAGAATATAAGAGGGGCCTTGAGACGTGACTAATGACTAGAGGAAATGTCATTTTAGTGCCAGGAATGTCTATCTTGTTTATTCTGGACCCTATTCGGAAATTGGCACCTTTTGAAATTTGTGTGAAATTGGCAAAATTGCTAAATTCTGACCACTGTACTGGATAGTTGAATTTATAAATGGGTGGTTTCTTGCACCCATTCGATAGAAAAAATGGAGTTCTAGCGAAATATTCATGTTTTTTGTCGACTAGTACAGTGAAATTGGCTGAAAATGGGGCTCAAAGTGGGCAAAATCGCCGATGCGTAAACATCGCCGAGACTGCTAACTTTGCGAGAGCATAATTCCGTAAGTTTTCTATCAAATTAAAAACTTTTGGTGTCGTTATGATCGGGAAAAGATTCTCTATCTTTTCATAAGAGAAAATAATTTTTTTTTTTTTTAAATTTGGCCGACCCTGAGAACGAGTTTCGGAGAGGGCCTGTCGACCCTCAAAGGGTTAAAAACTGTAGTGTAAAGCACCCTTCTGGCAAGACTGTGATGGAGTGAATGATGGTGAAAGTTTTTCTTTTTTGGGCCACCCTGCCTTGGTGGGAATCGGCCAGTGTGATAAAAAAAAAAAAAAAGATAACACGAAATAGCGAAATTAAATTAACAAAAGCAGATGAACCCCAACTCCCACCAACAGAAACAGCAAACAGACTCAATGATTTCTTCTCCACTATAGGAAAAAACCTTGCCAATAAAATCCCAAGCACAGATACCCCACCAAATGACTACCTCACTGGCAACTACCCGAACACACTGTTCCTAGCTCTGACTAACCCATATGAAGTCTCCCTTATTATCAACACACTAAAAAACAAGGCAGGAGATCTAAATACCTTACCAACCTTTATATACAAAAAAGTGTCACAAGTGCTATCACCAATCATTGCAACACTCTTTAACAAATCCACTGAATCCTCTACCTTCCCTACAGTTCTCAAAATAGCAAGGGTCACCCCGATCCATAAAGGAGGAGACCAAACCGAGTTGAATAACTATAGGCCAATATCCAACTTACACCCTCTCTCAAAAATCTTCGAAAAATTAATTCATAAATGAATGTACCCCTATCTCATCTCCCAAAACATACTCAACCCCTGCCAATTTGGTTTCAGGCCTAATAAAAATACAAATGATGCTATTATACACATGCTAAAACATATATACACTGCAATAGAGAAAAAAGAAATCCCACTGGGGATCTTCATTGACTTACGAAAAGCTTTTGATACAATTGACCATGACTTGCTCCACATAAAATTGCCTCACTATGGTATAAGAGGGCACTCCCTCAACTACCTCAAGTCATACCTCAGCAATAGAAGCCAATATGTGTACACAAATGGGGCAAACTCTTCCACACAACCAATTACAGTTGGTGTCCCACAGGGAAGCATCCTTGGCCCTCTTCTCTTTCTCCTATACATAAATGACCTACCAAATGCTTCGCAATTACTCAAACCCACACTATTTGCAGATGACACTACATACGTCTTCTCTCACCCGAGCCCAGTCATGCTAGCCAATACTGTAAATGCCGAATTACAGAAAATATCAACCTGGATGAGGACTAACAAACTTACACTAAACATTGACAAAACCTACTTCATTCAGTTTGGAAACAGAGCTGCAGATGTCCCTCTTAACATAATGATAAACGGATCACCTATCACAAAGCTAACAGAGGGAAAATTCTTAGGAATCCACCTTGATAATAGACTCAAATTTCATACACATATACAACAAATTTCTAAGAAAATTTCCAAGACCGTAGGCATACTATCGAAGATACGTTACTATGTTCCACAGTCAGCACTCCTGGCCCTGTATCACTCTCTTATTTACCCCTATCTCACCTATGGAATTTGTGCATGGGGCTGAACAACAATTAACCACCTCAGACCACTAATTATCCAACAAAAGGCTGCAGTCAAAATGATAACAAATTCCCACTACAGGCAGCACACTCCTCCAATATTCAAAACACTTAACCTACTCACCATACAAAACATCCATACTTATTACTGCACCTATTACATACATAGAACACTTAACTCTGATATTAACCCTCCCCTCAAACATCTGCTTGCCAACCTCAACAGAACTCATGACCATAACACAAGACACAGATCACTCTTTGATGTTCCTCGTGTCCATCTTACGCTATGCAAAAACTCAATGCACATAAAAGGCCCTAAAATGTAGAACTCATTACCTGTAAATATAAAAGAAACACTACCTGTTTATAAATTCAAGTCTCTTCTCAAAGATCACTTACTCACCCAAAACCAAATAAATACTGAATAACTGAACCTTATAAATTGTATATCCTAAATGTTTCTCACGATTATATCACATAAATGTTAAACCTAAGATCCAATCTAACTTTGTTATTTTTTAAATACACTACCTAACAGAATACTCCATTCTACTGAATGTACAGCAATGCATGCAACCATATGACCTGTCTTTGTAATACTCATTTGTGCTTTATAGTTATCTGTTTACAATAATGTTTTATCACTGATTACATCATTGCTTAGTTAATCTTAAGTTAATTTTAAGCCTGCCTGTAATGCTATGCATATAAGTGGCTTTGGCATGCTACTCTTACTTGTATTTTTTTGTACCTCTGTATGTATGCTACAAATTATAAAATAAAATAAAAAAAATAAAAAATAAAGCACCTAAATTAATAGGAAGTCCCTTGATTTGTACTTCCTGGAATGCAGGCAAGAAAGGTACATGTTAATACATATACACTTGGAAAGTCCTATTGGGACTAGTCCCAAATCTGCACATGAAAATCACTCCCTACATAAGCAAGTGACTCAGCAGGCAATGCAACATCCCCCCAATGAAAACCAGGGGTGCCACAAGTATGCTAAGAGATAACACAATAACTGTCAGGGGCCCAAGACTATTCAACTGCCTCCCAGCATACATAAGGGGTGATTACAAATAGACCCCTGGCTGTCTTCAAGAAGGCACTGGACAGCCATGTAAAGTCAGTACCGCACCAGCGGGCTGTGGTTTGTGTGTGGCCAGCAGTAACAGCCTGGTTGATCAGGCCCTGACCTACTGTGAGGCCTGGTCACAGACTGGGCAGTGGCGTTACTGACCCGGCAGTGGCGTTACTGACCCCTGAAACCCTTTCTAGGTATACTCCAGTTATCTCTAGGCCCTAGTGAATTTTTTCAGGGGTTCCTAAAAACTGCAGGATGGAACCTAATGAACTACTAACTAACTTTTTTAATATACTCTCTCTCTTCCAGCAAGTATAATGTTGGAGATGGGGAACATGGATTACGAATTACTTATTTTTAAGAACTACATACGTAGTTTAATTTATTAACAGGTTACAAAATAATTCATAAGTATACAATAAATAAAATTTAATTGTCCAACTGTAAGAGTGAGTGGAACTAGGTTATGAATTTACAATACAATAAAATGCAATACAATTCATCTGAAGATTACTGCAGCAGACTTGGATATAAAAAGTAAAATACAATGATTATTCTATGTGGCAGACACGGAGATAAGAAGTTAAACACCATGATTATTCTATGTAAAATTCTCAGTACAATAGCTATGAAGGGAATTAAACCATATGGTACAATATATAGGAGTAGAAAAAACAGTGGAAATAAAAAGTATAGGAGGATGAATAATGGATGAAAACTCAACAAGCAAGTTTCAAGATGTGTTCGAATATGGAATACTGGTGTCATAAATCCCATTAAAGGAAAGAGGTGCTTTTTTAGCATGAACTTTGATGCAGTTGCCAGACAAAGACTCTTCAGAATCTTCTACTGAGTTTTTACAAAGGTTGAGTCATACATGATCCTAAGGATATCAAAAATATTTGTATTTTGTATAAGGGCTATAAGTTCTGTTGCAGCTCTCTAGGAAGTTTCAGAGTTGGGTTTATATTTTCATTGGTTGCCCTCTATATGTAGTATGTACAGTATGAGTGAATATTTTGCATGTTGAGCAAAACTATTTTGGGTTTGTAAAAACTACTGACAGTTTACACTGTATCAATCCCTGCTTCTCGGTGTATGGAGAAGAGACATTGCCCAAAAACCGGACGATGAAAGAAAAGGGCACAGAAATCCTTTCAAAAATAAACAAATAGAAGCTATAAGTTTCCAAATAGACCAAGTGGACCCTCCTTGCCAAGCCCCAGCAGAATGGGATGCCTACACCCTCACCTGAATTCAACCACCAGTTTCCCACCAAAACCATTAAAGAAATATCCAGAGAGCAGAAAAATGGAGCTGGCTAAAATTAAGCTGATGAAAAGTGCCCCTCCTGTAACATGCCCAATGGGCAAAGTATGATGAGAACACGCGTCCAAGAGAATGGGGAAAAATTTGTCGCTTATGCAACAGCAAAGAAGTACAGACTGATAGCACTAATGTCCCAACTAAAATGTCCCAATGACAAGGTTCTGGATGCTCTATAAGATAAACAAAATGCAGATGTAGTATACACAGACTTTGCAAAAGCCTTTGACAAGTATGACCATAGTGTAATAGTGCACAAAATGCATGATAAAGAAATAACAGGAAAAATTGGTAGATGGATCTATAATTTCCTAATAAACAGAACACAGAGTAGTAGTAAACAGAGTAAAGTCTGAGGCAGCTATGGTGAAAGCTCTGTTCCACAAGGCACAGTACTCACTCCCATCCTGTTCCTCATCCTCATATCTGAGATAGACAGGGATGTAAGCCACAGCACCATGTCTTCCTTTGCAGAAGACACCCGAATTTGCATGACAGTGTCCTTCATTGAAGACACCGCAAGACTCCAGGCAGACATCAACCAAATCTTTAAATGGGCCGCAGAAAACAATATGAAGTGAAACGATGAGAAATTTCAATTACTCCGATATGGAAAACGTGAGGAAATTAAAACTATATCCGATAAACAAATTCCAACCACACAATAGGGCGAGAAACTAATGTAAAAGACCTGGAAGTGATCAAGTCAGTAGGATCTCACCTTCAAGGACCATAACATTGTATCAATCACATCTGCTAGAAAAACGACAGGATGGATAATGAGACCCTTCAAAACTAAGGATGCCAAGCCCATGATGACACTCTTCAGGTTGCTTGTTCTATCTAAGCTGGAATATTGCTGCACACTAACAACACCTTTCAGGGCAGGTGAAATTGCTGACCTAGAAAATGTACGAAAACCTTCACGGCGTGCATAACTGCAATAAAACACCTAAATTACTGGGAACACTTGAAGTTCCTCAACCTGTACTCCCTAGAACGCAGGCAGGAGAGATACAAGATTATATATACAGTACTTGGAAAATCCTACAGGGGTTAGTACTAAACTTGCACATGAAAATCACTCCCTATGAAGCAAAAGACTCGGCAGATGATGCAACATCCCCCAATGAAAAGCAGGGGCACCACCAGCATAATAAAAGACAACACAATAGGTGTCAGGGCCCCAAGACTGTTCAACTACCTTCCAGCATACATATGGGGGATTACCAATAGACCCCTAGCTGTATTCAAGAAGGCACTGGACAGGCACCTAAAGTCAGTACTTGACCAGCTGAGTTGTAGTTCATACATCAGGTTGCGTGCAGCCAACAGCAACAGCCTGGTTGATCAGGCCCTGATCCACGATGAGGCCTGGTCACAGACCAGGCCACAGGGGCAATGACCCCCAAAACCTTCTCCAGGTATGCTCCATTATGCTCAGGTGAGAGGGAGATGTCCACATTTGATGAAGGTTGGCACAGAAGTCCCGATGATGTGATTGCCTGAGTCAATCTCTCGTATAAGTTTAACCTTTTGAAAAATGAGGTACGACACTTGTGGGAATAGTGCTTAGTTTTGATTGTAATAATTGAAGAGTGGTGGAGTGTGTTGTGTTGAGTAGTGCTAGATTGATTGATCATTTGTACAGCAGCTTTTTGTTGGGTTATTATTGGCTTTAGTTGATTTGCTGCAGTATTACTGTTACTTGAATTCCTAAATATAAGAATCCTATTAAGTTTTATTACAAACATTTTGGCCTACAATCTATTTGCTTAAACTGCACAATACATTTAGTATTAAGAGAATTTAAATAAAAAACCAACTGCTAAGCTCAAAATCCAGTGAGAGTAAATATTAACTAAATAATACTATTCATGTGATATATTCTGAAGAATGCTGAAGCTATGTTAAAAATATTACATTCATATATTCATGGGGAAGTGCTAAACCTACAGGGGTCACAGTGCCTGATGGGTGAAGGAAAATCAAGTTTGATCCAAGGGAAGGGTAACTCCAATTTCTAGCATTAAGAGCCTTTGCATCACCTAGTCACCTCTTGACAAGATTTAATCATATTACTTAAATAAGATTATTATTACAATCCGAACTAAGCACTAAACCCACAAGGGTCATACAACACTTACTTAAATAATTCGAGTTATACATTCTGAAGGCTACAAAAAGAGTCGTAAAATATTAATAAAAATATTCATTAATTGTTAACTTGAAGGCTGATACACTACAGTAATGAGTTATTTAGTTGTTATAGAGGTGTGTTACTGGTAATTAACAGTAAATTTAGTGTTTATAAGACAAAACTGACAATGTTTACATCAGCTGACAAATCAGCTGGAGCTGATGTCAACAAATCAGCTGCTTAACAACACCGATGACAATTCAACGTTTTTCACTCTAATATTTTTTATTTTAACCACTTGCAATGATGCACGACGATCACACTCACACAAAACACACTGATAACTTACAAGGGTGCCATTTTAACAGCGATGTGCGCCATAAATATGTAAAAAAGTGAGGAGGAAATGGTTGAAGAACCCAGAGAGAGAGAGAAGAGTGAGATTACTGGAGAGTCCGAGAGATGGCACCACAACATGGCTTGGCTTCACTCTTATTAAATTGATTTTTTACCTTATTTGAAACACCCTACACTGTCATGCCACCGTTTATGTGTAATGATATAGATGGGATTATGACACATTATTGCCGTTATCGCAGATAGAGGCGTCTATCCTCTCAAATTGTAAAATAAAGGGGAAAAATAAGCCAGTGCAGTTTTTTTTTCAAAGAAAACTGTCACGTGCAAATTTTCTACGAATGTTGCGGAGAAACTAAAATTTTCATCATGAATGATTAGTAAGTAAGTAAGTAAGTAAGTTTATTCAGGTATACACAAATACAGTTACATAGAATTATCGTACATAGCAGCATATGTGTAGAGAACCTAGGATAACCCAAAAAAGTCAGACAGAGTGACTTATTTCCATTGGGATCCTTTTACCTTATTATTATAATATAAAGGTTATAATATTTTCTTATTATTCTACAATGAAGATAACATCTTATTATCATACTAAAAAGACTATCTACTACACTAGGGTCATTAAGACTATCTACAATACGAGGGTCATTACTAGGAATAAGGTAAAATTTACACGTATGTTAGCTAAAAAATAGAAAATCATTCCCCTCTCTTTCTGTAGCTACATTCATCAGACACCTTTTGGCACTCTTCTTGAACTGGTTCATGCTATGACTGGCTTTGACATGTGCGGGCAGTCTGTTCCATTCCTTTATTGCTGTACAATAAAAGGTGTTTGACGCCTGGCCAATGACTGTGGGTACTACAAAGTTGTGCTCTCTCCCCCTAGTACTATTGTGGAAAATTGCATTTATCTGAATGTAACTCATTATATACATAACAGAAAATGATAACAAAGATAATTATTATTTATCAGAGTTACACAGACAAGTAGGAATTTGGACACCTAGGTCGCAAAAAATGTCCCCCTTCGATACCTACCACTGTCATAACCACAAGTTGCTCTGGACCTATTAATTAAATGAAATATACATACACCAGGAATACTGGTAAATATATAAATTTATGGACTGTATATTAAAAATTAAAGAATAATTATAGATATACACAATTACATAACAGAAAGAAAATATATCTTAATATCACTCACCAATCTGACTGGAGATTAATGTGTATCATACTCAGAAAACCTCACTCTAACTAAATCTATGAAAATAATGCTGGCCAGAATTACACACAAATCTAGAGAGCTTATCTGAGGTTCCTGGAGCTGTCTTGTCCAGTCGTCTGATATCTCATGTTATGCAGGAATGCACATCCACCAATTTCGCCTCCTATTTGAGAGGTGTCAACACAATTTTAACCTCTAGAGCACGAAAAATTCTTCCCATTACACCAACGTTTGTACAAAATTCAAAAACCAAGATGGCGAGTCTCCTGCCCAGAAGCAGGCTTTCCGTTTTCTATGACATAAATATTATTAAATACAGTATGGCCATCTATTTACATATAAATACTGAATTTCTGGAAAATATATACAGTATCTTCCACACTGCGGCCGGCCTGAGTTCGTTGCTAAACGATTCAAATTACTCCTTCCTTTAGGAGACGATTCCAGCCAGTTCTGGCTTGAGTGGCTGTTCTCCTAGTAGGTCTTACTACGATTTCATCTTCCGGCATCACTTGGTCTGCGTTATCTTCCATATCACTTGTGTCACTTTCCCTCAGATTTTCATTTACGTTTGATTGAACGCCTAATTCCAAGGGAATCAATTTATTAATTGTGCATAAACTTTCCTGGCCATGACACAACACTTTGACATTCCTGACAACACCTTGTGCATCTGGGTACAATGTCAATACTTTGCCCAGAGGCCACAATGTTCGATGTTGTTCAGTGCCAATTAACACAATGTCACCTGGTTGAATGGTCTGTCGATTTACTGCCTCTGTCGCACCATAAAAGTGTTCACGTAGTGTAAGAAGATATTCCTTACGCCACACATTAGACCAATGATCAATTACTTTATTTAACATTTTAAATTTATCACACAACACTGCCGCATCATTGTAATCTTCATCACTTTCTTCCGGATTATCTCTATAGACAGGGGCAGCTTCCAATTTCCTTCCAAATATTAGGTGAGAAGGTGTTAATACATCTGCATCAGGTGTATCACTCATGTACGAGAGAGGCCTATTATTTTTACGATTTTCTGCCTCCACTAACACTGCACGGAATTCTTCCAAATTAATTCTCTTCCAGTGTAGTACTTTGCGGAGACACCTCTTCACTGTGCCTATCAGTCTTTCGTACAGCCCCCCCTGCCAAGGGGCTCTAGGAGTAATAAATTTCCAGG
This sequence comes from Cherax quadricarinatus, assembly GCF_026875155.1. Taxonomy (NCBI): domain Eukaryota; kingdom Metazoa; phylum Arthropoda; class Malacostraca; order Decapoda; family Parastacidae; genus Cherax; species Cherax quadricarinatus. Next base: position 43,778,701 of record NC_069414.1, on the reverse strand, counting down.
TACACCCTCGCTGGGTTAACAGAGATTGAACATCGTTACTATTATTTAATTCTATCAAGTGTTGAGCACCTGCTACGAAATTTGTGGCATTATCCGAAATCATCAACCTCCGACAGGATCTCCTAGCTGCAAATTTTATAAAACAGCTGTATAAACTGTTCTGCAGACAAGTCCTGTGCCACTTCTAAATGAACTGCCCTAGTAGCAGTACAAACAAACATACACTTTCAGTGGAACACCATTTGAAGTACCTGTTAAAATTATTGGATCACTATAGTCTACACCTGTTACATCAAATGGTTTCACTAATTGTACACACTCCTTCGGCAATGGTGGAGGACCTGGGTACATATAGGATCTGGCATCCACACGGCGACATATTACACAAGATTTAATCACCCTTTTTACACTTTGCCGTCCTTGTGGAATCCAAAAAGTTTCCCTAATACAATTTAAGGTATCTTGTACCCCACCATGCATTACATTTTTATGGGCATTTAGAACAATCAAATTTGTTAGATGATGAGTTTTGGGCAGTAAGATAGGGTGTTTAGCATAATCAGACAATTCAGCATTTTGTAACCTACCTCTGCACCTAATTACATTGTTCTCTAAATACAGCCCCAATTTCTCTATTATAGAACCTTTCACAATTTTTCTTTCCATCATCAATTTAATCTCATTTCCATAGATTTCCTTCTGTACCCTCTTTATCCAATATTCAAGAGGATGTGAAAACTTATATGAAATATTTATCTTGTTTAGAAATTCAAACACCAACTTAGTTACATTGATCAGTTTGGGTAAAGAAGAATACCTATTTATATCAATGGCTAAGGGAGGACAAACTATTGGAGCGGTGGTCACAGTAATTTCAACAGGAGCAATATACGCCTTTTGTACAGGCCAATTAGCTTTATTTACCAACCAGCTCAGTCCTTTAAACCATGATACAGCATTTACAAATTTAGCATAAGGTAAACCTCGAGACAAGAAATCAGCTGGATTCTCCTCACCAGGTATATGATTAGATGTTAACATATGCTGACCCAAACTATTATACTTCTCTTGCATCTGATTAATTTCAGCGACTCTGTTTTGTACGTACACAATTTTACTGTTTCCATTACGAATCCATTGTAAGGATACCTCATTATCAGACCAAATTACAGTGTTGCTAATATTTATCTCCTGCAACTTATTTCTTAAATAATTAGCTAATTTGACACCTACATAAATGGCTGTTAATTCCAACTGAGGTAAGGTACGTGATTTAATTGGAGACACTTTAGCCTTAGACATAACAAGAGAAATAACACAATTACACTGAAGGTAAGCAACTGCTCCATATGCCAATTTTGAAGCATCACAAAAAATGTGGAGTACATTTTTCCCATCTGGATTGGCCACCTGGCATGGGAACTCCAACATTGGAATTTTCTCATAATCACCAATTAATTCATCCCACCTGTTAATGAATTTCTCAGGTAGAATTTCATTCCAAGCACATTTAAGTTTCCATGCTTCCTGAATTAATAATTTCCCTCTTATAGTAAGGGGTGACACTAAATCTAGTGGATCAAAACATTTGGAAACTTCAGCAAGCAAGACACTCTTAGTTAATTTATTGGGCATACTGTAATTATTAGGTTTTAACATTAACAAATTTCTCTCAGTATCCCAAATTAATCCCAATACATTACTACATTTTGGCACTTCATCTCCAGGGTAATCTTTACTTATTTTGTCCTTTAATTTGGACGAATTACTATTCCATTCCCTCAGAGGCATATTGGCACTTTGCATTATTTTATTAGCCTCTCCATAAGTCATTAACAGTTCCTCTTCAGTTGACATCACACCCAGGAAATTGTCCACATAAAATTGTTTGCTCCTTACCTTACTCAATGGACTTTCCATACGTTTAAGGTGTGCATTTATCGTTGCTTGAAGTAGGAACGGACTGGATGTAGCACCAAATAATACGCTCCTAAAGCGAAAGGTTTTCAGAGGGCTAAGTGGGTCAATAGGATTCTCAGGCCATGAAAAGCGGGTACAATCCCGGTCAGCCTCTTGTAGACCCACTCTTAGGAAAGCTTTACTTATGTCAGCCGTAAAGGCATAATGCTTCACTCTGAAATTTAATAAGATATCTCCTAATTTTTCCGTCAACGACGGACCTGTCATCAAACAGTCATTTAAACTAGGTACATTTTTGTTACTCCTGGCACTACAATTAAACACAATTCTCAGAGGAGTGGTCTTAGAATCCTTCTTCACTCCGTGATGTGGCAAATAGTGACCATAAATTTTGGCTTGCTCAGGAGGTACCTCTTCTATAAATTTATTAATTAATTGTTCAGCAATTATATCATTATAGGCAGTTAACAGTTCTGGTGTCTTACTCAGTTCGCGGAGCTGAGCCTTTAATTGTCCATATGCCATTCTGTAATTAGTGGGCAATTCTGGATGGTTCAGTCTCCACGGAAGTCGTACCCACTATCGTCCAGATTCAAATTTTACATCTCTCAGGTATTGCTCCTGAGTAAAAGAATCGTCTGGACTTTCTTCATTTATATTTATTCCAATGCTGTCTAATTCCCACAATTTATGCACTGGCTCAACACCATCCTCTATGGAAGAATTATACTGGGGTACGATTTCATGAGTAAGACACACAGTTATGGTATTTGTAGTTTCCTCTAGTCATGAATTATTATTACGAGGAATCCTACCATACATTACATGGCCTCCTGCAGTTTTTAAAAGGGTGACACCACATTTCTTTACCATACCCTTTACAAAGGAGGCATAATAGTCACTACCTATCAAAATATTTATTGGGCCTACAGAATCATCACTTACACCAGAACGTGCTAAATTTACATTATGTGAGAGTCTTTCTGTAGCTTTACTAAGCCCTACTGTAGATATTTTCTCTGGAAGTCTATCTACAATTACTGCGTTAACACGTTTTTTTCTCATTGCCCAACCTGACAGTTACATAAACAGTGTCATACAATTGAGACCTTTTATCCGAGAGAAAACCAGATAATTTTAAAGTTGTGGGATCTCCCATCTGTACTTTCATACCATCAAGACATTTACGTTTTATGAAAGTACGCTGGGATCCCTGGTCCAATAATGCAGTTACATTTTTTTTATTTATGCCTTTTATCATCAATTTTTACCTGTAAAACAGGTAAAGCTACTTCAGCAAAACCATCATTATTAACATTAGCAGCAATTTTTACATTAGCCACTGTTGTGTCAGGATTGTCAACATTATCATTATTATCAACATTATCATATAGACCTTTACACATGACTATATGGTGTCTTCCTTTGTGACATTGATAACAAAAGTTTAATTTAGCATAACAATCCTTTACATTGTGATTACATTACCCAAACACCGATAAATCTGTCAAGTTCCTCCAATCTTTCAACTTTATCATTCCATGAATTGTATGCATTGCAATTCTTAGAAAAATGAGTACCCTTGCAGAAAAGACAATCTCTCTTTTCTTTGACTGGTTTCTTATTAACTGGGCTACTCTTAGGAGGGTACTTATTCTTCTTACCTTGTGGAGAATCATTATTTCTGATTCCTGCTGCTTGATATGCACCTATGCAACGCTTTTTAGGAAATGAATTTTGGTTATTACCATTGGGATAATTTTTCCCTTTGTGAAACTTGACAGATACCTCAGAATTATTATGTGTTGCATCTTTAAAATGAGTTAATTGGCTGGTCTGCAACTGATTATTATTATAATCAAAAAGAAGCGCTAAGCCACAAGGACTATACAGCGCTGCAGGGCAGGAAGGAAGCGAGGGCATCAGGTGGCAAAAGGGAGATGGATGAGTAATAGGTTATGGATAACAGCGGGGTAGTGGATGGTGAAAGGGTAAAGGGCAGCAAGAGACTGAACTAGAAAGGGCTGAGGGGAGTGCGAAAAGTATCATCAGAGTTTGTGGAGTAAATCAGTCGTTGTCAAGAAGTCAATGAGAGAGTCAGGATTAAAGGAGGGTCCATCAGCAAGAAGGGAAGGTAAAGAGAGAGTAGTAGAACGAAGACGATGTTGGAGGTAAATTCTGCGTGCTCGTTGATAGAGAGGGCAGTCTAACAGAATGTGGCTAATCGATACTGGAACTTGACACTGCTCACAGAGAGGAACAGGGTGCCTCTCCATGAGATACCCATGAGTAAGACGAGTGTGACCAATGCGAAGGCGGGAGAGAGTGGTCTCCCAACCTCGGCATTGATGACAAGAAGACGGCCAGTAACCTATGCTCGGTTTAATAGAATGAAGTTTGTTACCGAGCAGAGTTGACCAACGTTGTTGCCAACGGGTGCGAAGGTGGGTAGCTATTGCAGCAAAATAGTCCAGAAATGGAACACCTCGATAGGAAATTGGTAGGTCATGTACTGCTGACCGCGCAGCAGTGTCTGCCTGTTCATTGCCCTGTACGTCGACATGACCAGGGACCCAACAAAAAACAATATCTTTATGTTTGGTAGAGATACGGCATAGCCAAAGTTGGATACGGAGAACTAGGGGATGAGATGTATCAAATTTTCGTATAGCCTGTAGAGCACAAAGGGAGTCTGAGACTACTACAAATGATGACACAGGCATAGATGCGATACGAATAAGTGCTGTAAGAATGGCATACAGTTCAGCAGTAAAAATGCTAGCTGAAGATAGTAAATGTCCCCGCACGACGCTGTCCGGAAACACTGCTGCGAATCCGACGCCGTCTGAAGACTTAGAGCCATCTGTGTACACAGCGGTGGCATGAGAATGGGAGTGGAAGTGATCAAGAAAAAAGAGAGCGGGAAGCCACCGTAGGCAGTTGAGCTTTCGAGCAAGGGAGTGAGAAAGAACAGACCCGAACAGCTGGAACTTCCCTGGGGGTAGGGAAAAGTGAGATGCTACATGAACATATAAAGGTGGTAACTGAAGGGAAGACAAGAGTGAATGTAGCTGAGCAATTAATTCTTGTAGACCTAGTCTTATTTCCTCCAGATCAAAATAACTCTTGTGATATTTGTTGGAGAGCCATTCAAGTGTTTTACAGCTTAATTTATTCTGTACCATGGCACTCAATAACCAGTCTGATTCCTTCAGATTATATTTATTACTTAAAGTTTTGAGAGTGCTCTCCAGTTTAACTCTAAACTGCTGTAAACCTTTGTAAGTGTGATCTGGAGATTTTAAATTAACAATAATATTCACTAGATCCAACCTACTTTGTTCTATATTACCATAAGTGACTTTCAACAAGTCAACTGCTTCCTTGTAAGAGTCATTTACATTGGGAAAGGCTTGTATGAGTATGTGAGCATCTCTTACCTGTCCTTTGAGGTAAAATAATTTAGTTACACAGGCTAGGTCACTCCTTTCATGCACAGCTGCTTTAAAGATTGACCAAAATTCCTCCCAATTTTCACCAGGATTAAATACAGGTAAACATAATTCTGGGAGTTTGGGCAAAGACATATTATTTGTTGGAGCAGACTGATTAACTGCCTGGTTTACACATTTTAATTTATTCAAGGCCTGACTTTTACAAGAAAGAATCTTTTCCTTTAATTCATAATACTGATTAATCATGAGATCTATTTCAGTCTCATCTACACAGTTTACTAATAAATCTCCTTCATATTTGTTGTAATATAATTTGTATGCATCATATCTATTCCCTAAAGCATCTAAATACAATTTTAAATCATCAGTATTCACAGTTTCTTGATTCATTAATTCCAAGCACTTATTATATGCCTTGGTTAGATGAACTTTTCTAGCCTGTATTGATGCTTTCTTTACTCTATATTCCATATGTTTGTCTTCTATATTAATTTCCTCATTTTCAGCCATGATGCAATGTATTAAATTCAACTTAATAACACTGATTACAACTCACAACACTGACACAACCCACCTTTGAATAAATCCCAGCTACTTGAACTCAGCAATTACATGTAAAAAATTGTAATATAAATTTTAAATGTACATTAATACAAACTTGGCTCATCAAAATTAATATTATACAAATTAATAAATCCTTGCCAGAATTTGGCATAACAAAATTAATATTATACACAATATAATCTTTATCCACACTTGTCTTATCAATTACACATACACTGATATAATCTTGGCCAGAATTGTCTTATCAAATTAATATTATACAAATTAATATGAACTTAGCCAGATTTGAGCTTAGCTTATCAAAATTAATATTGTAATTATTTTAATCCACTACACATTAAGTAAATTTGTGAACTTAACATCCACCTCCTTCTGTTATTTCACATATAATTATTAAGTAATTAACTAATTAATGACTTCACTAATTACCTCCGGTTCAAGAAGGACCAACGGGCAAATTAAATGTGGAAAATTGCATTTATCTGAATGTAACTCATTATATACATAACAGAAAATGATAACAAAGATAATTATTATTTATCAGAGTTACACAGACAAGTAGGAATTTGGGACACCTAGGTCGCAAAAAATGTCCCCCTTCGATACCTACCACTGTCATAACCACAAGTTGCTCTGGACCTATTAATTAAATGAAATATACATACACCAGGAATACTGGTAAATATATAAATTTGTGGACTGTATATTAAAAATTAAAGAATAATTATAAATGTGGAAAATACTGTATATATTTTCCAGAAATTCAGTATTTATATGTAAATAGATGGCCATACTGTATTTAATAATATTTATGCCATAGAAAAGGGAAAGCCTGCGTCTGTGCAGACGGGACTCGCCATCTTGGTTTTGAATTGTGTACAACGTTGGTGTGATGGGAAGGAATTTTCGTGCTCTAGAGGTTGAAATTGGGCTGACACCTCTCAAATAGGAGGCGAAATTGTTGGATGTGCATTCCTGCATAATTTGAGTATCAGGCGACTGGACAACACAACTTCAAGAACCTCAGATAAGTCTGTTTATGTTTAATTCTGGCCAGTAATTTCATAAATTTAGACAGTGAGGTTTTCTGGGTATAATACACATTAATCTCCAGTCAAATTGGTGAGTGATATTAAGATTTATTTTCCTTCTGTTATGTAATTGTGTATTTATATATAATCATTTTTTAATTTAATATACAGTCCATAAATTTATATATTTACCAGAATTCCTGGTGATGTATAATTCATTTAAAATTTTAAAAGGGCCAGGCAACTTGTGGATATGACATGGTAGGATCGAACGGGGACATTTTGCGACCTAGGTGTCCCAAATTCCCCACTTTTCTAACCCGATAAATAAAAAATTATTTTATGCCATTTATTTTTAAGGTTTCAAAATTTTACAAAACAGATAAATGCAATTTTCCACAATAGATATACACAAATTTCATAACAAAAGAAAAAATATCTTAATAACACCACCAATCGGGCTGGGGATTTTAAAGTGTATCATACCAGAAAAACCCTTCCCCTCTAACTAAATCTATGAAAAAAATTAAAGCGGGGCCAGAATTACACACAAATCTTGAGACTTATCTGGAAATTTCCCGGGGCTGTCTTGTCCCGTCCGGGCTTTTGATAACTCATGTTATGCGGAAGCCCCATCCCCAAAAATTTGGGCCCCCTATTTGGGGAGGTGGGCAAAACAATTTTTAAACCCCTAGAGCCCCCGGAAAAAATTTTTCCCATTACCCCACTTTTGGGGACAAAATTCAAAAACCAAGATTGGGGGAGTCTCCTGGGGGCCCAGGGGAAGGGGGGGGAGGGGGGGTTTTTCCTTTTTTTCTTTTGGGGAAAAATTTAAATATTAAATTTTAAAAACGTTTTGGGCCCTTCCATTAATAAAAAACTGAAATTTCTGGAAAAAAATATACATTTTTTCCACAACCCAAGAGGGGTTTGGCCCCCAAACCCTTTACAAACCTGGGCAGCAAGATACTGGGCACTGTTGGGAGCAAAATTTTTTTTAAACCCAAAATTTTTGCTTTAATTGTTTTACTTTTGTCAACCCTTCAGCTTTTCCAACTGCTGTAATTTATCCTGGCCTACATGTTCTCTTGGTCCAGCCCCAGGATGAATCTTACGTTTTTTGTTCGGGGTGATTTGCAGTCTATCTTTCAGTTTTTTGTCAAGGCAGGTACCATGAAGAGCAAGCGTAATCCATATGGCATTGTATAAGGGCTAGACATAGGGTCCTGCGAGCCTCAGTAGGTAGACCACTGTGCTTGTCTATACAGGAACTTCAGTCTGGCATTCGCTTTCTTTACTACACTGTTCCCTATCAATTCTCCTGACATGCATGGGTCAAAGGGGATTCCCAGATATTTTACTGAAGAAACCAAGTGATGGGCTCCCCATTACACTGACCATTAAAATTATTTCCCCTTTTCTTAGTTTATGTTTCGTGCCAAAGAGAATGGCTTCAGTTTTCTCGAGGTGTAATGATAGTTTGTTGTCACTAACCATTTGCTGCAGGACTCCAGTTCCAGTGTTAAAACATTAGCATATCTTGTGGATCTTTACCTGACACTAAACAGGGCACTGTCATCTGCATACAGTAGGAGTTTGTATTTGACACAGATGGGCATATCTTTGGGACATAACATAAGAATAATAAGGGACCCAGAATACTACCTTGGGGAACTCCCATGTTACGGCAGGGCTTCTGATTTCGTTTTGTTGATTTTGACTATTTGTCTCCTGTTCAAAGGGTTTAAAGACTAAACCAGTCTACAGAACCTATACCAATAGCTTGAAGTTTTTTACATAATATATTGTGGTTGACAGTATCAAAGGGCCCTTTTTTGCAGGTCTAAGGTTACCATACCTATGAGGTTCCCCTTTGACATTTTAGTTCTCAGGTAATTCATCAATTAATAAGGGAGGTGTCGGTTGAGTAGGTTCTTCTAAAGCCTGATTGGGATAGCTATGGAGAATTTTGTTGTCATTAAGGTACTTAACTACTTGAGAATACACCGCCCTCTCTAGAATTTTAGATATATACTGAGTATACTAACAGGCCTATATTTGCTTACATCAACCTACTATTTTCTTGAAGATGGGAGTAACTCTGGCCTTTTTTGAACCCTTTTGGTACGGTATTAGTGGTAAATTGATAGATTTATTATGTGAGCAATAGGGATTGACAGTTCAGAAGCACCATCTTTTAGGAACTTAGACGGGATGTTACAGGGCCTGTGCTCTTAGTTGGGTTTAACCTGTTTAGTTCTTTGAATGAAGTCATGAGATACACTTACTAGTTGACAACTGTTTGGGGTTAACCCCTTTATTGGTATAGTATTTTTTGAAAACTTATCAGAGTCTGTGTTAAAGGTTTTTGATGCAGCTGGTAGTTTACTTACTAGTGTTGATGCAACAGATGTGTAGCAGGAATTAAAGCAATTTGCCACCTTAGATGTTTCGGGGCATACCTCGTTATCGATAGTGAGTACTATGTTAGACCTATCTACTGGCTTATGGCTATACCCAACTGTTTTAGTTTTTTGCCAGAGCTTTCTGGGATTATGCTTATACTCTTAAATTTTTGAGCAGTAGTGCTTTGCCTTTGCTCCTTTTATAAATCTCTGTACTCTGTTCCTCACCCTTTGGAATTCATTTAGTGCTGCAATAATCCTGTCTGTTTGCTTTAAATCTTTTAGCAGCTGGTCTCTGAATTTCATATTATCTAATATCTCATAGTCATCCAGGGGTTCAGTTCTTCGTTTAATCCTAACCTCTTTAACTGAGCAATATTATCAAGGATGGTAGTGAACATTGTTTTGAATTTTTCCCAGGCATCGTTTATGTCCGTGCAACTTGTTTATCTCTGTCCAGTGACAATTGTGTAGCCTATTTAGCAGTGTTTCTTTACTGTAGTTTCTAGTTGACCTCATTTTTATTGTCCTGTGTAGGCCTATCCTATCCCTAGTGATTTTCCTGGTGCAGTAAATGATGAAATGATCACTAAGACCTGTGGTAATGACGCCTGACTGACTAATTTATTTAGGCACAGGCACACCTAAGTGCAATTATCATACATAGTAACATATGTGTAAATTATCCACCAGGATAACCCAAAATAGTCACAAGTGACTTATTTCTATTGTGGTCTTGGCAATATTTTATTATTTAAAACCCAGCTGTAAGTTACAATGATGATATAAGTTGATTGTATCCACGAAAAGGCGCTAAACCCGTTGAGGTCATACCAGCTGATGCAGACCAAAATAAATGTAAACTGCTGCATTAAGTGCTGGAAAGTCAGAGTTCACATTATTTAGAAAAAGATGCGCTAAACCCGCATGGGTCATACAGCATTAACTATATTATTATTCTAATCATAACTAAGCGTTAAACCCACAATGGTCATACAGAACTCTAGTTAATGTAAGAAAGATAACCCTACGAGAAGCTAGGCCTGGGGACAGTTGATCCCAAAGATGAGGAGGTACTTGTGCCTCCTCCCATGGGAGACTTAGGTCTCAGACACTCCCTAGACAGGGAGCCAAGGCTTGGCCACCACTTGAAAAAGGCCCGGGCCGGGAGAATACCGGTGTATCTTTAATAATAATAAACTACTTTAAAAGGCCATATAAAAGGTTTTTAAGGAACATTTGTTTTACTCTAGGGGAACATTTTAAGCAATAATTTAAATCCTCATATCTGGATGACGGGGATGTAACCCCACGCACCATGTTTTCCCTTTTGGGGCAAAAGACCCCCAAATTTGGGGGCAGGACATTTCCCTTTCCCTTAAAGGGGGGGGGAACCCGCAAGCCCCCCGGGCAGACATAAACCCAAAAATTTAAAAAATGGGCCGCGGGAAAACAATATAAAGGGGAAACGATGAAAAATTTTAAAAATTTTACTACCGATAGGGGAAAAACGTGGGGAAAATTTAAAATTTATATCCGATAAAAAAATTTCCCAACCAAAACATGGGGCGAGAAACTAATGAAAAAGACCTGGAAGTGATAAAGGCAGTAGGATCTCCCTTCAAGGACCATAACATTGAAATCAATCACTTCTGCTAAAAAACGAAGAGGAAATGAGACCCTTCAAAACTAAGGATGCCAACCCCAATGAGCATTTCTTCAGGTTGCTTGTTCTATCTAAGCGGGAAATATTGCTGCACACAAAACCCTTTTTCGGCAGGGGGAAATTGTTTGCCCCCTGGGAAAAAGGGCGAAAACCTTCCGGCGTGCAAAACTGCAAAAAAACCACAAAATTACGGGGAAACCCCTTTAAATTCCCTTTAACCCGTCCCCAGAACGGGGGGCAGGAGAGATACAAGTTTTATATTTACAGTACTTGGAAAATCCTAGGGGGTTTAGTACTAAACTTGACATAAAAATTTCACTCCCTATGAAGCAAAAGACTCGGAAAAAAAAGATGTTTGCAACACCCCCCAATGAAAAGCGGGGGAAACCCCCAGAAATAAAAGACAAAAAAATAGGTTCGGGCCCCCAAAAAGGGACTGTTCAACTACCTTCCGCATCCCTGGGGGTTTTTTTCCCAAATGGACCCCAAAGCTGTATTCAAAAAGGCATGGACGGGCCCCAAAGTCATATTTTAAACCACTGGGGTTGTATTCAACACAGGTTGGGGAAACCCAACAGAAAACACCCCGGGGTTGATCGGGCCCCTTTACCCACGTGGGGCCCTGGTCACAGACCGGCCCAAACAGGGGCAATGCCCCCCAAAACCTTCTCCGGGGTATGCTCCTTTTATGCCAGGTGAGGGGGAAATTTGTCCACATTTGATAAAGGTTGGCACGGGAAGGGGTTCCCGATGAGGTAATTGCCTAATCAATCTCTCGTAAATTTTAAACCTTTTTGAAAAAGAGTAACACTTGTGAAATAGCGTTTTTTTTTTTGTTTGTAAAATTAAAGAGTGGGGGTGTGTTGGGGTTGAGTAGTGAAGTTGATTGATCATTTGTACAGCAGCTTTTTTGTTGGGTTATTTTTGGTTTTAGTTGATTGTGCGTTTTTCCCGTTACTTTAAATTTCAAATAAAAGGGAATTTTCCCTTTTAAGTTTTTTTAAACAAAACTTTTTGGGCCCTACAATCTTTTTGCTTAAACGCACAATACATTTAGAAATTAAAAGAAAAATTTAAAAAAAAAACCAATTTGCTAAGCTAAAAATCCAGTGAGAAAAAATTTAACTAAAAAATACTTTCATGTGATATTTTCCTGAAAATGCTGAAGCTATTTTAAAAAAATATTACTTTCATATTTTTCAGGGGGAAATTTGCAAAACCCTACAGGGGTCCAGTCCCGGGATGGGTGAAGGAAAATAAAGTTTGTTTCCAAAGGGGAAAGGGGTAACTCCAATTTTTTTAGCATTAAGAGCCTTTCCCATCCCCAAGTCACCTTTTGGGCCCGGCTTTAATCATTTTTACTTAATAAGATTATTTTTACAACCCGAACAAGCACTAAACCCACAAGGGTCATAAAACCCACTTACTTAAATAATTCGGTTTTTTCTTTTCTAAAGGGCTACAAAAAGTCTTTAAAAAATTTTTAATAAAAAATATTCTTTAAATTGTTAATTTAAAGGCTAAATACATACGTAATGAGTTATTTAGTGTTAAAAGGGGGTGTTTTTACTGGTAATTTAAAAAGAAAAATTAGTGTTTCTAAGACAAAATGAAAAATTTTTAAACATCAGCTGAAAAAATCGCTGGAAGGATGTCAACAAATCAGCTGCTTAACAACACCGAGGACAATTAAAACTTTTTTTACTCTAATATTTTTTTTTTTAAAAACCACTTGCAATAAATTGCACCCGATCACACTCACAAAAAAACCACTGGAAAAATTAAAAAAGGGTCCCATTTTAACAGCGATGTGCCCCTTTAAAATAATGAAAAAAAAGTGAGGGGGAAATGTTTGAAAAACCCAGAGAGAGAGAGAAGGTGAGTTTACTGGAGAGTCCGAGAGATGGCACCAAAAACAGGGTTTGGGTTTCCACTCTTTTTAAAATTAAAATTTTTACCTTTTTGAAACCCCAAACACTGTCAGGGCCCAACCGTTTTTGTGAAATGATATAGATGGGATTAGGGACAAAATTATTGCCGTTTTCGCAGATAGACTTTCTATCCTCTCAAATTTTTAAAATAAAGGGGAAAAATAACCCCGTGCATTTTTTTTTTCAAAAAAAAAAATTTGTCACTTTGCAAATTTCCGAATTTGGGGAAAAAACAAAAAAATTTTCATCATGAATGATTAGTAAGAATTAAGTAAGAAAAGTTTTTTTCAGGTTACCCCAAATCCAGTTACAAAAAATTATCGTACAAGAAAGCATATTTTTAGAAAACCTGGGGAAAAAACCCAAAAAAGTCAGACAGAGTGACTTATTTCCTTTGGGGGACCCTTTTTATTTTAAAATTTAAAAAGGTTATTTTATTTTCTTATTATTCTACAATGAAGATAACATCTTATTTTAAATACTAAAAAGATTTTCTACTACACTGGGTCTTAAGACTATTTTACAAAAAGGGGGGCCCATTACTAGGAAAAAGGAAAAATTTTTCACGTTTTGTTAGCTAAAAAATAAAAAAAATCATTTCCCCTTTTTTCTGTAGCTACTTTCATCAACCCTTTTTGGGCACTCTTTTTAAAAACTGGTTCATGCTATGACGGCCCTTTGGGGTGGGGCAGTCTTTTTCCCTTTTCCTTTTAAATTGCTGTTACAAAAAAAGGTGTTTAAAGGCCTGGCCAAGGGATGGGGGGTACAAACAAAAGTTGTGCTCTCCCCCCCCGGGACTATTTTTGGAAAATTGTTTTATTAAAGGGAACTCATTATAAAAAAAACCAAACAGAAAATGATAACAAAGTTAATTTTATTATTTTTTCAGAGTTCCACAGAAAAGGGAATTTGGGACACCTAGGCCCAAAAAAAAATGCCCCCTTCGAAAACCAAACCCACTGTCAAAAACCACAAGTTGCTCGGACCTTTTTAAATTTAAAATGAAAAATACATAACCAGGAAAAAGGGTAAAAAAAAAAAATTTAGGGACTGTTTTTAAAAAATTAAAGAATAATTATAGATATACACAATTACTTAACAGAAAGAAAATAATTTTAAAATATCATCACCAATCGGACTGGAGTTTAAATTTGTGTTTTCATATCAGAAAACCTCACTTAACTAAACTATAAAAAATAATGCGGGCCAGAAAAACACAAAAATCTAGAGAGTTTTTCTGGGTTTCCTGGAGCTGTCTTGCCCGGGTGTCTGATATCTCATGTTAGGCGGGGAATGCACACCCCAAAATTTTTTCGCCCCTTTTTTGAGAGGTGCAACAAAATTTTTAAAACCTCTAGAGCACAAAAAATTTTTTTCCCATTACACCAACTTTTTGGGCCCAAAATTAAAAAAACCAAAGAGGCCCGAGTCCCCGGCCCAGAACCCGGTTTTCCCTTTTTCCCTATGACAAAAAATTTTAAATTAAATACAGATGGCCATCTATTTAAAATTATAAAAAACTGAATTTCGGGGAAAAAATATAAAACAGTACTTCCACACGGGGCGGGGGCCCTGATTTCCCGTTCCCAAAAACGTTTCCCAAATTTACTCCTTCCTTTTGGGGGACGTTTCCCCGCCAGTTCTGGCTTGAGGGGCCCTTTTCTCCTAGTAGGTTTACAAAGGGTTTTTCATTTTCCCGGGCATCATTTGGGGTCTGCGTTATCTTCCATATCACTTGTGTCACTTCCCCTCAATTTTTTTTTACGTTTGTTTGGAACGCCTAATTAAAGGGGAATCAATTTATTAATTGTGCATAAACTTTCCGGGCCATGACAAACATTTTGACTTTCCCCGAAAACACCTTGTGCATCTGGGTACAATTTTTAAATATTTTGGGCCCAGGGGCCAAAAAATGTTCGATGTTTTTTTCAGTCCCAAATTTAAAACCACAATGTCACCTGGTTGAATGGTCTGTCGATTTACTGCCTCGGGTGGGAAACCATAAAAGTGTTCCCCGTAGTGAAGAAAAATTTTTCCTTTAACCCCACCTTAAAACCAAATTTAAATAAAATTTACTTTATTTAACATTTTAAATTTTCACACAAAAACTGCCGCATCTTTTGTAATCTTCACACTTTTTCCGGATTATTTTCTATAGACAGGGGCAGTTTCCCAATTTCCTTCCAAATATTAGGTGAGGGGTTTAAATCCCTTTCGCACCCAGGTGTATCACTTTTTTTGTTACGAGAGAGGCCAAATTATTTTTACAATTTTTCTGCCTCCACAAACATTTGCACGGAATTTTTCCCAAAATTTAAATTCTTTTTCCAGTGTATTATTTCCCGGAGACACCTCTTCACTGTCCCAAATCAGTCTTTCGTACACCCCCCCCTCCCCCAAGGGGGTTTCTGGGAGTAATTTTTTTTCCCAGGTAAAACCCTCGCGGGTTTTAACAGAGATTGAAATCTTTAAACCTATTTTTTAAATTCAATCAAGTGTTGAGCACCTGCAAACAAAATTTTGGTGGATTATCCAAAATCATCAACCCCCGGACAGGACTCCTACCCTGCAAATTTTATAAAACGGGCTTTTTAAAACTTTTTCGGCAGACAATTCCTGTGCCACTTCAAAAATGAACTGCCCTAGTACAGTACAAAAAACTTTCACTTTCAGTGGAACACCCATTTGAATTTCCTTTAAAATTATTGGATCATATAGTCTACACCTGTGACCAAAGGGTTTCCTAATTGTAAAAAATCCTTGGGGAAAAGGGTGGAGGACCTGGGTACAAAATAGGATCTGGCATCCACAGGCAAACATTTTACAAAAGATTTAATCCCCCTTTTTACACTTTCCCCGTCCTTGTGGAACCCAAAAAATTTTTCCCTAATAAAATTTTAAAGGTATCTTGTCCCCCCACCATCCCTTTAAACATTTTTATGGGCATTTAAAAACTTTAAAATTTTAAAAATGATGATTTTTTTGGGCAGAAAGATAGGGGGGGTTTAGCATAATCAGATTTTTCGGCTTTTTTAAAAAACCTACCCCCCCCGCACCAAATTCCCATTGTTCCAAAATACCCCCCCCCTTTTCTCTTTTAAAAACCTTTCAAAATTTTTTTCTTTCCATCATAAATTTTTAATTCATTTCCATAGTTTTCCCCTTCTGACCCTCTTTTTTCCCAATTTTAAAGAGGATGTAAAAAACTTATATGAAATTTTTATCTTTTTTTAGAAATTAAAAACCCCAACTTATTTTCCCCTTGATCAGTTTGGGAAAAGGAAAAGGAATACCTATTTAATCAAGGGCAAAGGGAGGACAAACAAATTGGAGGGGTGGTCACAGTAATTTAAAAGGGAGAATATAGGGCCTTTTGAAACGGGCCCAAATTTTAGCTTTATTTACCAACCAGCTCAGTTTTTAAAACCATGATACAGAAATTTAAAAATTTTAAACCCATAAGGAAAACCCTCGAGACAAAAAAATAGCTGGATTCTCCTCACCAGGTAAATGATTAGTTGTTAAATATTTGGGGACCCAAATTTATATTTTCCTCTTGCATCTGTTAAATTTCAGCGACTCTGTTTTGAACGTACACAATTTTACTGTTTCCTTTTCGAATCCATTGAAAGGGAAACCCTCTTTATAAACCCAAATTACAGTGTTGTTTAATATTTATTCCTGCAATTTAATTTTTTTAAATAATTAGCAAATTTGACCCCTACAAAAAAGGTTTGTTAATTCCAATGAGGTAAGGACTAAATTTAAATTGGAGCCCATTTACCCTTTGGGGGACATAAACAAGAAAAAATAACCAATTAAAACTAAAGGGAAGGAAAAAACTGTCCAATCCCAAATTTTGAAGATCACAAAAAAATGGGGGAGTACTTTTTTCCCATCTGGTTTGGCCACCTGGCAGGGAAAACTCCAAATTTGGGAATTTTTCTCATAACCCACCAATTTTTTTAAACCCCAACCTTTAATAAATTTCCCTCAGGTAAATTTCTTTCCCCAAGCACTTTTAAGTTTCCATTTTTCCTGAATTAAAAATTTTTCTTTAGAAAGGGGGGACACTAAACTAGTGGATAAAAAAACTTTTGGAAACTTTCAGCAAGCAAGCACCTTATTTTAATTTTTTTGGGAAACTGTAATTATTATTTTTTAAAAAACTTTAACAAATTTCTCTCGAAACCCAAAAATTAATCCCAAATCCCTTATAATTTTGGCACTTCATCCCCGGGGGAATCTTTATTATTTTGCCCCTTTAAATTTTTACAATTACTATTCCATTCCCTCAGGGGCAAAAGGGGGCACTTTGCATTATTTTTTAGTCTCCAAAAGTCTTTAAACTTTTCCCCTTTTTCAGTTGACATCACCCCAGGAAATTTTTCCACAAAAAAATTTTTTGTCCTTACCTTACTCAATGGACTTTCCATACGTTTAAGGTGTGCTTTTAAATCGTTGCTTAAAGGGAGGAACGGCTGGATTTTAGCCCCAAAAATAATAGGCCCCCAAAACAAAAGGGTTTTTCAGAGGGCAAAGGGGGTCAATGGGAAATTCTGGGCCATAAAAAGGCGGGTACAACCCCGGTCAGCCTCTTGTAGACCCCTCTTAGGAAAGTTTACTTATGTTAGCCGAAAAGGTAAGTTTCACTCTGAAATTTAATAAGATATCTCCAAATTTTTTCCCGCCCAACGACGGCCCCTGCCCATCAAACAGTCTTTAAAAAACTGGGAAACATTTTTTTTAAACCCCTGGCACTAAAAATTAAACACAATTCTCAGGGGAGGGGGTTTTAGAACCTTCTTCACTCCGTGATGTGGCAAATAGGGGACCAAAAAATTTTGGCTTGCTCAGGAGGAAATCTTCTAAAAATTTTTAAAAATTTAAATTTTTCCCACAATTATATCATTATGGGGCAGTTAACATTTTCTGGTGTCTTACTCAGTTCCCCCGGGGCAACCTTTTAATTGTCCATATGCCTTTTGTAATTGTGGGCAATTCTGGGGGGTTCAGTCTCCAGGGAAAGTGGGTACCCACTATCGTCCAGTTTTAAAATTTTTACATCTCTCAGGTTTTTGCTCCTGAGTAAAAAAATCGTCTGGATTTTCTTCATTTATTTTTTTCCCAAATTTGTTTAAATTCCCCCCTTTTAGCACGGGCTCAACACCATCCTCTATGGAAGAATTTACTGGGGAAAACAAATTTCATGAAAAGACACACATTTATGGTATTTGTATTTTCCCCCTTAGCCCATAAAATTATTATTACGGGGAACCCTACCTTTCATTAAGGGCCTCCTGCGGGTTTTTAAAAGGGTGACACCACATTTCTTTACCAAACCCTTTTTCCCAAAGGGGGGCAAAAATTGTCCTCCCTTTAATCAAAATATTTATTGGGCCAAACAGAATCATCACTTAAACCAAAAGTGTTTAATTTTTACATTATGTGAGAGTCTTTCTGTAGTTTTACAAAGCCCTACTGTAAAATATTTTCTCGGGAAGTTTTATCACAATTACGGGCGTTAACACTTTTTTTTTCTCTTTGGGCCCAACCTGCAGTTACATAAACATGTTTTTAAAATTGAGCCTTTTTAAAATCCGAGAGAAAACCAATAATTTAAAGTTGTGGGACTCCCATCTGTATTTTTCATACCATCAAGACATTTACTTTTTAAATTAAAAGTACGCGGGGGCCCCCCGGGCCCCCAATAATGCAGTTAAAATTTTTTTTATTTATCCCTTTTATAAATAAATTTTTTACCTGTAAAACAGGTAAAGCTACTTCAGAAAAACCATCATTATTAACATTAGCAGCAATTTTTACATTGGGCCAAACTGTTGTGTCAGGATTGTCAACTTTTCATTATTATCAACATTATCATTTTGGTTTACAAAATGAATATGGTGTTTTCCCTTTGTGACTTTTGATAAAAAAAATTTTTAATTTAGCATAAAACCCCCTTTTTACATTGTGTTAAAATTACCCAAACCCCCGAAAAACTGAAAAAGTTCCTCCAATTTTTCAATTTTATCTTTCCCATGAATTGTATGCATTGCAATTCTTAAAAAAATGAGTACCCTTGCAAAAAAGGACAATCTCTCTTTTCTTTGACCGGTTTCCCTTTTAACGGGGGCAAACTCTTAGGGGGAATTTATTTTCTTCCCTTTGGGGGGAAAATATTTTTTCCCTGTTTCCGCTGCTTGATATGCACCAAATCCCAACGCTTTTTAGGAATAAATTTTTTTTTTTTTACCTTTGGGAAAATTTTTTTTTCCCTTTGTAAACTTGACAAAATACCTCAAAATTTTATTATGTTTTTTCATTTTTAAAAGGATTTAAATTTGGTGGTCTGAATGATTATTATTAAAAAAAAAAGAAGCGTCCCCCAAAAAGGACTATACAGCGCTGCAGGGCGGAAAGGGAAGCGAGGGCATAGGGGGGCCAAAAGGGAAGGGAAATAAGTAATGGGTTATGGATAACAGCGGGGTAGTGGATGGTAAAAGGGAAAAAAAGGGCAGCAAGAGATTTGAACTAGAAAGGGTGGGGGAGTGCGAAAAGTATCATCAAGTTTGTGGATTTAAATCGGTTTGGGTTGTCAAGAAGTCAATGAAAAGAGTCAGGATTAAAGGAGGGCCCTTTCAGCAAAAAGGGGAAAGGTAAAGAGAGAGTAGAGAACGAAGACGATTTGGAGGTAAATTCTGCGGGCTCGTTGATAGAAGGGCAGTCTAACAGAATGGGGCTAATGGGATACTGGAACTTGCCCACCCCTCAAGAGGGGAACAGGGTGCCTCTCCATGAATACCCATGAGTAAGAGGGAGTGTGCCCAAAAGCGAAGGCGGGAGAGGTGGTCTCCCAACCTGGGCTTTTGATGACAAGAAAGGGCCGGGTAACCTATGCTGGGTTTTAAATTGAATGAAGTTTTTTACCGAGCAGAGTTGCCCAACGTTGTTGCCAAGGGGTGCGGGGGTTGGGTAGTTTATTGAGCAAAATGGGCCAAGAAATGGAAAAACCTCGTGGGAAAAATTGGTAGGTCATTTTTACGGTGACCGCGAAAGCAGTGTCTGCCTTTCTTTGCCCTTACTTCGACATGCCCAGGGACCCAAAAAAAAACAAATCTTTATTTTTTGGTAGAGATCGGCATACCCAAAATTTTGGATAGGGAGAATTTTTTAAGGGGATGAAAATTATCAAATTTTCGTATGCCTGTAGACCCACAAAGGGGTCTGAGACTACTACAAATGATAAAACAGGCATAAGGGCGATACAAAAAGGTCTGTAAAATGGCATCATTTTCACAGAAAAAAAGCTAGCTAAAGAAAATTTAAAGGGGCCCCGCACGACGCTGCCCGGGAAAAACACTCCCTGCAAATTTTCCAACGCCGTCTGAAGACTTAGACCCATTGTGTACACAGCGGGGGCATGAAAAGGGGAGGGGAAGGATAAAGAAAAAAAGGGGCAAGCCACCTTTGGCAGTTGAGCTTTCGAGCAAGGGGTGAGAAAGAACAGCCCGAACAGCTGGAACTTCCCGGGGGGTGGGGAAAAAAAAGTGAGATGCTACGAAAAATTAAAGGGGAAAATAAAGGGGAAAACAAGAGTGAATGTAGTGAGGCCCAAAAATTCTTGGGAGACCTAGTTTTTATTTCCTCCAAACAAAATAACTCTTGTTTAATTTTTTGGAGGCCATTCAAATGTTTTTTAAAACCCTTTTTTAAATTTTTTTTGTTCCATGGCACTCAATAAAACCCCTGATTCCTTCAGATTATATTTATTACTTTAAATTTTTGGGGGTGCCCCCCCCGTTTAACTCTAAACCCGCTGTAAAACCTTTTTAAGGTGATCTGGGAGTTTAAAATTAAAATAATTTTCACTAATCCAACCTACTTTTTCTTTTAATTTCCATAAGTACCTTTTCCCAAAAAATCAACTGCTTCCCTTTTAAAAAGTCATTTACATGGGGGAAAAAATTGTATGATTTTGTGAGCATCTTTACCTTCCTTTGAGGTAAAAAAAATTTTGTTACCCAGGGTAGGTCAAATCCTTTTTTGCACAGCTGCCCTTTTAAAAATTGACCAAAAATTTCCCCCAATTTTCACCAGGATTAAATACAGTAAACATAATTTTTGGGGGGGGGTTTGGGCAAAACATATTTTTTGGGTTTGGGGCCAACCCGATTAACTGCCTGGTTTAACATTTTAATTTTTTCAAGGCCTGACTTTTACAAGAAAGGGAAACTTTTCCTTTAATTATAATACTGGTTTAAACATGAGATCTATTTCAGTCTTCTAAAACAGTTTACTAATAAAAACTCCCCTTTAAAATTGTTTTAATATAATTTTTATTTTTCATATCTATTCCCTAAAGGGAAATTTAAAAACAATTTTTAAAACATCAAATATTCACAGTTTCCCTTTATTCATTAATTTCCAACCCCTTATTATTGCCCCTTTGGGTTTGAGGGAAATTTTCTAGCCTGTATTGATGCTTTTTTTACTTAAATTCCCCTATGTTTGTTTTCATATTAATTTCCTCATTTTCAGCCAAAGGGTGCAATGTATTAAATTTTAAATTAAAAACTGATTACAACTCACAAAAACGGGCACAAACCCCCCTTTTAAAAAATCCCCGTACTTGAACTCAGCAATTTTCATTAAAAAATTTAAAATAAAATTTTTTAAAAGTACATTAAAACAAACTTGGGGTCATCAAAAATTAAAATTATACAAATTAATAAATCCCCTTTCCAAAATTGGGAAAAACAAAATTTAAAATTTTTTACACAATTTTAATCTTTTTTCCACACTTGTCTTATCAATTACACATAACTGATATAAACTTGGGCCGGGAAATTTTCCTTTATAAATTTTAAAATTTTTACAAATTAATATGAAATTGCCAGCATTTGAAACTTTGCTTATCAAAAATTTAAAATTGTAATTTTTTTTAATCCCCTACAATTAGTAAATTTTTTGAAATTTAACACCACCCCCTTCTGTTATTTCCCTATAATTATTAAGTAATTTAAATTTAATTAAAGACTTTACTAATTACCTCCGGGTTTAAGAAGGGGGCCAACGGGCAAATTAAATGTGGAAAATTGATTTATCTGAATGTAAACTCAAATTTTAATAACAGAAAATGATAAAAAAAGATAATTATTATTTATCCAAATTTTAAAAAGAAAAAGTAGGGAAATTTTGGGGCCCTGGTCGCAAAAAAAAGTCCCCCCTTTGGGTACCTTTCCACCTTTCATAACCAAAAAGGTTTCTCTGGGGCCTATTAATTAAATGAAATATACATTTCACCAGGAATACTGGTAAATAAAATAAATTTTTTGGACTGGGAATTTTAAAAATTTAAAAAATAATTATAAATGTGGAAAAAACTGTATATATTTTTCCCCGAAATTTGTATTATATTAAATGATGGGGGCCCTCTGTATTTTTTAATATTTTTTGCCATAAAAAGGGGAAAGCCTGGGGTCTGTGCAGACGGGAAATCGCCATCCCTTTGGGTTTTTAATTGTGTACAAAGTTGGTGTGGGTGGGAAAAGGGAAATTTTCCCGGGTCTAGAGGTTGGGAAATTTGGGGTGGGCACCTCTTTAAATAGGAGGCGAAATTGTTGGAAGTGCCCTTCCCATAATTTGAGTATCAGGCGAAAAAGGACAACACAACTTCAAGAAACCCCGATAAGTCTGTTTATGTTTAATTTTGGAAATAATTTCTTAAAATTTGACAGTGAGGTTTTTTTGGGGAAATACACCCTTAAATTTCCCGTCAAATTGGTGAGTGATATTAAGATTTTTTTCCTTCTGGTTTGTTAAATTTTTTAAATTTTTTATAATTTATTTTTTAATTTAATATACATCCATAAATTATATATTTTCCAAATTTTTCCCGGTTTTTAAATTCATTTAAATTTAAAAGGGCCAGAGCAACTTTTGGATATACAGTGGTAGGGACGGGGAAAGGGACATTTTTTGCGACCTAGGTGTCCCAAATTCTACTTGTCTAACTGAAAAATAAAAATTTCTTGCTCATTTATTGTTATGTACATAATTATCATTCAGAAAATGCAATTTTTCCCCAATAGATATAACAATTACTAACCCAAAAAAAAAAAATTTTTCTTAATACCCTCACCCAAACTACTGGAGTTAAGGGGTACATACTCAGAAAAAAACCCCACTTTTAACTAAAACATGAAAATAATGCTGGGGCCGAATTACACCCCAAATTAGAAAAGCTTTTCTGAGATTCCCGGGCCCGTCTTGTAGTCGGGCGTATCTCATGGGTTTTTAGGAATGCACTCACCCCCTTTCGCCTCCTATTTGAAGGGGGTTTAACACAATTTTAACCTCTAGAGCACGAAAAATTCTTCCCATTTCACCAACTTTTGTCCAAAATTTTAAAAACCAAAAAATGGCGAGTCTCCTGCCCAGAACGGGGTTTCCGTTTTTTTATGACATAAATATTTTTTTAAATTCCCGTTTTGGCCATCTATTTAAATAAAAAAATTTTTTGGAATTTCCCGGAAAAAATATACAGATTTTTCCCAACTATATTTTTCCCTTTTTTTCCCCAAACCTTTAAAAAACATGAAAAGCAAGAAAATTTTTGGACACTGTTTGTGGCCAAATTTTTTAAAAAAAATTTAGCTTCAGGGTTTTTTTTACTCGTCAAAAATTCCCGCAAAATCCAACTGCTGTTTTTCATCCTGGCCTTTCGGTTTCCCCTTTGGGCCCAGGGCCCCCCATGAACTTACCCATTTTGTTCTGGGTGATTTTTCAGGGCTATCTTTCAGTTTTTTTGTAAGGCAGAGTACCATGAAGACAAGCGTAATCCATTGGCATTGTATAAGGGTAGAATAGGGTTTCCCGCGGCCTCATAGGTAGAACTGTGCTTTTCTATACAGGAACTTCAGTCTGGGGATTCGCTTTCTTTACTACACTGTTCCCTATCTAAAATTTTCCTGACATGCATGGGGCCCAAAGGGGGTTCCCCGATATTTTTTCGGGAAAAAACCCCAAAATGATGGGCCCTCCCATTTTTCACTGACCATTAAAAAATTTTTTACCCCTTTTTGTTTTTTTTCGTGCCAAAAAGAATGGCTTCAGTTTTCCTTTCCCCCGGGGGTAAAGATTGGGTTTTTTGTCTACTAAACCCTTTGGGTGCAGGACTTTTCCCTTCCAGTGTTAAAAAAATTAGCAAAATCTTGTGGTCTTTACCCGACCCAACAGGGCCCCCGTCATCCCGCATTTCCGTAGGAGGGTTTTTACATGACACTGAAGGAAAATTTAATTTAAAATTCATAAGAAAAATAAGGGCCCAGAAAAAACTACCTTGGGAACTCCACATGTTTTCGGCAGGGCTTCTAAATTGTTTTGTTGATTTTTTTCTATTTTTTCTCCTGTTGCTAAAAGGGAAGGGCTTAAAACCGGGCTACAGAAACCCATACCAATAGCTTGAAGTTTTTTTTTTAAAAATATTTTTTTGGTTGACAGTATCGGGAAAGGGCCCTTTTGGGAGGTCTAAGGTTACCATACCTATGAGGTTCCCCCTTTGGGAAATTTCCCGTTCTCAGGGAATTCCTCAGATTAAAAAGGGAGGTGCGGTTGAGAAGGGGTTTTTAAAAGGGCCCGATTGGGAAACTATGGAAAAAGTTTTTTGTCATTAAGGTTTCTTAACACTTGAGAAAACAACCCCCCTCTCTAGAATTTTAAAATATTTACTGGTATTTTAAAGGCCCATAGTTGCTTTTTTCATCAGACCTCTATTTTTCTTGAAGATAGGAGTAACTCTGGCCCCCTTTTAAAAACCCCCCTGGTAAAGGTATTATGGTGAATTTATAGATTTTTTTATTTTGAGCAAAAGGGATTTACGTTCAGAAGCCCATCTTTTAGGGAAATTAGACGGGATGTTATAGGGGCCCGTGCTCTTAGTTGGGTTTAAACCTTGGGTTAGTTCTTTTTGAATGAAGTTTATGAGAAAACTTACTAAATTGCAAAAATGTTTGGGGTTAAACCCCTTTTTTTTGGTAAAAGTAAAAGTTTGAAACTTATCAAGGCTGTGTTTTAAAAAAAGTTGATGCAGCGGTTTGTTTTCTTACTAGTGTTATTCAACAGATGTGTAGCAGGAATTAAAGCAATTTGCCACCCCTTGGGTGTTTTGTGGCATACCTCGTTACGATTTGTGAGTACTTTTGTTAGACCCATCTATGGTTATGGCTTTACCCCAACTGTTTTAAATTGTTTCCCCGAGCTTTCTGGGGGTTATGCTTTTTTACTCTTCAATTTTTGGGGGCAGTAGTGCTTTCCTTTGCTCCCTTTTTTAAGTCCCCTGTACTCTGTTCCTCACCCTTTGGGAAATTTTTTAGGGCTGCAATATCCTTCTGTTTTCTTTTTTTCTTTTTGCGCCCGGGGCTCTGAATTTTATATTTCTAAAACTCAGTATTCCCTCCAGGGTTTTAAGGGTTTTTTCGTTTATCCCAACCCTTTTTAACTGGAGCAATAAATTTTCAAAGGGTGGTAGTGAACATTGTTTTGAATTTTTTCCCAGGCATCGTTTATGTCCGGGGAAGGGTTTTCTCTGGTTCCCGTGACAATTGTGTAGCCTATTTTGCAGTGTTTCTTTACTGTAGTTTTTTA
This sequence comes from Cherax quadricarinatus, assembly GCF_026875155.1. Taxonomy (NCBI): domain Eukaryota; kingdom Metazoa; phylum Arthropoda; class Malacostraca; order Decapoda; family Parastacidae; genus Cherax; species Cherax quadricarinatus. The sequence goes on along the minus strand of NC_069414.1, from coordinate 43,753,081 downwards.
TTGACTCAAATTTTTTTTGTCCTGTGTAGCCTATCCTTTCCCAGTGATTTTTTCCCCTTTGGGGGCAGTAAATGATGAAATGATCCCTAAGACCTGGGTAATGAGCCTGATGCCAATTTATTTAGGCACAGGCACACCTAGTGCAATTATTTATACATTGTAAATAAAGGGGTAAATTTTTCCCCCAGGATAAAACCCAAAAAAGTTTCCCCAATGACTTATTTCTATTGTGGTCTTGGCAATATTTTAATTTAAAACCCCCTGTAAGGGTTTCCCAAAATGTTTTAAGTTATTTTTATCCAAAGAAAAGGCGCTAAAAACCCCTTGAGGGTAAAACCAGCGATGCGACCAAATAAAAATTTAAAAAATGCTGCATTAAGTGCTGGAAAATTTAGAGTTTTACATTTTTTAGAAAAAGATGCGCTAAACCCGCATGGGTCATACAGCATTAACTAAAATTTTTATTCTAATTTATAACAAGCTTTTAAAAAAACAATGGTCATACAGAAAATTTAGTTTAAAGAAGAAAGGGTAAAAACCCCGAGAAGCTTGGCCGGGGGGGTTTATCCCAAAGATGAGGAGGGGACTTGTGCCTCCCCCCATGGGAGAATTGGTCCCCGACACTCCCTAGGGCAGGGAGCCCAAGGTTGGGCCCCCCACTTGAAAAAGGCCCGGGGGGGAGAATACCGGGGTAAACTTTTAAAAAAATAAAAATTACTTAAACCTGGGAATAAAATTTTTCTAAGGGGCATTTTTTTACTCTAGGTAACATTTAATGCAATAATTTTAAAAAATAAGTAAAAGAAGTTTAGTACATTTTACCGAACAAATTTTTTATTAAAATCCCAAAAAAACACTAAAAAACCGGGCAAGGGTACAGTATACTGAAGCATCAGTACTCGTATAAGGGGAAAAACCAAAACAAAGCAAAAAATGGCCATTAAAAAGTAATGAGATTAATTGGGGTACATTATTATTAATTAAATTGGGGGGCACTAAAAAGCATAGGGGCCCTACAATGCCTCTAATTTAAGGGATTTCAGGCTTAAAATTTAAGGTATTGGAGCACAACCATTCCCCAGATTAAGGGGCCCCTCACCCAAAACCCAAGGGGGCCCCCCTTGAAAGGGGGCCCCCAACAACAAGGAAACCTTTTTTGGGGAAAAAAAGGGGGCAACCCCCTACTTATTTTTTAGTTGAGCAATTATTTTTATAAAAAAATAACTAAACGCAAACCAACAAGGGTTTATGCCCCGCTGTTCAATTAGTAAGAATGTTGCGTCCTCCAGCTCATCCGTTAAGGTTATTTTCCCCAACTTTGATCCTTTAATTTCCAAAAATTTATTTTAAAAAGTTTAAACACACCCAGGGTAGCAAAGAGGTGTTTGTTTTTTGATGTCCCGGGGGGTTAAACCCGGGGATATACCTGCAGGTCCCCGATCCACCAAAGGGCTGGCCCCATACTGGGCTGCGGGGGGACTGACCCCGGGAAACCCCCTCCAGGGATACTAAAGGAAAAATTTTTTTGAACGTGTGAACTGAACCGTATATGTATGAATTGCATTTAAATTCAGTTGGTTTTTAAAAAAGGTTTTTAAAAGAGTATACAGGTTTGGCCATGCTCTACAAAACCCTTTTTACTAATGCAAAACGGTTTTTCAATTAAACCCTTTATTTAGACTTTTCCCACAATAAGCAAATTTACCCCTCACTGTAGAAAAAGGACAAAAATATTTTTTTGGAAAGTAGTATGTGTGTTTCTTATTTGCATTAAACCCATTTAGGGCTAGTCGGGGGCTCACTTAAAAATATGATAATGTAAACTGTTATCTGGCTTTTATATGCATTTGAAAAAGAAAAAAATAGGCTGTTTTTACTTTACAGCAAAAGCCTGGAACCTTCCTGCTGGTTTGGGGGGCCCCCCGGGAGCGAGTTGCCCGTTGATAGTCTGTTTTTGAGAAACTGTTGTTTCATTGACTTTTGGGATTTTTTATTTTAAAAATATTATATAAATTTACCCGATGGACTGTTTTTTCCCCCAAGGCAGGGTGGCCCGAAAGAGAAAAAATTTCATCATTCACCTATAACTGCCCCTTTCCAGAGGCATGCTTACCTCCAGTTTTAAAAATTCAACATTAAAAAACCCCCCCTTCAGATGCGGGACGTAAAATACTTCCCATCCCAGGAAAACAATTTTGGCCCGCCGGGGTTTCTTGAATCCTTTCATAAGGTTCCCCGCTTTCACTTAACAGACTTTAAGCCCAAAAAACCCTTTTCTCCATTTGCTTGCATGCTTTAGCCACTTGCTTTTGGGGGTCCAACACCCCAAAAATTTCCTTTTCCTTTCCCCCCCTTTCCAACCCTTTTCCCAGGCCAACCCCCACCCTGCCTTCCCTCATAAAAGATTAAAATCCCCTGGATAAAAGTTTTGGTGTCCCCGGGCCCCCCTAAACTCCAAACACGGATTTTTCTGCCTTATATTCCACCACCAAATTGCCCCAGACATGGAAACCCCCCACTGCCCCCAGCCTTCTCCTTGGGTTTAAACATTTTCCCCCCCATGCCTCCCAAACCCCCATTAAAAGGGAAATTTTATAATTAGTTCCCCTTTTACATTTCCCCCCTTTGCTTTTATGGATAAAGTTTTTGTCTCCAGGGCTCCTCATGCACCACACTTTTGGGGTTTTTTTGATGCGGGGGTCTGGTCCCGGTATTGAAAAAGGGGTTTTGGGGTTTAGCAAGGGGAAAGTGGTTTCCCTATGGTTGGGGGGGAGATGGGACGTATTAATTTGTTTGGATAAAAAAGAGCCTAGAATGCTACCCCGGGGGATGCCTAGGGTTATACCGGGGGCATTTTGGGGGGGCCCAAAGCCCGCTCAAAAACCCAATTTCCCTTTACCCGTCCCCAGGGTGGGTCAGGGCCTGAAATTTAAATAGGCTGTTACTGCCCCGGCCTCAAAGTAAACTGTTTTTACGTATGAAACCCCATCCGGGGTTTTTTCAGGTATTGACTTTTAGGTGCCTTTCCAGCTCCTTCTTGAAGACAGCTAGGGCCTGGGGGTGATAATGTCAGAAGACTCCTTTCAAAGATGCAAAAAATGTTTTCTACCACAACTGTAAAAATGAAAAGGATGGATAATGAGAACCTTCAAAACTTGGGTTTCCAAGCCCAAAGATGATTCCTTCCCAAAATTTCTTGTTTTCCTAGGCTGGGTTTCCCCCCGGGACAACCCAAAAAAACCCTTTTAAAACAGGCGAAATTTCAGCCCGGGGGGTGTACAGAGAAAATTTTTACGGCATGTGATGATAAAAACACCCAAATTACTGGGAACGGTTTAAGGGCCTGGATTTGTATTTCCCCGGGGGGAAAACGAGAAAAAACGTGGTAATTTTAAAACTTTAAAAATCCCTTAAAAGGGGCTAATCCCCAAAATTGCACATGAAAAACACTCCCTATGAAAGCAAAAGGGGTGGGCAGGGGATGCAACCTCCCCCCATTGGTGCCCCCAAGGGAGGGTGGGCCCAGTGTTTGAGAACCCTTTCCCCTCAGTGAAAAAGTGTTAATTCTCAATTTAAACAATTTAAAATTTACATTGGTATGTAAAGTAAATGAAAAACGATTTATAAATTTGGGTTCGCTTCTGTTTGTAGGGAGGTCCTGGAATTTTTCCTCCACGGATTTTGGGGGGCCTGTGTATCCCAAGAGCTCTTTCAGCAAAGTTGGGTTTTGCCCACAAAATTCTGCACAAAACTGGCTGGTTTGGGGTCTTGTTTACTAGAAGTCAGGGCAACCAAGTATTGAAATTAAATTTTTGATGCATACAGGAGGGTCCCCCCATATACAGCAGGTAAGGGTTTCCCGGCCCATCGCTGGAAAAATGAAACAGCATTTTTCCTTTCAAAAAGTTTTTAAAAACCCGATTTAAAATGTTTAAAACCAAACCCTCATGAAGTGAGCATTATAGCTAGGCTTAAAAAGGCTATATAGTACACACATTACCCTTTCCTAAAATAATTTTTTTCCATAGCTTATTTGTGAGTGGTGAATATATCATTGTGGGAAATCTGGGAAAAAAAGGGACAAGGGGGCTTGTAACCCCCCTTTTCCGGGTTTCATTACAAAGTTAAAAAGAGAAACTTTTTTTTTTTTGTTTTTGGCATCCGCCTTGGGGGGTATGGCCGGGGTGTTGAAAGAAAGAAAAAAAAAAAAAGTCTGAATTAATGGGGGAATGGGTATAAATTTAAAAAAATGCTGCATTTGTGAAAACTGTAAAAAAGGGAAAAATGTTAAGTGGGACCCTCTTGTTATGGTACGTAAAAATGATTGCTTTTTCGGGGGGTTTTTAACCCTCTGGGGGGAAAATTCCCAAAAAAGGGGAAAAATAAAAAAAAACACAATTAAACCCTGGAAATGGGGAAAAACACACAAATAACTTGCCACAGGCCCCCTGAAATTTTTTGACAAAAGTTTTGGTCCCAAATTCAACCATAGCTAATTTTAAAGGTCCAAGTCGGGCCCAAAAATTTTCATCGGTTTTTCTCCTGTTTGTGGGGTTTTTTGTGGGGAAAATCTAAAAAGTCCTTTTCTTCTAGGAAATACAATTTTTTAGCGCTATAATAAGAAATGGACAATGTGTTAACAAAAAAAAAAAAAAAAAAAAAAAATATGCAGGAAAACTGAAGATAATGTAAATAACTTTTATAATTTAAGTGTCACCTTGTTTATTCATGAGATAAAGAAAGATTAGCTATTCTGCCATAGTACAAAAATAAAATAGGAACAATTAAATCAATATAAATGCATCTACGAAAGTATATATTTTTAAGTACCAATGAATTTATTACAGATTTATATTAACAGATCAGTAACTGTTACTTATGTGAGTATACATAACCGATGGCAATAACATCCTGCTGCCAGTAGTCAATATAGACATTTTGAAAAGCAAAACTTCTACTGGGACTGAATGGTTGATAAAGATCCTAACAGACACACTTTGTCCCAATAAAAGCAAGTTCTGCAATGTGCCTTTTTTTTTTCAAAATAAGACAAAAATAACTGATGAGATAATCCCAACATTTATGGATATAGAAACAAAATATAGAACAAGCTTTTATTTAGATATTTTACTTAGGGCTGAGAAATGTACTCCTCAATAAAAGCTGGTTCTATACAATGTCTTCATACCAAAGATGAGAAAATATGATTTACAAACATTTTTATAAGACTAGAGGTTAGCAGAGTACATTATCATTACAATAAAATGAAGGGCTAAACCTACAGGAGTCATACAGCACTGCTAGCAGAGTACAGTTAGGTAGTGTCACCCATTCCTTTGGGGCTGAATAACCATCATGGATTTACCCTGGATTCTCAAACCCAAGGTCGTGGCCATGAGTGTTACCTGTTTTTCTTAACATTATGCTACAAAACTATGGTGATTTGTTGGGGAGCTATTAGGCACTGCTCCATTTGTTGGGGTGCTATTTAGGCACTGCTCCCATTTGTTGGGGTGCTATTCAGGCACTGTTCCATTTGTTGGAGTGCTATTTAGGCACTGCTCCCATCTGGGTTACGAGATAATGAAATTTTTGGTTCATGGATAAATTTTGGGAATTATTGGTTTATGTTTCACAAATCTTTCATTACACTCATGGGAGGAGCACTAAACCCATAGGGGTAACAGAATGGAAAGTTATTGGGGGCACTTAAGTTCGATCCAAAGTAAGATATACCCAAATTTCCCTTGGATCAAGAACCCCTCACTGACATCAAGGCGCTGCCCTTCAGGGGTTCACTAAGTACAGTACAGCATTAGTTTAAGTACAGGAGGCCCTGCTTTACAGTGCTTGTATAGTGGTTTTCAGTTACATGTATATCCATTCTTCATTTATTCAGACTTCTTACAATAAATACGGTATATTCACCACTCACTATAAGCTAAGGACCAAAATATTTTAAGGTCAGTAATGTGTTTACTGTATATGAGGCTTTTATACTTAATGATATTGTTCATTAACCCTTTCGAGGTCGGTCCTCTTGTTCTACTGCTTTGAAGCCAGTGTCGGTCCCACAGTACTGTGCCATGAGCTCAGCTCACTTAGGTAAGCTGTGAGCAGTAAATCTGGGCCTAGATATGAAAAGAATGGGTCTATGTGGTAAGTGTGACCACATAAAAAAAAATCCTGCAGCACACAGTGCATAACGGGGAAAAACTGCAACCGTGTTTTTGGTTTACAACAGCAAATTTATGGTGCATTTTTGTATGGTTTTTATTGTTGTATTTTCGGTTTCTTGGTCTCACTTGATAGAAAGGAAGATATATTACAGAAATGGAGACGAGTTTGATTGGTTCCAGGACGGAAAGTAGTTTGAAATTGAGCTCGAAGTTTGCGAAAATGTTTGATTTTTGCTGATATTTCAGGGAAACAAAATGACGTCACTAGTTCAATACTCATTTATCTGGCCACTCAAATATGCATTTACGAATGCACTGACATTATTTGTACAATTATTACAATAATGCATTAGTCTGCATAACAATAAATATTCTATTTTTTTGTGAATAAAAATTCAAATGGAAAGCAAGCGTAATATAGAAGAGGCCTGGGGACATGTCTAATGAACAGAGAAAAGTTTTTTTGTGCCAGGAATGTTCCACATTGTTTATTTCTGGACCCTATTTTGAAACTGGCCATTTCTTGAATTTTTGTGAAATTGACAAATTTACCAATTTCTGATCACTTTATTGGGTAATTGAAATAGTTGAATGGGTAGTTTCTTGTTACTCAAATTGATTAGAATGGAAGACATACTAGTGAAATAGTAAATATTTAGTCAACTGGAACAATGAAATTGGCCTAAAGTCAGACTCGAAGTGGACAAAATTGCTGATGTGTAATACTGCTGACACAGCAAAATTCGAGAAAGCGTAGTTTCGTCAGTTTTCCATCAAATTTTGTACTTTTTGTTTTATTACCTTCAGAAAAGATTCTCTACCATTTTATGAGAATGTTTTTTTCTAAAATTTTGTGACCCTGACAGCAAGTTTGAGAGCATTGAAAGGGTTAATAGTACATGATAGTGTAAACATTGTTATCATGCTTATACGTATATGCATTTGAAAGTGAAAAAAGACTATGATTCGCTTTACAGCAGTAGCCAGACCCTAGCCTGCAGTTATAAGCAGGGCCTGCCTGTACTTAGGTTACAGTATTATACAAATTTGCTTCCTTCAATGAAGTATAGGACTGCACATGTTAGTTATTAGGTATCCTGTACTTCACTGCCATATTTAAAAAAAAAAAAAAAAAAAATCATCAATGAAGTGAAAACAGCAGACTTCAAGTATTCTGTGTAGCTTTTCTAAATACTAGTAATGTAGGTGTCGAGTACAGCCTCTCCTACTTAGTGACATAGTACTTGTTTACTGATGCCTCGGCTTACGATGGGCTCTCTGACCAGTATTTATACCTAAATAATGTATATTAAGCTGATTTCCTCTATTCTGCTTATTTCAATATACAGTACACTACTGCATAAACATTTAAAAATATACCAGAAATGTTGTAAATGGTGCACAGGTGACATTAAAACAATATCAAAGATGGCTGACACAAACCAACTACAGTGGAACCTCAAATATCGAACTTAATCCGTTCCAGGAGCTAGTTCTAAATTCGAAAAGTCTGAAAATCGAAGCAATATTTCCTAAGAAATAATGGAAATACAATTAATCTGTTCCGAAACCCAAAAATATTCACAAAAAATACATTTTATAGAGACTAATTACAGTTTTACATACACACAACAAATACTATAGTGTTCAATTATATATAAAAATGTAAGATAACATTTTTACTTACCTTTATTGAAGATTGGTGATGGCATCTGGAAGATAGGGAGGAGGAGAGAGAGAGTTGGGGTTAGTGTTTGGAAGGATAATCCCCCTCCATGAGGACTTCAGGTATAGCCCTCTCTGGGGTTACTTCTTTCTCTGTCTTTTAATGCCACTAGGGCCGCTTGAGAGTCACTGGACCCGTCTCACAAAATAACTGTCTACAGTCCTCTGTTTCTGGCGCCTCTTTAACATTTCCTAAAATGGGACATGGTTCTGTCACTGAACTGGTTCAGGAGTTTTCTGTACCAGATCAGCATGCAACTTCCTTGCCTTTTCGCACATAATCGTCCCTGAAACCTATCACCTGCCATCTCTTTATCCTTGATCCACACCAGCAACAACTTCTCAATCTCTTCAACTGTTTGTGGTCTTTTTTTTGGTTAGCATATTAACACCTTTTGCAACATCACCTTCCTTGATTTGTTCTTTCTTTGCCAGGATAGAACCGATGGTCGACTTGTTTTTCCCATACATCCTGGCAAGCTCAGCAAGTCTCACACCACTTTCATACTCCTGTACTATTTCTCACTTTCTTTACCACAGAGTTACCACTAGCAAGTTTCTTTGGGCCCATGGTAGCTTATTTCAGTCCCACAAGCACTAAACAATGAAATAATCGTAAAACGTTTGAATGAAAGCGCAGGTTAGTGTTCACTCAAGCATCAACAAAGCCAGACTGGCTCACTACGCCTGCGCGAGGACACGGACAGAGCAGGCTGGCGGACAGGTCCGGTACCCAGCAGTCCGAAAATAGGGGCGCGTTCGATAATAGGGACAAAGTTGGTTCGAAAAAAGGGTTGTTTTTGAAACGTTCGATAAGTGATACGTTCGAAATTTGAGGTTCCACTGTACTTAGTGATGAATTCGTTTAACGATGTGGTCTTAGGAACGGAACTCATTGTTAAGTGAGGAGAGGCTGTATTGTCTTATAACTTTAACTTTGGTTTGATGTAGAGACTAAATCAGAAGTAAAGTCATGAAAGAGCTTCATTTCCATTTAACAGGCAGCAAAAGAGTTTGTTTCAAAAAAGGACATTTAAGCTTATTTTAAGTACTCGTTTTTGGCATGATAATCATCCTTAGTAGTACAGTACATCAGCTATAAAAGCTCAAATGATAAGTGAAATATAAACATTCAGGCTCCACATATACTGAGTAACTAAGTATCGCTATCACAATAATATATACAAATATGAATCATACTTTCACACCATAAGATTCATGTAGTAGAGCATTTTTAATATTTAAAGCAGGTTATATGTCAATATTTCATCAGTGACAAAATGAATATTTATCATCCTGGAAATATTAACTCAATTGTCATGCTCCTGACATTAGCGAAGACTACTTTGAAGAACAAGCTTTAATTAGGACAAAATTTTTTCTGTGTAGAGCTTTATCAAGTCACAAGTTATTATAAATGTTCTTCTAATGAAGCTTGCTCTGAAACTTGTCCGTTCTTTGAATACATACTTAAACTAAATTCACAGGTATAAAATGTTACATATGACTATAAACATGAAGCAGGACAAAAAAAAAAAAAAAAAAAAAAAAAAAGTCCAAGTCTTCACTTATTTGTACGCATAGAGGAATGTGCATATTTGTGACATTGTACATTATTGTGACATGGAAGACCTCAGGTTATATAATAAGGGTACAGTAAATACACTAGTGGCAATCTACTGAGTAACCCACCCAAAGCAGAAATACAACAGAGGCAGTTTACCGTGATTTTTTTTGTGTTCTTTTTTTTTAACAAGTTGGCCGTCTCCCACCAAAGTATGGTGACCCAAAAAGAAAATACTTTTATCATCATTCAGCACTTTCACCTCACTCACACATAATCAGTTTTGCAGAGGTGCTCAGAATATAACAGTTTAGAAGCATATCCGTATAAAGATAAACACCATTCCCCCCAAACTGCCAATATCCCAAAACCCTCTTTAAAGTGCAGGCATTGTACTTCCCATTTCAGGACTCAAGTCCGGCTATATAAAATAATCGGTTTCCCTTAATCCCTTCATAAATATTACCATGCTCACACCTCCAACAGCTCGTCAGGTCCCAAATAACCATTCGTCTCCATTCACTCTATCTAACACACTCATGCACGCTTGCTGGAAGTCCAAGTCCCTCGCCACAAAACCTTCTTTACCCCTCCGTCCAACTATTTAAGGACGATCCCTACCCCGCCTTCCTTCCCTACAGATTTATACGCTCTCTGTCATTCTACTTGGATTCATTCTCTCTAAATGGACCAAAACCACTCAACAACCCCTTTCTTTCCTCTGACTAATACTTTTATTAATCCACACTCTAATTTCCACACTCCAAATTTTTCTGCATAATATTTACACCACACATTGCCTTAGACAGGACATCTCCACTGCCTCCAACGTCTCCTCGCTGCTGCATTTACAACCCAAGCTTCACACTCATATAAGGGTGTTGGTACCACTATACTTTCACACATTCCTTTCTTTGCCTCCATAGATAAAGTTTTTTGTCTCCACATATACCTCAACGGCCAGTGCGTTAAAAAATTACCAATTCAATGAAGAATTAAAAAACATTATTCCAATATACTCTTGTGTCAGGAGCTACTTCTATTACAAAAGAACATTATTAAGCAAGATTACACAGTTAATTCTAACAAATATTTTCACTTGACTAATTATTTAGAAATTATATGAGCAGAGGCAGGAATAAAATTATAGAATTTATCAAGTAGAAATGTTTAATTTGTTTGAAAATAAGAAATGAATACTCTATGTGAAGGATGTAAAATATATAGCAGGAGTGAGAAAAGAAAATTAAACAGACCTTTTTGACTGGGAATCCATGGCTATTCAAATGCATGCAAATAGATGTCAAGAGAAGAATTGTAAAATGAAGTGTAAGCAATTAATGTAGGTTTCTCAAGATGGACAAGTACATAATTATTATTTATACATGCTTTCTGAGATAGAAAAATAAATAATTATTTTAAGTTTTCTATAATGGATAAATAGATAATTATGTTTTTTAGAAGGACCTACAGATACTACAGTATACTTGTAATGAGGTACTGCATTATACATGTCGAGAAAATGTGGAAAAACTGCAGGCAACAATATAGAAATAAAGGATCAAAGATTAGATAAGGAAGACTTAGTAATCCAGTCAACAGGTAAACCAAGTGGTCATAACTATAAACTAACAAAGTGAATGAATGATGGCATGATTTATAAGAAATAGTAAGTGCTCACAAATACCTGAAACTTCAAGAACTTTGCGATAAGACATATACGTACTAAACACAGAACATGACAAGCTTAGCTGGTGCAAACAAAGTATATCATCCTGACAAAATGTTTAAAAGATATGCTTGTGCAATGTTAGGCCAACCACTTCTTGGCCTTTCACCCTCATAACTGTGGCACATGAACATAGTTTAGGATTGTGACACATCTATCATACTACATTCTTATGTGATACCTCAAACACTTTCAAAATTATGTACCAAATTATTGGAAAACAAATAAACTATGCCATTAATGCTCCTCAGGACCAGACTTGTAAAAAACAATTACTAGGCAGTGTGAATAACACTACAAAAATGAGGTAGACATGGCAGTGATATGAATAATGCAATATGAACTGCATATAATTCTGATCGAGACAAAGTGAGTGTAAATCACTGGTATATACTTGTGAACATACGGAACATAAAACTGAAGTTCTAATTTATATTCGCCTTGAAAATATTTTGGAATTTGGAGACAAAGTAGACTTTTGCATATTGAATTTGGGTGACTGAGATGACAGAATAACATGACTAATGGAAATATTTTGTGATTCTGGGGGCATTCCGTGGCTTCAGAAATATTAATTATACTTGGTCTGGGGTCAGGATGATATTGAGGAAGACTAAGCACCAGAAAACATTATTTGACCACCAGAGAATCTAGGATCATCTCTAGGAGATGTCTGAACAGCTTTCAAATTTACAAGACTTTGTGACTGTTGCATACCTGATATAGAGGGATTCTTATACAGAATTTCCAGATTATTTTCATCACTTACAGAAGTCCTAGAATTCTTTTAAATTAAGACCAGTCTTTCCTGGAAGAACTGAACTGTATGAAGCAGCTTGGTGTATAACTTTTTGTGTACATCCCATTTCTTGGATAACTTGCATAGTCGAAGATTTAGAGCTTACCACATTTTGACGAAGATTTTCTGATAGTGGAATCCTCGAATGTGGGTTTTCTGGTGATGGAACAACACTCGACACAGCACTAAGAATACTTATTTGAGGTAACTGCTTATTGCCTTCAGGAGTGCTGGTCTTTGGCCCCTCAGTTATTTTAGTTACTTTTTTTGGATCAACAGCCACTGTTACTTTTCTTGCTAAAGCTTGCTTTAAGTTATCGGGTGTGCTGGTCTTTGGTGTTCCTTTGCTATTTTGTGATCAGTTGGATTTTAACATGTGGTGTTCTCTGAACTGACTTTGTTATTTCACTTTTGCTGTAGACTTGGGTTTGAACTCTGTAGGAGTTTCAAGCTAATTTTTATTGCTGGAGTTGATGGAGTGACACTCTTAGATTTAAAAGGACTTTTAAGACGGGGAGTGTCCTTGTTATCATCTTTCTTTGGCGTTATGACATGAACTCTGGGTCTTCTAAAGACTTTCATGCCTGCTTGTAATGCCTTTGCAGTACGATCTTGTAGAGAATTTCTCCTCTGAGCAGACTGTCTATGTTTTAATGGTGATTTTGAGGGCACCTGGTTAGGATGTTCAAATCTCTCGCGTAGTACAGAGAACTTGCGGCGAGGGCGGTTGAATTCCCCCGAGGCTACAGGTGTAGTCCCAGGATCCCTCTGGTTTACAACCAATGAACTGAAAGCTTCTGATCTGTCACTCATTTGTTTTTCCTTTTCCATTTCTTTTCGCTCTTCTATCAACTCACTCACTTCTAACAGCATTTTGTTATCTGGTACAGAAATGGCACGCATCATTTCTCGAGAAATATCTCTTGTGCTTCGTCTAGAAGCAAGAGAACCTACCGAGTTATTCTTTCTCATTCTCTCACTATAATATCTGAAGATAGATCAGACATGGTAGAGTAATAAAGATTGCAGAGTGATTCTTTTGCATGAACATCACCAATAGTAACAACAAGAGATGACCTGCTATTTAAGAAGTAATTGTGGAGGAAAAGTTATCACTCACTGGCTTTTCCACGCCTCCTATCCATATGGTTTTCATAGTTTGGGATATCATTAACAGAATTTGATTTATTTACAGGTCTGGCAGCTCTCAGTGATCAAGAGTGTCCATGAGTCTCTTGTTATCTTTCACTTTAACCGGAAGAGAATATAACAGCATCTTCTCTTCCTCTGGTTCTTCAAGACAAGTTTCTAATTTGAGTGTACTTAAATCAGGTAATGATCTAGATAACACTGACTCGCAATCATCATCATACTAAGTGACCTACGACTCTGAATGCCCTTCAGTATACTATGCTCAGAATGAAAACTTGAAGACAAAGTACTGTCTAGCACTTTCAATCTCTCTTTTGTTGTACTATTGTCATGAATTATCTTCAATATCTGAATAAGTTTTCCAGTGCCTGACTCCCACATCATTTCCCTGTTGATATTAATAGCACATATGTTTTTCATAATCATGAGGTACAGATGACAGAGTTGTTTGGGTTTCATTAAAGTTCTGGATAATGAAGTTAAAAGGTTTAGTTGCAAGATTTCTATCAAGATTATCTTTTCCTCCATAAATATTTTTATAATTTGTCTGGCATCTTGAACTCTTTCAGGTGAGTCTATCTCTATTATGTGCAATTCTGTCAATTACTGCTAATTCTACATTTGGCAAATGAGGTTTTGCAAGAGATAAGTCTTCAGAACCATTTCTATTAGCATCCTGAGACTCAGAGGTAACATTTATAGTACTTGTGATACAAGGTAATGAAGTCAGTCTTATATCAGTATCAGAGATTATCTGGTCTTCTTGCCGCACACTATTTCTTAAAATACTTTGTAATAGCTATCAGTCCTTCGTAATCTATTCAGACTGGTCTGACTTGTACTTACTGACTTATGGGGAAGACCAACATTGTTGGGACTAGTAGTATCTAGTTAGGCTATGATAATAAACTTTACTAAACATATTATTTTGACTACTAAGAGAATGGGAAATATTATCCAAAATCCTGTCCTCTTCTTGTTTGTTGATCATACCATTTCTAGTTATCTGATATTGACACATGTAGGTATTCCTATTTGAGAGTAATACTGTGCGCTAGGTACCATCTGAGTGCAGCACTGTATAGACTCTCTCTTATCACTGCTTCTCTCTTGAGAGCTTTCTTTTAATTTGATCTACTTGATCCACACCTTCAAATTCTGATGAGGATAATCTGAAGTTTAGTTCCCTATTAACACTTCTTTCGAAAGAACTTGGACTTAATTTCTGCTGTTCCTCTGGCCCATCACCAATGTCAGACCTGTTAAACCTATCACTTAAAACATTGTCTTCACTATTTTCTTCCTGTGGCAAAGTATCTATTTCAATATCACTGCTGCATACACATTCGCCAGAAGATCTTGCACTGAGCACATGATTCCTAAAGGCTTCTGATCCTGTAAATATGGTAGAGTAGATACCGGAGTTGAATCACATGAGGCAGGTGAGCTTTCTAGGCTGACTCCAGGAGCTGACAAAACACTGAAAAGACAGTGGAGACAGTTGCAGGTTAAAAGCAGATAGGAACCTGTGATAATACATAAAGAGTTGAGCACCAGATGTTCATATGGATGGGCACCACAGATGTTCTGAACATATGATCCATCCTACCTAGCTGACCAAATTGCTAAGGGAAAATTTCAAAGACAAAACATTTAAACATCAAACAAAGATGAACATATTGATGTTCCTGTACCAAAATAATTATCTAGGGTATTAGATTCAGAATTTTTGGTGCCTGACTGTAGAGACAATATAATGTAGTTTTTTTTTTTTCAACAAACTGACCGTATCCCACCAAGGCAGGGTGGCCCAAAAAGAAAAACGAAAGTTTCTCTTTTTAAATTTAATAATTTATACAGGAGAAGGGGTTACTAGCCCCTTGCTCCGGCATTTTAGTCGCCTCTTACAACACACATGGCTTACGGAGGAAGAATTCTGTTCCACTTCCCCATGGAGGTAAGAGGAAATAAACAAGAACAAGAACTAGAAAGAAAATAGAAGAAAACCCAGAGGGGTGTGTGTATATATGCTTGTACATGTATGTGTAGTGTGACCTAAGTGTAAGTAGAAGTAGCAAGACGTACCTGAAATCTTGCATGTGTATGAGACAAAAAAAAGTCACCAGCAATCCTACCATTGTGTAAAACAATTACAGGCTTCCGTTTTACCACACTTGGCAGGACGGTAGTACCTCCCTGGGCGGTTGCTGTCTACCACCTACTACCTAGGATACTGTAGTTACGGACTTATATTTTGAACTCTATTATGTTTATTTTTACTTAAATGCTCAATAAAATCCACTTAAATTAATTTGAAACTAAGAATGAAGAATTTATTTCCCCCATCCCTTCCTCACATTAGAAGGTCTGCGACACTTGCTACTGTTGCTAGTACAGTATGTTAGTCTACCTCTGAGTAGAGGAGTACGTATAAAAAATACTCCTTCAGACCAGATCCCACTGAAGAGAGATATAGAGAGTGAGTGTTGAAGTGTGCAAGTGTTGAAGCATAGAAATATATATACTCAGACACAATAAACAGAATGCTTGACAGTGCCAGTGTTAGTTCAGAGTATACATGGAACATAATAGGGATCATCACTGAAAGGTAAAAATGCAGTTGTGTGGACTCCCATATATGTTTATACGGTCAAGGGACCAATGTAACTATCAGAAATTCTGGAAAAAGTTATGCCCCACTGTTCCACATCTGCACTGTGAAATATAGAAGCTAGGTAAGGCAAGTACTTACATGGGTACACGGGAGATAAAAAGAGGACTATGAAGTCCACTCAAAGGCTAACTGCTGAGAAAAATTAACTAATGTATCTCTATTTAAATTAAAAGGTATTGTATATTTATCTAGGTGTTTGAGCCAAGGATAGTACAGCAAAATTCTCTCTCCACCTTTCACTTTCTATAGCAGGAAAACTGGGGAATATACCATACCATATTGAAAAAATGGCATAGAATTTGCAGATGGAGGTGGTTAGAATCCTAGGCTACAACTACCTCTACTTAATTTAAACCATTTCCATTACAGCTACTTATGTTACGGCACTGTCACTCACAAAGCTATGTGCACCAATGGATTTTTTCTAGTTACCACCAGTTCTGCTATGACAAACATAATCATCTACTTCTATTACTACTATTATTAATCATTGCCAACTGACTGTCCTAATGCAGATGCAGAACAAACATCAGGAATCCATAGATTTTGCCCCAGTGTAGTTTGTAGGTTTTTTCAGTTTCTAGCTCTGGAACCTAGCATCCTGTTAGGTTTGCTACTTGCAGCTAGCAGTGTTACTTTTATGGTTATTGCTTATGAATATTCCAAGGCCCTTTCTGTCACTTGTGTCAGTTAGGCTGAGGCCAAACAGCACTATTTCAAGTTCTGTTATGTACAATGCGAAAAAGATTAGTACAGAACTGATTTCCGAGGAAATCCAGTCTATGTCTAGCCACTCATGACATCTCTTTGTTCAGTACCAATCTGTTTCCCATTTGTGGTCCAGGAATGAAGTTAGTCTGCTATACCATGTTTTGGCCAGCACTCTTCAATTGGGTACCATGTTAAATGCCTTATGGAAATCTGCACTTTTTCCCAATAACACTCAGAAGGTACTCTCATGGGTTTCTTTGTTTAAATAAGTACATCAAGAAATATGTTTAGAAGTCCTTACACCATGATATGCAAGTTCCTACTTTCTTCAAGTCAAGATAATAGTTTTAAGATGAGAATTATACATACAGAGACCCACCATACACTAAGTTAGACAATTAACTTTAGCAGACTGCAAACTACTAGAGTTGGTTTATTAAATATTTGCCATAAGGTTTTAACCCTTTCAGGGTCCAAGGCCCAAATCTGGAGTCACGCACCAGTGTCCAAGAATTTTCAAAAAAAAAAAAATTTGTTATTTTTTCTTATGAAATCGTAGAGAATCTTTTTGTGAAGGTAATAAAACAAAAAGTATGAAATTTGGTGGAAAATTGACGAAATTATGCTCTCGCGAATTTTGATGTGTCAGCGATATTTACGAATCGGCGATTTGCCGACTTTGACTCCCATTTTAGGCAATTACATTATTCCAATCAACCAAATTCTTAGCTATTTCACTAGTATTCCCTTTCTATTCTATCGATTGAGCACAAGAAACACCAAGTCAACTGTTTCAACTACAAAATAAAGTGATTGGAAATTGTTAATTTGGCCAATTTAACACAAAGTTCAAAATTTTCCAAATTTCAAAATAGGGTCCAGAATAAACAATGTAGGCATTCCTGGCCCCTAAACTAACATTTCCTCTGTCATTAGTTATGTTTTGAGGCTTTACAAATAAATTCCATTTTGATTTTTTTATTCAATAATGAATTTTTTTTCACACAAAAAATAGAAGATTTACTGTTATGCAATACTGTAATAATTGTATAAATATCATCACCATATTTGTGAATGTATATTAGACCCACCAGCTGACGTGTATTAGAAAGTGTGAGGTCGTTTTTTACTCTTGAATATCGGCAAAAATTTAACATTTCCGCTACTTTGAGCTCAGTTTCAAGCCCTTTCAGTGCTAAAACCAATCAAAATCATCTCTATTTCTGTAATATGTCTTCCATTCTATCAAATGAGACAAGAAAATCGCAAAAACAATTATAAAAAAACATACGAAAAACACTGCAAAGTTGCTGTTTTAAAACGAAAATCATGATTTCAGTTTTTTCCTCATTTATACACAGTGTGCTGCAGGATCTGTTTTATGTGGTGCACACATACCACATAATGTATTCTCTCAATCTAGGCCCAAATGTTACCACTCACGTTTATCAGAGTGAGCGAGCTCATGGCGTAGATCTATGGTTTGGACACTCACCGTAAAGCCGTAGATCTACGGGACGGACCCTGAAAGGGTTAAATAGCAACAGTGGGAAGGGAAAAGGAAGTGCTAACATTTTTTAAAAAGGATTAAACTGAGAAGATTTCAAGTGGGAAATGAGAGGTGATGGCAATAGTGATCATTATATATTTTTGAACAAGTTCTAAGATCATTAAGCAATTGGGGACTGGGAGGGAATAAAGCTTAATTCAAAGGGGAAAAGGGCTCCATTTCCCTTTGGGTATACTGTATGCCTAATATTAAGATTTCTTTATTGAAAATATACTGCTATTATGGGTCAAGAAGTGCAAACCTTAAAAGTAACAATTTATAAACTACTTATAGTACAAAACTCAATTGAAATTATCTCACCTGTTTTGGAGATTTTGGCACAACAGGATACATATACTTGAAGTCTCTTCTATTAGATACCCGTTTGTATTGTTTCTTGTTATGGCATTACAACTAGGAGGAGTAGGTCCAGCCCATTCTGCAGGAGAAAGTTTGCCTTTCTCAGTATCTTTTTCTTTTTTACATTCTTCTTGAAAGAGCTTTAAGGGGCCCATGGGATGGAAAAAATCGGTAATAGAGGACCAGCATGATAAACCTGAAAAAAAAAAGATGAAATTTACAACAACTCCTAATTCTGAAAGACTGCAACATTCTTAATGAATTAAAAGGGTAAGCTAAAATAATCATTATTTAAATACTGTAGTCAAACCCATTTCCCTTTATCATATACAGTGGACCTCGTTATCAGCCATTCGGAATCAGCCAATTCAATTTTCACCTGCTTTTCTGGCTAAAATTTCCCTATCCCAGTTTCAGCCGTTATTTAGGAGATCGGCCATAGTGGACGTGTAATAAATCACTCTTGAGCCATTAAATGTCTTTTTGGGTTAATAAAGACATTTTCATTAATCCATCTATGAAAATTTTCTTCAAAATTTATAAGAAACACTTTTACTTAGCACTAGCATATAAACATGCAATGTTTATATGCCATCAAGTGGAGAGTCAGGTGAGGAGATAAACATTACGTTTTTCTGATTCAGCATTAGAAAAAACTGAATCTGGCTCTCGCACAGTAACGCCCTTCATATGCGTTTGTTTACAATTCTCGGCATGAATTATTCATTACTTCTCCCTATGTTTTTTGTGGCATCTAAAGGTAGTTGTTATAATGATTGAACCCCAGTGAACATGGTGATAATTTTGGCTGTGTAGTGTAATAATATGGCTGTGTAGTGTAGCTCAGGGGGCTACACTACATAGAGAGGAGAGGAGTTGGGGATTCCCAACTCCCTCTCCCCTCCTGCCTTCTTCAATATGCAAACAAGAGTCTTCAAGAAAGCTATGTAATGTTCATTTATCATTAAAATTTGTGCTTTATATTTATTTTGTCATTGTTTTCTGTATGTAAAACTATGTTATCTTTAACCCTTTGAGGGTCGACAGGCCCTCTCCGAAAAATCGTTCTCAGGGTCGGCCAAATTTAAAAAAAAAAAAAAATTATTTTTTCTTATGAAAAAATAGAGAATCTTTTCCCCATCATAAAGACACCAAAAGTTTGAAATTTGATAGAAACTTACGGAATTATGCTTCGCAAAGTTAGCGGGCTCGGCGATGTTTACGCATCGGCGATTTTGCCCCCTTTGAGCCCCATTTTCGGCCAATTTCACTGTACTAGTCGACAAAAACAGAATATTTTCGCTAGAACTCCATTTTTTCTATCGAATGGGTGCAAGAAACCCCTCATTTATGAAATTCAACTATCCAGTACAGTGGTCGAATTTAGCAATTTTGCCAAATTTTACACAAATTTCAAAAGATGCCAATTTTGGAATAGGGTCCAGAATAAACAAGAAAGACATTCCTGGCACTAAAATGACATTTCCTCTAGTCATTATTCACGTCTCAAGGCCCCTCTTATATTCTTTTGCTTTCCACTTTGAATTTTTATTTTCACAAAAAATATAAGATTTACTGTTATGCAGACTACTGCATTAGTGTAAAAAATGGTATAAATATTTTTTGGTGCACTTGTGAAAGAATATTAGACTCACCAGTTGACGTGTATTGCACGCTTGGCACGATTTGTTTACTTTTTAAGTTTGGTAAAAATCGAACATTTCTGCTACTTTGAGTCAATTTCAAGGCACCTTTCTTTGTAAAACCAGTCAAAATCATCTCTATTTCTGTAATATGTCTTCCATTCTATAAAATGAGATCAAAAAAACTAGAATAAAACAATAAATACCATACGAAAATACATTTGCAAAGACGCTGATTTATTAAAAAAAAATGGTCAAAGTTTTTTTTTTCTCATTATGCACTGTTTTGGCTGCAGGATTTTTTTTAGACTGTGCACACTGACACATAGACCCATTCTTTCATATGAAGGCCTACCAGCTTTCTCCCACTAGATTTGAGGCCGCTAGAATTTATGAGTACTAGTACGTCAAAAACCCCTACGCGTAAGACTAAATACGACGGGAAAACCCTCAAAGGGTTAAAAATGTATTTTTTTGTTAATATTTTTGGGTGTCTGAAACGGAAACAATTGGATTTACATTAATTCTTAAGGGAAATATTATTTCGATTTTCGGCCTTTTCAGATTTTAGGATGACCTTCTGGAACAGATTACAGCCGATAACCAAGAGTCCATGTACAGTAATTTTTTTAATGATCTCTAATTGGAACTAATCTATTCCCCAACTAATCTAATTCACATGAACTGTTCTTTTCAATCTGTTAAAATTTCAAAAGTTAATATTTAGTGAATAAACATTACTTATGGTAGTAGGTTGGTAGACAGCAAAACCCCCCAGGGAGGTACTACCGTCCTGCCAAGTGAGTGTAAAACGAAAAACCCGTAATTGTTTTGCATGTGGTAGGATTGCTGGTGTCTTTTGTCTGTCTCATAAATATGCAAGATTACAGGTACGTCTTGCTACTTCTACTTACACTTAGGTCACACTACACATACATTACATGTTTATTTATACACACTCATCTGAGTTTTCTTTGATTTTTCTTAATAGTTCTTGGTCTTATTACATTTTTCCCTTTTTTATCCATGGGAAGTGGAATAAGAATCTTTCCTCCGTAAGCCCTGCGTGTTGTAAAAGTCAACTAAAATGCCGGAAACAATGGGCTAGTATCCCCTTTTCCTGTAAAAATTACTAAAAGAAAAAGAAGAAAATTGTCAAAGTGGGAAGTCTGAATGTGTGTGGATGTTGTGCAAATGATAAGAAAGAGATGATTGTGGAGTTATGAATGAGAAGAAGCTGGATGTCTTGGCTTTAAGTGAAACAAAGCTGAAGGGGGTGGGAGAGTTTCAGTGGAGAGGATATAAATGGGATTAGGTCAAGGTTTCAAATAGTTAGAGCTAAAGAAGGAGTAGCAATAATGTTGAAGGATAACTTATGGCAGGAAAAGAGGGACTACAAATGTATTAATTCAAGGATTATGAGGAGTAAAATAAAGGTTGGATGTGAAAAGTGGGTTATAGTAAGTGTATATGCACCTGGAGAAGAGAGAAGTGTAGAGGAGAGAGAGAGAGAGATTTTGGGAAATGTTGAGTGAATGTGTGGGGAGTTTTGAACCAAGTGTGAGAGTAATGGTGGTTGGGAATTTCAATGCTAAAGTGGGCAAAAATGTTGTAGAGGGAGTAGTAGGTAATTTTGGGGTGCCAGGGGTAAATGAAAATGGGGAGCCTTTAATTGAGCTATGTGTAGAAAGAGGTTTGGTAATAAGTAGTACATATTTTATGAGAAGAGGATAAATAAATATACAAGGTATGATATAGCACGTAATGAAAGTAGTTAGTTAGTTATGTATTGTGGATAAAAGGTTGATGGGTAGGCTCCAGGATGTACATGTTATAAGAGGGCAACTGATATATCGGATCATTATTTAGTTTGTAGCTACAGTTAGAGTAGAGGTAGGTGGGAAAAGAGGAAAATGGCAACAACAAGCAAGAGGGAGGTGAAAGTGTATAAACTAAGGGAGGAGGAAGTTCGGGTGACATATAAGCAACTATTGGCAGAAAGGTGGGTGGTGCAAGTATGAGTAGTGGGGGGGTTGAAGAGGGTTGGAATATTTTAAAAAAAATACAGTACTAGATGTAGGGCAGAAGTTTGTGGTTATAGGAGAGTAGGTGCAGGAGGAATGAGGAGTGATTGGTGGAATATGAAGTAAAGGGTGTGATAAAAGAGAAAAAGTTAGCTTATGACGGGTTTTTACAAAGCAGAAGTGTTATAAGAAGAGTAGAGTATATGGAGAGTAAAAAAAAGGGTGAAGAGAGTGGTGAGAGAGTGCAAAAGGAGAGCAGATGATAGAGTGGGCAAGGCACTGTAAAGGAATTTTAATGAAAAAAGAAAAAATTTTGGAGAGAGTTAAACAAGTTAAAAAAGCCTAGAAAACAAAGGGAAATTGTCAGTTAAAAACAGAGTGGGGGATTAGTAGATGGGAGATGGAGGTTTTGGGCAGATGGAGAGAATATTTTGAGGAACTTTTAAAATGTCGATGAAGAAAGGGAAGCGGTAATTTCTTGCACTGGCCGGGGAGGTGTACCATCTTTTAGGAGTGAAGAAGAACAGATGTGGAGTGTGGGGGAGGTGCGCGAGGCATTACGTAGAATGAAAGGGGGTAAAGCAGCTGGAACTGATGGATCATGATAGAAATGTTTAAAAACAGGGGGATATAGTGTTGGAGTGACTGGTATTTTTTTTAATAAATGTATGAAAGAGGGGAAGGTACCCCAGGGGAAAGGCAGAGAGCATGTATAGTCAATTTATATAAAGGGAAGGGGACAAAAGGGATTTTAAAAATTATAGAGGAATAAGTTTAATGAGTATACCAGGAAAAGTGTACGGTAGGGTTATAATTGAAAGAATTAGAGGTAAGACAGAATGTAGGATTGCGGATGAGCAAGGAATTTCAGAGTGGGTAGGGAAGTGTAGATCAAGGTTTACATTGAGGCATAAATTTGAACAGTATTAAATAAAGGTAGGGAAGTTTTTATTGCATTTATGGATTTGAAAAGGCATATGATAGGGAATGCGGAGCAATGTGCAATTTGCAATATAGGAATAGGTGGTAAGTTCTAAATGCGAAAAAGTTTTTAGAGGCTGAGGCTCAGGTAGGGGTGTGTAAAGAGAGGGAGACTATTTTCTCATAAAAGTAGTCTTAGAGGGGGATGTGAAATGTCACCAGGTTGTTTAATATATTTAAGATGGGGTTGAAAAAGAAGTAAATGCGGGGCATTCGGGAGAGGGTGGGTTTAAATAGGGGGAATCAAAACAAAAGGGGAAATTGGGGACACAGTTTTTTTTGTGAAAACTGTGCCAGGGGAATTTCTAAAAAAAAAAAGCAAAATATAGTGATTTGGGGAGTGTTGAAAGGTAAAAGTTAAAAAGGAAACATAGAAAAGAGAAAGGTGATAGGGACAAATTTTTAATAAAAAAAAATTGGATTTTAAATTTGGGGGAGGATACGGAAGAAGTAGTATTTCAAGATATTTGGGGATTGACGTGTCCGCAGGGATTTATGAAGGATGGGGTTAATCATAAAATTGATGAGGAAAAAAGGTGAGTGGTGCTTTGGGAATATTTTTTTTTTTTTTTTATTATCACACCGCCGTTCCCCAAAGGGAGGGGGGCCCCAAAAAAAAACTTTCACCATCATTCACTCCACCTGCTTCCAGAAGGGGGCTTTAAAACACAGTTTTTTAAAATGAACATTAAAAAACCCCTCCTTTAGAGTGCACACTGTACTTCCCACTCCAGGACTCAAGTCCGGCCTGCCGGTTTCCCCCGAACCCCTTTAAAATGTTACTTTGCTCACACTCCAACAGCACGCAAGTATTTAAAAAACCCTTTGTCTCATCACCCTTCAAAAACGCTCACCTGCCTGCTGGAAATCCAACCCCTCGCACACAAAACCTCCTTTACCCCCTCCCTCCCCCTTCCCAGGGCCACCCCTACCCCCCCCCCTTCCTTTCCCTACGACTGATACACCTTGAAGTCTTTTGTTTCGCTCCATTCCTCTACGTCCGAACCACCTCAAAAAAACCCCTTTCCCCACCCTTGGACAACATTTTTGTAATCCCGCACCTCCTCCTAACTCCAAAATACGAATTCTCTGCATTTTATTTCCCACCCCACATTGCCCTCAAAAGACATCCCCCACTGCCTCCAGCCTTCCCTCGCTGCAACATTCACACCCACGCTTCACACCCCATAAAGAGTTGGAAAACTATACTCCATACATTTTCCCCCCTTTTCCCCAAGGACAAAATTCTTTTTCTCCACAGACTCCTAAATGCACCACTCATCTTTTTTCCCTCACAATTCTAGATTCACCTCATCTTTCATAACCCATCCGCTGACACTCCCACCCCCAAATACTGAAAACGTTCACCTCCTCCATACTCTCTCCTCCAATCTGATATTCAAACTTTTAAAAAAAATTGGGGCCAAAACCCCCCCAAAAAATCACCCAAAAAACCCCCAAACCCAAAAAAAACCCAAAAAAATTTTAGAAACATAAACCCCCAAAAGTTTTTAAAAAAAAAATTAAAATTTTAAAGTTTTTCTCGTACCTATTTCCTCCGTTTAAAATTTAATTCTTTAAAAAATTTCCTTTGTATATGTGGAGACAAAAAACATTATCTAGGGAGGCAAAGAAGGGAATGTGAATGAAAAGCAGCGAGGAGGCGCTGGAGGCAGTGGAGATGTCCTGTCTAAGGGCAATGTGTGGTGTAAATATTATGCAGAAAATTTGGAGTGGGGAAAATTTGGGGGAGGTGGGAGTTAACAAGAGTATTAGTCAGAGGTTTGAAGAGGGTTGTTAAGGTGGTTTTGGTCATTTAGAGAGAATGGATCAAAGTAGAATGACATGGAGACCATAAATCTGTAGGGGAAGAAAGGCGGGGTAGGGTCGTCCTCGAAAAAGGTTGGAGGGAGGGGGTAAAGAAGGTTTTGTGGGCAGGGCTTGGACTTCCAGCAAGCGTGCGTGAGCATGTTAGATAGGAGTGAAGGAGACGAATGGTATTTGGGACCTGACGATCTGTTGGAGTGTGAGCAGGGTAATATTTAGTGAAGGGATTCAGGGAAACCGGGTTATTTTTATATGGGCCGGGACTTGAGTCCTGGAAATGGGAAGTAAAATGCCTGCACTCTAAAGGGAGGGGTTGGGATATTAGCAGTTTGGAGGATATGTTGTTTTATTTTTATAGATAAATGCTTCTAAATGTGTGTTCTGAGTACCTCTGAAAAAGCAGTGATTATCTGTAAATGAGGTGAAAGTGTTGAATGATGGTGAAAGTTTTTTCTTTTTGGGGGATTCTCTTAAAAAAAAAAAAAAAAAAAAAAAAAAAAATACTTTTTTTTTTTAACTTTCAGTCAATGACCATATTGTGTTTGTACAGGTTTCACCTCATTTTATGCTGCCCTGTCTTACTAAAAATTTGTTATATGATGGCCTTTTTATGCCAGCAATTCTATATGTCCAATATACATTTACCACATGCCACGGGTGAAGAAAACGTAGGGAAGGTTCTTCTTCTTTCAGAAAAGCAGCTGTATCCACCGAAGCAGGGTGGCCCAAAAAGAAAAACAAAAGTTTATCTTTTTAACTTTAGTAAATGTACATAGGGCCCCGTTTCACGGTTTTTCTGCTAATATGGACATTTCAAATTATGACCAAAGCCTGCTATACAGCTCCCTCCACCTGACTTTCTAATATGGTCACCGGGGGCCCCCCGGTTTGTTTACATTTCTGTAAGCACAACTCTCCATTATGTCTGGAAGCTTTCCAATATTTCAAGTGTTTTAAAGTTATTTCATGTTTTATATATGTACAGGTCTCCCTCAACATTCACGTTTTCAGCTTTCGCGGGCTTCACACATTCGCGAATTCCAACCGCCAAATTCCCAGCCGCCAAATCATATTCAAGTTTCCCGCCACCTGCAGTCCCTACTACCCCCGCAACTGGCAGCCAGCCCTCCCACCACTCATGTGGTGTTTTGTTTGTTCATTATTTGCTATTAAACTGCAGTATAAATATGTAAACCCATTCATGACTGCATATGAAATGGTTATTCGGACAGGTATTAGACGGTGCCCGTGTTTTACTCTTGAACACAGCAAAGAATCAAACATTTCTGTACTGCTAAAAATAACAATAGAAATTTAATAATAAAAATAATAATAATAATAATAACCTGGTAAAGTGTATGGTAGAGTTATTATTGAAAGAATTAAGAGTAAAGACGGAGAATGGGATAGCAGATGAACAAGGGGGCTTTGGGAAAGGTAGGGGGTGGTGTGGACCAGGTGTTTACAGTGAAACATATAAGTGAACAGTATTTAGATAAGGCTAAAGGGGTCTTTGTGGCTTTATGGATTTGGAAAAGGCGTATGACAGGGTGGATGGGGGGGCAATGTGGCAGATGTTGCAAGTGTATGGTGTAGGAGGTAGGTTACTGAAAGCAGTGAAGAGTTTTTACGAGGATAGTGAGGCTCAAGTTAGAGTATGAAGGAAAGAGGGAAATTATTTCCCCGTAAAAGTAGGCCTTAGACAAGGATGTGTGATGTCACCGTGGGTTTGGGTTTTAAAATATTTATAGATGGGTTTGAAGAGAAGTAAATGCGAGGGTCTTGACAAGAGGCGTGAGTTAAAAAATAAAGAAAACACACACAAAGTGGGAGTTGTCACAAACTGCTCTTTGCTGATGACACTGTGCTCTTGGGAGATTCTGAAGAGAAGTTGCAGAGATTGGTGGATGAAATTTGGTAGGTGTGCAAAAGAAGAAAATTAAAGGTGAATACAGGAAAGAGTAAGGTTATGAGGATAACAAAAAGATTAGGTGATGAAAGATTGAATATCAGATTGGAGGGAGAGATATGGAGGAGGTGAATGTATTCAGATATTTGGGAGTGGACGTGTCAGCGGATGGGTCTATGAAAGATGAGGTGAATCATAAATTGATGAGGGAAAAAGAGTGAGTGGTGCACTTAGGAGTCTGTGGAGACAAAGAACTTTGTCCTTGGAGGCAAAGAGGGGAATGTATGAGAGTATAGTTTTACCAATGCTCTTATATGGGTGTGAAGCATGGGTGATGAATGTTGCAGCGAGGAGAAGGCTGGAGGCAGTGGACATGTCAAGTCTGAGGGCAATGTGTGGTTGTGAAATAATGCAGAGAATTCGTAGTTTGGAAGTTAGGAGGAGGTGCGGGATTACCAAAACTGTTGTCCAAGGCTGAGGAAAGGGTGTTGAGGTGGGTTTGGACCTGTAGAGAGAATGGAGCGAAACAGAATGAACTTCAAGAGTGTATCAGTCTGTAGTGGAAGGAAGGCGGGGTAGGGTCGGCCTAAAGGAAAGGTTGGAGAAGGGGGTAAAGGAGGTTTTGTGTGCGAGGGGGTTGGACTTCCAGCAGGTATGCATGAGCGTGTTTGAAGGGGTGAATGGAACAAATGGTTTTAATACTTGACGTGCTGTTGGAGTGGGGAGCAAAGTAACATTTATGAAGGGGTTCAGGAAACCGGCAGGCCGGACTTGAGTCCTGGAGATGGGAAGTACAGTGCCTGCACTCTGAAGGAGGGGTGTTTAATGTTGCAGTTTAAAAACTGTAGTGTAAAGCACCCTTCTGGCAAGACAGTGATGGAGTGAATGATGGTGAAAGTTTTTCTTTTTCGGGCCACCCTGCCTTGGTGGGAATCGGGAGTGTGATAAAAATAAAAAAAAAAAATGTATATAGGGGAATGGGTTACTAGCTCCTTGCTTCCGGCATTTTAGCTGCCCCTACAAAATGCATAGCTTACGGAGGAAGAATTTTGTTCCACGTCCCATGGAGACAAGAGGAAATAAACCAAAAAAAGAACTAGTAAGAAAATAGAAGAAAACACGAGGGGTGTGTATACATATCCTTGTACATGCATGTTGTAGTGTGACCTAAGTGTTTAAATAGAAGTAGCAATAGTGGATAAAAAAAAAAAAAAATTTAAAAATAATAATAAATACGATATAATTGAAAAGGGAAATTGTACAAAAATACGAGGGAGTGGTTGACACATCGTCAGTGTGGCTTTGTTTATGCTGGGGTGAGCATTAGTCTCCCTGCTCTTTCCAAACATTTCACAATAATTCATTTTTGTTTGGTACTTGTAGATTGAGTGCGACTGGGGTGGTAGAGGCAGTGGTTTAGGCAGCTGTTGAGGCAACTGTTGAGGCAGCTGTTGAGGCACGATTGAGGCAGCGATTGTGGCAGTGGGTGAGGCAGCGATTGAGGCAGTGGGGGAGGCAGCTGTTGAGGGAGCGATTGAGGGAGTGGGTTTAGGCAGCTATTGAGGCAGTGGGTGAGGGAGCTGTTGAGGCAGCAATTGAGGCAGTGGGTGAGGCAGCTGTTGAGGCAGCTGTTGAGGCAGTGTTGAGGGAGTGCATGAGGCATGCATGAGGCAGCTGTTGAGGCAGCAATTGAAACAGCTGTTTGAGGCAGCGATTGAGGCAGCTGTTGAGGCAGCGATTGAGGGACCCGTTGAGGCAGCGATTGAGGCAGCTGTTGAGGCAGCAATTGAGGCAGCTGTTGAGGCAGCAATTGAGGCAGTGGTCACTGAGGCAGCTGTTGAGGAGCTATTGAGGCAGTGATGAGGCAGCTGTGAGGCAGCAATTGAGGCAAAATGTTGAAGTAGCGACTGAGGCAGTGGGTGAGGCAGCTGGTGAGGAAGCGATGAGGCAGTGGTATTTAATAACAACATGTTTTTAATAATAATATTTCATGTTAAATTTTAAAATGTACTATTATTATTTATAACATATATGTTATTAAATTTCCTAGGTTAGTAGGTTGGGAGACAGCAACCGCCCAGGGGGTACTACCGCCTGCCAAGTGACTGTAAAACGAAAGCCTGTAATTGTTTTACATGATGGTAAGATTGCTGGTGTCTTTTTTCTGTCTCATAAACATGCAAGATTTCAGGTAAAGTCTTGCTACTTCTACTTACACTTAGGTCACACTACACATACATGTACAAGCATATATAACACACCCCTCTGGGTTTTTTGCTATTTTCTTTCTAGTTCTTGTTCTTGTTTATTTCCTTTTATCTCCATGGGGAAGTGGAACAGAATTCTTCCCCCCGTAAGCCATGCGTGTTGTAAGAAGCGACTAAAATGGCCGGGAGCAAGGGGCTAGTAAACCCTTTTCCTGTATAAATTACAAATTTGAAAAGAGAAACTTTTGTTTTTCTTTTGGGCCACCCTGCCTTGGTGGGATACGGCTGGTTGTTGAAAGAAGAAGAAGATGTTATTAAATACCACGCCTCAACCACTGAAAAAGTAAATTTGGAAGAGCAGGGAGACTAATGCTCACTCCAGCATAAAAAAAGCACACTGACGAGTGAAACCACCCCCTGTATTTTTGTAAAATTTTCCCTTTTCAATTATATCGTATTTATATTATATTTTATTATTTTTTTACAAAATTGTTTTATTAGCAGTAGCAAAAGTTTTATTTTCGTGTTTAAAGACTAAACACATGATGTCCCCCGGCCCAATACCTGTCCAAATGCCATCCAACATGCAGTCATGAATGGTTTTACATTATTTATCTGTATTTTAATACAAATAATGAAAAACAAACCCCTCACCCACGAGGGGTGGGGGGGCTGCGCCAGTTGCGGGGGTCGGAGGGAGGGGAGTAGGGGCTCGCATGGTTGGGGGAAAGGGGGGAGCATTGGGGAGTCTGTGGATTTAATAAATCAAGTTTTTAAAGCATAACATGTATATATTTACTACAATTTACGACGTTTTCGTATTTTTTTGATTGTTCATGTTCAACAAGTTAGGGAAACAGTTTTGTATTTTATTTCCCTACAATATATTGGGCACCAAAAATTCACGGTTTTTTTCTAAACTTCGCGAGGCTCTTGATCCCCTAACCCTCGCGAATGTTGAGGGAGACCTGTATACTCTGATAATTATATGTACTCATTCTCTCTCATTTATTCATTTTACCTTGTTTACTCATCTCTCACCCTACTTTAAGGTAAATAATGTCGTATATACTACGTGTGGGTGGGGTGGGGTGGCCTGGCCTGGCTGGCTGGCTACCATACCTCCAAACAGCAAAATATCCAAACCCCCCTTTAAAGTGCGGAGACATTGCATTTCCCACCTCTAGGACTCAAGTCCAACTAACTGGTTTCCCCGAGTCCCTTCACAAAATATTACCTGCTCACACTCCAACACTCGTCAAGCCCCAAAAACCATTCATTTCCATTCACTCCTAACACAGTCACACATGCCTGCTGCATGCCCAACCCCCTTGAAACAAAAAACCTTTTTTACCCCCTTCCTCCACCCTTTCCTGGATGACCCCTACCCCTCATTCCCTCCACTACAGATTTATACACTCTCCAAGTCATCCTATTTTGCTTCATCCTCTCCAAATGCCCAAAACCCATCTCAGCCCTCTTAATAATACTTTTAGTAACTCCACACCTCCTAATTTCCACACTATAAATTTTCTGCATAATACTGACACCACACACTGCCCTTAGACACGACATCTCCACGCAGCAGCATTTACAACCCATGCTTTGTGTTGGTACTGCTTACTCTCACACATTCCCTTTTTTGCCTCCATGAATAACGTTCTCTGTCTCCACAGTACCTCAATGCACCACCCACCCTCTTTCCCTCATCAATTCTAAGGGTTACCTCGTCCTTTCATAAACTCAAAATCTGAAAAGTTCACTTCATCCATACCCCCTCCCTCCAATGTGATATCCAATTTCTCTTTACCTAACTCATTGATACAAAATTACAAACTTTGCTCAGACAACTGTAGCTCAGTGACAGCACTTTTAGCTCACAAATGAAGGCCCCAAGTTCATCCCTGAGTCGCATACATGTAAGAGCAAGTCACTTTATACCTAAGAGTAATGCAAAGATAAACAGTAAAGTGCAAGCATTTAAATGCCTATATATTACCTATACTATTTGGCTCACTGACCTCCATCTTTTTTATGGTACACCTTATGCCCTATATTCCCCTAGAAGTAAACAGATACCTGGGTGTTAGCCAACTGTATAGTTGAGCATCCTGGGGGGTGGTAGTAAGCTTATTTAGGTACACGTACACATAAATACAGACAGTTACACAAAATATCATACATGTAAACTGTGTAAATTACCTACGATAAACCAATAAAGTCAAAGTGACTTATTTCCACTGAGGTTCTTGTATGCCTCACATAGCTGGGCTGAGCTTTGAAATAAGGTCTTAGCCCATTAATTCAGTAATGTAAAGAAGGACAGAAAAAATGGCTTTACCTAGCGTCAAGCCTCCAAACACCAGAGCCAGTGCTGTATACCTCACCCAGGGCTTGTGGTGTGTTAAGAGGTAGTATATTAAACAAACACAATGTTTCTCTGCCACCACCACCATGTAGAAGGTTAACATTCTCCAGCGTGAAGGTCCCTCCTGCCAGATTGTTAAAATTTGACACTGTAAATTATAAATGCCAATTAAATAAACTTTTTCTTATTACAAATCAAGACTCCAAAACAACATGAAAAGCATAACACTATTGTATATAGTGATAATATACTATGCATACAACATAACACTACTATATATAGTGATAATATACTACATATACAAGCATAACACTACTGTATATAGTAATAATATACTACGTTTACAAGCATAACACTACTGTATATATAGTGGTAATGTACTGTGTATACAAGCATAAAACAACTGCATATAGTGATAATATAATATGTATAAGAGGGTAACTCAAAAAAGAAACACTTTCACATAATCGCTGTCTTTGTAGAGATGCTCAGATACAACAGTTTAGATGTCACTCCAAACAGCCAATATCCCAAACCCCTCCTTTACAGTGCAGGCATTATACTTCCCACCTCCAGGACTAAAGTCTGGCTAACCGGTTTCCCTGAATCCCTTCACAAAATATTACCCTGCTCACAATAGGTTAGGTTAGGTAAGGTTCGTAAGGAAACAGGACAAGTGTTCTGTGACGCTCCGACAGCTCGTTGAGTCCCAGAAACCATTCATCTCCACTCACTCCTATCTAACATGCTCACACATGCCTGCTCTATGTCCAAGCCCCATACACACAAAACCTCTTTTACCCCCTCCCTCCATCCTTTCCTAGGACAATTCCTACCCCCTCCTTCCCTCCACTACAGATTTTTACACTCTCCAAGTTATGCTGTTTTGCTCCACCTCTCTAAATGACCAAACCGCCTCAACACCTCCAGCTCAGCTTCCTAATTTCCACACTACAAGTTCTCTGCATAATATTTACGCCACACGTTGCCCTTAGACACGACATCTCCATTGCCTCCAGCCAGTGCTGATGGTACAGCATTGCTGAGAGTGACTGCACCATTAGCAATTTAGAGTGCCACTCTGTCTAACACTGTGCTTCAAAGAATTTCATATACTCCAGCACTTTTAAAAACATTGCTGAGATCTATAAATAATTTCCATATATTTCTAGACAATAGTATGTGACTGAGGCAGGTGAACATGTTCACATGTCAATGTGTTTGTTACCATTTGATTACTATAGCCATACCTAATAGTTGAGTAAGAACAAAGACTGGCTATGATATCACGAGATCTATTACAAATTGTAATTATCAGAACATACTACATACATAAAAAAAAAGTTAAATCGGCAACATTTCTGCAAGCGGTAAGAGTCACTGTTGCCATCAGGTGAGCATCCAGAGTCAACTTCGCTGCATTATATCCTCATAAGCACTGGTACTTAATTTTTTTGTCTTATTTTCAAAATATTCGGAGTGCTAGCAGTAAAAATGTAGATCTATGTTTGGACAGTTAAAGGGTTAAGAAAAAATTGAAGAAAATGCAGATGAGTGAGTATGTACATATATGTGTATATGCAAGTATAGTGTGACCTTATTGTAAGTAAAAGTAACAAGATATACCTGTTATCTTTTGGTTTATGAGACAGAAAAAAGATACCAGCATTCCTACCATTATGTAACAAAATACAGGTTTCCATCTTACACTCATTTAGCAGGACAGCAGTACCTCCTTGGGTGGTTGCTGTCTACCAACATATTACTTATAGTAAGTCACTTTGACTTATTATAAATAATACTCATTATAAATAAGTCACTTTGACTTGGTGGGAAATGGCTGATGTGTTAAAAAAAATTAATTAATAATAAAAGGACCTCAAAGGTGAAAGCACTCTAGCAATTAACAGATGAAGAATAGTTTCTTGCATTCCTTGCATTGAATGGCATGCACAGGTTTAGCTCTTACCTGAAGAATCTTTCTCATTCTCTAAGTTGAAAACCAACCATAGGATTTTGTCCAAAATGTGCTCCCTGAATTTCTCATGTCCAAATAGTGAATAGTGAATGCTATGTGCAAGTGTTTGGTTAAAGTAAGGAGAGATAACTGGTATTAGGCATTTAGTGCACTACTGAAGCAGGGTAATCCTTTAGAGTGGCTGCACTCTAAAGGATTACATGGGAATGTTATTGATCAAAGGCTCATTTGAACTGTGATATCTGCAAACTTCTGGCAAGATACTGAGTGATGGTGAATGTGTTCCCTTCTTTGAGTCATTCAACCTTATTGGAGAACAGTCAATGTGGTAATGAAAAAGAGTAAATGGCACAATACCATGACTGGAACAATACACACATAACCCACACATAGCGATTAGTCAATGGTCCAAATTGGACCGAAACATCATCATGAGCCTGTCCTATGTGTGGGTCATTTGTGTATGGTAAAGAAAAGGTTTACAACATTTTATAACCAGTCTGTGATAAATACACAGATTAATTTTTTCATGAGAGGGAGGAAAGGGAAGGTAACACGTGGTAATGGTACTATAAAATTTAAATGTACATATACAGGTACATACATGACAAACTTCATTACCATAAACTACAAAAAATGTTGAATTAAAAATAATCCTCACAAGGAATTGTGCACACATATTTTGCTTACTTACCCTGAGATTAAAAAAAACAAAAGCAGTAAGTAACTGCCATGATGAAATTAAAAACACACTCTTCCCATTTTGTTAAGCTGAAGCCAGTTTTCTGACTCACCACCCATACAAACATTGCTGCCACATGAAAACCTGTAGAAAACCACTCCCGTCAGATATATTGTCAATGATGAATTTTTAAGTAAACTGCCAAATTTCTGAAAGTGAGTTCGGTACTCAGACTTGCAGTTAAACAAAAGTTTAACTGCAAGTCTGAACAGATTTAGTAGAGAAAGTAATGCCACAAACAGGAATAGCTTGGTTGATCTGGAAATCAACAAGAAAATCTAGTTATCAGGATACATTATTATAATCATAGGAAAGCATTAAACCTCTATGGATCATACAGAGCCTGGGTACAGACAATATTCAGGTTTAACCCACTGAAGGAGAGGGTAGCTACAATTACTTGGATCAAGAGTTCTCCCCCTATAAGGGTGCAGTAGTGCAAGAAGTTCAAGAACCCTTAAAACCTGTCACAGGCATGCCTCCATTAGTAGCTTTTAAATATAATCGTTACAATATTGTGAATGTAACAAATTAAGTAATACATTAACAGCAACAGAACTAGCAGACTAGCATTTACGAATCCACTACTTAGTCGGTATATGTGAGGCCACAGGATTAATCTCAGTGCTCTTTTCATAATTTTCTTTACTCTTTGAGAATGGATTTGATGGCAAAGTGCCTTACTGTATTACTGGTAAAATGAACAATACTGTCTGGCTTCATAGTGTGCAAAACATACAATACTGTATAGCTTCACAGTGTGCAAGTGTGTTTATCTATTAGAGAGAAAATTTAAACAGTTTTAGATCAAAATATACACATCACTTTTTGTGTGTTCATTTTTTCTGTCCAGGTATTATTATAATTATTATATTCTGGAAAAGCCCTAAACTTGTAGGGGTCATACAATGTCTGGAGAGTGGGAAGTAATCAGGTTTGATCTGAGTAAGGGAAGGGGTAGCTCCAATTCCTTGAATTAAGAGATCGTGAAGAGTTATCCCTAAATAGCTACTCATTTTCATCAGTATTTACAATATTAATGTAAGTATGTAATGACAGATACCGCACAGTTTAACCATAAAAAGATCCAAACAAATATATATATACGTTCTTATCTAGTGCCCCAAACGTACATAAATGTTTTATTTCCCTGCCTTTAAATATGGCATGATTGGCCTGAGATGCCTTGTCAGCATAGAATGGGTCATAACACTCAGTGTGCACTTTATTAAAAAAATCTGGGACCACTTAGTACCTTGTGGGGAGCACCAGTTTCAAATGAGAGCCAGCTAGAGTAAACATGGGATTCACTGATTTCATGTAGCATTAATTCTCCCATTTTAAGAGGAAAGTGATGTTGACCCCGAGTTTAGTGGCTTTGAGGTGGATGTGGCCATAAGGGTCGAGAATATAAAAAAAAAACTCGATAATAACCCATGTGCAACACCCCTTTCAGAATGTCTTATAACTATGCTTAAGTAGAGAAACAATTCTGGAACGTAATGCTTGTTCAGCAGGCTGGCTGACTGGCTGATTGGCTGGCTGGCCGCCTGGCCGGCCGACTGCTGGCAGCCTGGCTCCATTTGTTTTGTCTGTGTCAATGTCTACTCTGTCTCTATCTCTGTCTCTGTCATCTTTGTCTGTCTCTATCTTTTGTCTGTCTCACAGGTACACATAAATACAAGTATACATAGTGATAACCTAGGATAACCCAAAAAATCCAGACAAAGTGCTATACTCTGCTTGAAATACAAGTAAACATGATGACACAGTCTTCTGGCTCTCCTGAGACAGAGAGCTAGATGGATAGACAGATAGACAGGAGCTTGACAGACAGACATGTTTGTGTACCAGTGTGAAAACAAAGCAAGGGGCCGATGCTCATCAAATGTCAATCCTTATCTAATGTTATCTCATCTTATCACTTCACTGTCAGGGGTGGACTGAGGCTTGTTTTACATGCTTCAAGGGAACTAATTAATTACGATAATTATTGTTATTATTACATGTATTCTACTTTTTCTTTTTTTTTTTTTTAACCATTTCAGGTCCGTGCCATAGATCTACGGCTTCACGTTGAGTGTCCAAACCAAGATCTACGCCAAAATTCTAGCGCCGTCAAATTTAGCGCGAAAGGCTCATAGGCCTACATGTGAGAGAACGGGTCTGCGTGGTGGGTGTGTGCCATAAAACAAAAATCTAGGCACCCGCATAGCATTGTGGTAACGCCAGCTCAGTTACCCTTGTTCACCATGCCTCGTCGCAAGTCCAGCTCTCACTCCCCGGAAAATTGGGACTCTCCTCTTCCTATCTGATAGTTCTGACACTGATGGAAGTGGAAATGAAGACGAATTCTACGGCTTGATCAGTTAGTGACCGAAAGAATGACCAGGATATCGATAATAGTGCAGAAAACCCTGACGATCCTCGACCTTCTACCTCTGGTGTGGGCACTCGTGACTCATGGTCGGTTGTTGCCTCAACGCAAGAAAAACTAACATTTTCGCATGGCCAGGCCTCTGACTTCAGTAATGAGAGATAGTGATGTGGATTGTGATTTATTGCGCTCGACGATCATTCGAGTAGTGATAGTGAGGAATCATATTCACCAGTGAAGTGTCGGTTTGTTCGCCGCCGCATGCGCTCGGGTAGTTACCTATGCTGTGCCCAGGGGACGGAGTACATCCCGTGGCCCTACACCAGTTTTAGGTAGTGATAGTGGGGATGATGTGGCTACACTTGGCATGGATAGACCACAGGCATCAGTGAATGGTGGTAGTGGTGATGGTAGTGGCACCGCCATGCGTGACTCACCAGCCCACGCTGCTGACTCGTCAGTTCAAGGACAAAGTGGAGCGTCAGCCACCAGCCCACCACAACCACAACCACCCGCACAACCAGCCTATGATGTCCAGTATCCACTAGCAAACCGTATGTGGGATTGGCAGCAAAATCCCAATTTTTTTCCCCAAAGCCTCACCCTCTTGATGACTCTCAAAGTGGAATTTTCTACCTACTGTCCCCTTGGAACCACGGCCAATGAACTGGAATTCTTTGAATTATTCTCTGACCAGCCATTGATGGAAACTATTGTCAGGGAAAGTAGTAAGTATTTTGAGTACACCATGGCAAATACGACCATATCACCACAGTCAAGACTACACAGGTGGAAAGAGACGACTGTTGCAGAAATGTATTTGCTTTTTGCAACAATAATGCTTATGCCTCATGTCTATAAGCATAATATAAAAGCATACTGGTCCACAGATCTGCTAATTTCTACCCTGGTCTTCAGTGAAATCATCCCAGTGAACAGGTTTATCTTACTCTTACGTATGTTGCACTTCTCTGACAAAACCAGGCCTGACAGAAGTGACAGGTTATATAAGATTAGAAATGTTTTCATGTATCTCAAACAAAAGTTCAGCATATACTTTTATCCATTCAAGAATGTTGTAATTGACGAGTCTTTGATTTTGTTCAAAGGTAGACTGTCATTCAAGCAGTATATACCGAGCTTTAGTATAAAACTGTTTGTACTCTGTGACTGTGACAGTGGCCTGGTGTTGGATATTGTTGTATACACGGGAAGTAAAACATTGAAAGATACCAAGATGTTGTTGGGTATCTCAGGTGACGTAGTGAGAAACATGATGGCACCTTATCTTGGTAAGGGGCATACATTATATACTGATAACTGGTACACAAGCCCATTACTCAGTGATTTCATGCGAGTGAACAAGACAGATGTGTGTGGCACAGTGCGTTCTAATCGTAAACATATGCCCAGGCTCAACGCAGGTGCTCGTGGTGATGACGTGCAGGTGTTTACTGCCAATGACATCATGGCATTACGGTGGCATGACAAACGAGTTGTCACATTGTTGACAACCATTCACCGTGATGAAATGCAAGACAGTGGCAAAGTTGATCGAGTGACTAATGAACGTATTCAAAAACCAGTGACAGTGATTGATTATACACAAAACATGTGCTTGGTTGACAAATGTGACATGCAGATTGGTTTTGTTGACCGTGTTCATAAGAGTTACAAGTGGTACATGAAACTTTTCTTCCATCTCATGGACATTTCAATGCTCAATGCATATAATATGTACCAAATAAAGACTGGCAAAAAGACTACCGTATGGTGAATTTTTGTTTGTCTGTTGTCAGACAACTCATAATGAAGTACCAGGTAAGAACACCTGCTATACAACAAGGTCCTCGAATTACTCAGGATATACCCAAGCGTTTGAGGAGGGAAGGTGATCATTTCATAATACAGCTTCCTTCAACTCAGAAGAAATTTGCTCAGAAGAGATGCATCGTCTGTGCACAAACAAAACGACGGCAACAAAGACGCAAAGACACTCGGTTTATGTGTGAGGAATGTAAGGTGCCTCTGTGCATGGTGCCTTGTTTCAAGGAGTTCCACAAGCTCCAGCAGTTCTAAAACCATGTCCAGTGATTGTAAATATGTAAATATATGATAGAAAATTAGTATTATACAAGATTTGTGCATGTTTATTGTAATAAACAACAGCGGTAAACAATAATATGATAACTTTAGTGCGGTTATTGTGTTCAATACAGTGAGTTTATATATATACATTATATACAGTATTGGTCTCTCAGGCTCCAAATGTTAGTAGGAAAAGAAAAAAATTGGAAAAGAAAAGAAAAAACTATAAAAACCGCTAAATAATGTAATGCGCATATGTGGAATTCGTCGATGTTGCCGCCACCACATGATTTTGGACAAACTTCTTGGCACTGTATCTCGGTAAGTACTGATCAGAATTTTTTTTTTTGTCTTATTACCTTCACAAAAATATGCTCTTTAATTCTGTAAGAAAAAATAATTGTTTTTTTTTTTTCAAAATTTCTTGGACAAATGGAGCACCACTTCAGATTTTGGCCTTGGACCCTGAAGGGGTTAACAAGTCGGCCGTCTCCCACCGAGGCAGGGTGACCCAAAAAAGAAAGAAAATCCCCAACACTTTCACCTCACTCACACATAATCACTGTTTTTGCAGAGGTGCTCAGAATACAACAGTTTAGAAGTAGATACGTAGAAAGATACACAACATATCTCTCCAAACTGCTAATTTTTCTTCTTCTTACTATTATTATTATATACTTCCACATATCCAAAACATTGCTGGGACCTATAAATACTTTGCATATATTCCAAGACAATAGTAAATAGCCAAGGCAGGTGTAAATGTCCACCTGTCAGTGTGTTTGTGACAATTTGAGTACAATTTCAGTACCTAATACTAGTGTCAGAACAAAGATTGGTTATGAAATGACAAGAACTACTATACATTATAATTACCAGAACATAAAAATTATACAAAATAACATGAAAAATAGAAAAAAGGTACATCGGCAACACTTCTGCAAGCAGCAGGACTGATGTTGCTGTCACGTGAGCATCCAGTGCCAACTTCTTGGTCTCATATCTCTGTAAGTACTGACTCTTAATTTTTTTTTTATCCTATAACACTTAGAAAAATGTGCTCTTCATTTTCATAAAAAAAATTATTTTTCAAAATACAGTGGACCCCCGCCTTACGAACGCATCGTGTTACGTTAGAACTGTTATACAAAGCATTTGAACGCAAAAATTTTGCCTCGCCTCATGATAAAAAACTCGCTTTACGTGATTCGTCTGGGATGCGTCCCACGTGTGGCCTCAGCTGCCCCGTGAAAATTTCCAGTGTTTACAAGCCAGCCAGTGCGGTCGCATCCACACATACATTTGGTACATTTCACCTTATCCCAGTGTTTTTTGTGCTTGTAACTGCAAAATAAGTCACCGTGGGCCCCAAGAAAGCTTCTAGTGCCAACCCTGTTGTAAAATGGGTGAGAATTAGTATGGAAATGAAAAAAAAATTTTGAAGGGTTTGGGGCTAACCCTGAGAAAGCCTTATGCCAGTTGTGGAATCCATTGTGCCTACTTCAAAGATTAAGGAAATGTGTGCAAAGTGGGTTGAACTGCAAACCTTATGGATGAAAATCACCCTAACACAGCTATTGCAAGCCGTGCTGGTGAACTATTACAATGACAATGCTGTGGATCATTTTAGGCAAATCTTAATAGAACGGAAGGTACAGACCTCTATGGACAGATTTGTTGTGCGACAGAGATCCAGTGACTCTCAAACTGGTCCTAGTGGCATTAAAAGAAGAAGGGAAGTAACCTCGGAAAAGAACTTGCTACCTCAAGTCCTAATGGAAGGGGATTCCCCTTCTAAACAATAACTTCCACACTCCCCCCCTCCTCCCATCCCATCAATCACCACCAGATCTTCAATAAAGGTAAGTGTTATGTATTCCATTCTTAGTAGAGTAGTAATTGTGCATGTCTTCTTCAGTTTGTGTGTATTAAAATTAATATTTCATGTGGTAAAAATTTTTTTTTTTCATACTTTGGGGTGTCTTTCACGGATTAATTTGATTTCCATTATTTCTTATTTGGAAAATTAACTCGGCTAACGACAATTTCAGCTTACGATGAGCTCTCAGGAACGGATTAATATCGTAAGGCGGGGGGCCACTGCACAGGCCACTGGGGTAGTGAACGCATACAGTACATATGATTTGGACCGTTTATTGGTTAAATTGAATGAAATCTTAAGGTAGTTCTTTTTTTATGAAAGTAACTCACCCATGATTAAAAGAAACCAGCCATCCAAGACAGTGGCTAAGAGAGCTAGAGCTCCCACCCGTGCAGCAAATCATGCCAACACGCCAGACTGTCTGTAAGACTAGTCCAGATATTGACATCTTGTGTTTGTCGAGACGAGTGTTTGCGCATGGCTTTAGTATAAGCTGCTATGCTCCAACCCAGGGATAACATCGATGTAAATGCTGTCAAAGCTAAAGGAAGAAATAACATGAGAAAAGTACTGGCAATATATTTAAGGTTAGCTCTAAACCCGTGTGGGTCATTCAGTGCTACAGAGAAAAACAACAAAAACTCTTTAGCTTTAAATATTTTGCTAAAAAAATTAAATGATAAGATAATTTTAAATTTAAGTAGAGTAGTATTTATACCAAATAAGCAGTTACACATTAAAAAAAAAATAACTGAGTGTAAATTTAAAACAATGAAATTTCTCTTTGTAGCTGTTGTGCACTATTTTACTCCTGGTCTTTTAGTAATATAAAATCTTTATCTCTGTCCTGTTATTCAATTTAGGAATTAATCTTCAACCTTATTATTTCTTTATTGCTGTTCATGAGAAAGTGAACAATTCATAAAGACATATCCTGGGAATGGAAAATAATCAAATTTGAGTGAATGGGAAAGGAGCCCCAATTCCTTGGATAAAAAGCCCTTCAGCATCAAGGCATCCCTCATTGTAGGGATCTTCAACCATAGTAAATGCTTTTTTGTTAAAAGTACCATCTCTTTCCAACTTCTGACTTCTTCTTTCTAATTTACCATATTCAAAATTCCTTTCCTCGATATTGAGGCCATCAGTCGTGCTGTCCTTCCTGCGAGGAAACAAAATTATTTTCCACCCCCAGGACTGCACCACCTCTATGAATTATGGGCTTTAAACAAAAACATTTTTTTATATATCTGCGATACTATGGAAAGTACATATGCTTTAAATATGTAAAATATGCATTCATTATACTTTTCATGTAATCATTTAAAAAAAAAGGACTGTATTATACAAAAAAATCCATAAATTCAAAAACAGAAATATAAAACATATAAATTTTTGAGTATGGTACAGTACATGGTACTGCTGAATAAATTATACTGTCCTACCTAGCAAGGAAATTGAAAGAGCCACATTATATCCTATAGGCCGCCATGTGTTTTGGGTAATAATAATTTGTTTTCTCATAATTTTTTTACGAAACCTCCCTGAAACTTCGATCACATGAATGTATATACCAAGGTCTTATTTCACTTTTACTAAAAGAAATTGGTAATAAAGTATTTTGGATGCTGGGTCTGTGACAATCCAAACTCCTCCAATTATTTTATTAACCCTTTCAGTGTTTCCGACATACTAGTAATGTCTTACCACACCAGGGTTATTGATGTGCCAGTACGCATAAATTCTAGCGCCTTCAAATCTAGCGAGAGAAAGCTGGTAAGCCTACATATGAAAGAATGGGTCTATGTGGTCATTGTGCACAGTATAAAAAAATCCTGCAGCACACAGTGCATAATGAGAAAAAAAAAACTGACCGTGTTTTTGGTTTAAAACAGCGACTTTGCACTGTATTTTCATATGGCATTTATGTTGTATTCTAGTTTTTTTGGTCTCATTTTATAGAATGGAAGACATATTACAGAAATTGAGTTGACTTTGATTGGTTTCACAATGAAAAGTATCTTGAAATTGAGCTCAAAGTAGCAAAAATGTTCGATTTTTGCCAAAGTTCAAAAGTAAACAAATCATGCCACGCATCCAATACACGTCAACCGTGAGTTTAATATTCTTTCACAAGTGCGCTGGTATTATTATACCATTTCACACTCATGCAGTAGTCTGCATAACAGAAATCTTCTATTTTTTTGTGAGAATAAAAATTCAAAGTGGAAAGCAAAAGAAATGTAAAGGGGCCGGGAGACTGACTAAGAACAGAAAAAATGTTTTTTTTTAGTGCCCGGAATGTTTGCCCATTTATTCGGACCCTATTTTGGAAAAGGTATCTTCGAAATTTGGTGAAATTGGGCAAAATTGCCAATTTTTTTTATCACTTAAAGGATAGCAAAACAGTAAAGGGGGGGTTTTTTGTACTCAATTTTATAGAAAAAATGGAGTTCTAGCAAAATAGTTATGATTTTTGTCGAATAGTACAATGGAATTGGCCCAAAAATAGGGCTCAAAATGGGCAAAATCGCCAATGCGTAAACATCGTCGAGACCGCTAAACTTTGCAAGAGCAAAAATTCCGTAAGTTTTCCATCAAATTTCATACTTTGGTGTCATCATGATGGGGAAAAAAGATTCACTATCATTTCATAAGAAAAAATAACTTTTTTTTTCTGAAAAATTTTCAACCCTGAGAACAAGTTTAGGAGAAGGTCTCTCGACCCTGAAAGGGTTAAAGACAATATAAAATATTAAACTCTGAAAAATATATACGTATATGTAATTGCTACAGTAAAAAACCATTATTATGGTAATGTCTTAATATACAGTTTTATGAAGTGATTCCACAAAGTTTAAAAGCTGACAAATCTGCTTGAACAATAGACATAAATATGAAAAATTTAAATTTTGCACACTCAGATAAGTTGCAGGAACAAAATTAGAGGAAGAAGTAGTGTATGAGGAAGAAGGGAAGAATAAAGATTGAGGAAAAATTTTAAAAATAAGTGCAATGTAAATACAGCCTCTCCTCACTTAGCGAAGTACTCTTTTACCCACACCTTGGACTTATGAGGGGACTCTCTGACCATTTTTTCATACCTAAAATAATATATTTAGAGATGTTTTCCTCTATTCTGTTTATTTTCAAATAAATTACACTACTGAACAAACATTTAAAAATATACCAAATGTTATAAATGGTGCAAAGGACATAAAACAATGTCAAAGATGGATGACACAAACTCACTACCATTATAGTATGCACCTTACTTAGTGACGAATTCGTTAATGGCGTGATCTTAGGAACAGAACTCTGTCATTAAGTGAGGAGAGGCTGTAATGTATTGTGTTCCATATGCAAAACAAATATTGCAACCATGAAAAGAAGCATCTCTGCACATATAATATCTCACCTGTCCGACACTGTTAAACACTGTAACACATCAAATGTAGAGCTGCAAGACTAACTGAGGGGCAGACTCCCATGAAAGATTCGAACATACGCAACATGCAAACATCACTCTGCTGCCGGAAGAGATCATCAAAAACGGCCATTTCTTGCGTCCTGCGTGCCTTTAATCCTGTCTCAAACATTATCACATAACCTATGAAAAGAGGACTAAATCAGACTAAGAATAAAACCAAAATGCAAAAAAAGTTTAAAAGAAAATACAGACTATGGAGAGTACTAGATAACTTCTCAACATAAAGTTATGATACATGTAAACATGTATTAATTTGGCAGTTATGGTCCTGACTTTCTGCTCCAGTGACTCTAATCAGGCATTTTATTTTTCCAATATATACAGCATTCTACTTTACATGTACTTGAAATACTATGAAGTGGTTAAATATTGAAACCTGTTTTATATTGCAGAATACTTTAGGATAGACAATTTATTTAGGTGAAAGAAAGTTTGGAATCCAATGCCACTCAGATATAGTATATTGAGTAGGTTAGGCATCCAATGCCATTCACATAAAATACAGAGACCTACCATGCATTTTCTTATGAAATGTAATATAGTACTTTACACTATATACAGTTATTAGTACTTGAACAGTGTATTTTTTTTTTCAACAAACTGGCTGCATCGCACCCAGGTAGGGTGACCCAAAAAAGAAAAATAAACATTTTTCTTTTTAAATTTAGTAAATTTATACTGGAGAAAGGGTTACTAGCCCCTTCCTCCATGC
This sequence comes from Cherax quadricarinatus, assembly GCF_026875155.1. NCBI lineage: Eukaryota > Metazoa > Arthropoda > Malacostraca > Decapoda > Parastacidae > Cherax > Cherax quadricarinatus. Next base: position 43,708,411 of record NC_069414.1, on the reverse strand, counting down.
ATTTTAGTCACCTTTTATGATATGCATGGCTTATGGAGGAAGAATTCTGTTCCCCTTCCCCATAGAGATAAGAGAAATAAACAAGAACAAGAACTAGTAAGAATATAGAAGAAAACTCAGAGGTGTGTGTGTGTATATATAAACCTGTTTCATGCATGTGTTGTGTGGCTTAAGTGTAATTAGAAGTAGTGAGACATACCTGAAATCTTGTATGTTTACACCAGCAATCCTACCATCATGTAAAAACAAGTACAGGTTTCCATTTTTCACTCACTTGGTAGGACGGTAGTACCTCCCTGGGCAGTTGCTTGCACAGTAAATATAGTCATTAACCCTTAAACTGTCCAAACGTAGATCTACGTTTGCACCGCTAGTGCTCTGAACGTAGATCTACATTTTTTTTACATTTGAAAGCATGTATAATGAAACATAGGTCTACGTTCGAGAGCTAGCAGTGCAAATGTAGATCTATGTTTGGACAGCTGAAGGGTTAATATAGTACTAGTACAGTATACAGTCATTAATAAGTACTTGTACAGTATATACAGTTAACATATAGTATGTGTATGGTACACATAGTCCTTAATTAGTACTTGTAAAGTATACACATTCCATTAATACAGTACTTGTACAGTATACACAGTCATTAATACAGTACTTGCACAGTATAAGCCACGCATGTTTGGGCCAGAAACCTTTCTGCTTTAAACCATTTTCAAATTAAATAATAGGTCTAATGGGGTAACATGCCTTCCTGAACACTGCCCTAGAGTTTTCAGGAACAACCTCCCCCCTTTCCTTCCCTATTATTCACTGAGATTTCCATGTTTTAAACTGAGGTTTTAATTAAAGTTAGTCACTGCAGAATAAAATAGGTGGTAATTAATAAAAAAAATGTAAATATTAAAATACTGTACCTAGGAGAAACTTACCCGATGCATTATACCCCAGAGACAAACGTGTGCCACCCAGTAGCACTTGGTAGTGGGATGTTTTATCGACAATGTGCCATCGCATGGACAACACCATGACTATCACTGCTGGCAACAAAAACTAAAACCAGAGTCAGTCCTGCCCATAGTTTTTGATCCAGCCCAAGAATATTTTTTTG
>NC_069414.1:43684727-43706800 GCF_026875155.1 Cherax quadricarinatus | reverse complement strand
ACTGGGTAGCCCGTTGTTGCACGGGTTATTCCTCTAAAAAAAAGGGGAGTAGATGAAAAAACAAAAAGAGAAGGCGCCCCCTTTACAGGCGACGGAAAAGAATAACAAGCGAAAAAAAAAGAGGTCAAAATATCTGAAATTAGGAGACACTGGTCAGAAAAATACAAGCATCGAATTTAAAGCTAAAAAAACCCTTTGGGGGAGTCGGGAAATCGCGGGAAGAATAAAACCATAAATGAAATCAAAAAAACCCAAATATTTCTTTCCTAGCCAAATCAAATCGAAACAACGTCCATTTTGGGCCCCTACTTAAACAAAGGGGGTCCTACACAGATGACAACAAGGAAATGTGAGCTATCAGCCCCAATATGACTCAGTTTTTAGCAAGCCCTAACCAGCTGAGAATCGAGATCAAAATGAATTTTTTATGAGAGAGCCAAAAAATTTGTTTAACAAAAGCCTATCCGATGTTATCCTGACCCCAAATGTTTCGAACAGGCATAAATGACTGCCCATGCACTCTGCCCAGGGCCAACTCATGGAACTCTGTTTTCATCAAGAACTGCAAGAAGCCCCTATCACAGCCTTTTCCACCCTATGGAGAGGGAGCATGGACAGGGGGGGTCGCCCACAGTTACAAAAAACAACAGACATAGCCCCACCCCAAAAAGGGGGGCAGTAAACAACGCAAAAAACTACAGCCCAATAGCACTAACACCCCATTTTAAAAAAACTTTAAAAGGGGGTCCTAGAAGAAAGATCACCAGCATCTAGAACCCATCAGTTACACAACCCAGGGCAACAGGGGGTTTAGAAAGGTCGCTCCTGTCTGTCTCAACTTTTGGACCACTACGAAAAGGCCCTAAATGCACTAGAAGACAAAAAAGAATGCAGTGTAAAAATACAGACTTTGAAAAAGCCTACGAAAAGTGTGCCAGGCGTAATAGCGCACAAAAGCTGTAAAGGAAAAACAGGGGAAAAGTCGGTCGATGGATCATAATTTCCCCCACTAACAGAACAAAGAGTAGTCGTCAACAGAGTAAAGTCCGGGGAGCTACGGAAAAGCTCTGTTCCACAAGGACAGTACTCCTCCATTGTTCTCTCCTTTTACCACATAACAAGGGTGTCGCCCAGCACCGTGTCTTCCTTTTCAGATAACCCGAACACATGACAGTGTCTTCCATTGAGACACTGCAAACTCCAGGAGCATCAACCAAAACTTTTAGTGGGCTGCAGAAAACTATGAGTTCAAAAAAAGAGAAATTCAATTTCTCAGATAGTAAACAGAGGAAATTAAAATTCATCAAGTACAAAACAAATTTGGGCCCCAAAAAAAAGCGAAACACCAACGTCAAAGATTGGGGGTGATCATTCGGAGGATCTCACCTTCAAGGACCAAACACTGAATTTCAATCGCATCTCCCTAGAAAAATGACGGGATGGATAATGAGAACCTTAAAAAACTAGGGGGGCCCAACCCCATGATGACACTCTTCAGGTCACTTGTCACTGGGCTGGAAAAATTGCTGCACATAACAGCACCTTTAAAGGGCCAGGTGAAATTGGGGGGGGACCTAGAAAAATTTTACAAAAAATTTTAAAGGGGCGCGCAACGGAGATAAAACCCCCCTCAATTTTTGGGGAACGCTTGAGGTTCCTAAACCTGTATTCCCTGGAACCAGGAGGGAGAGAAAACATGTTTAATAAACACCTGGAAAATCCTAGAGGGCTGGGAAACCGAACTTGCACAGAAAACCCACCCACAACGAAAGCAAAAGATTTGGCAAAACGAGGGAAACCACCCCCCAATAAAAAGCGGGGTTCACACACTTTAAAGGGAGACCAAAAAAAATAAGTGTCAGGGGCCCAGACGTTAAAAACTGCCCCCCACACACATAAGGGGGTTTAAACCCAAAAACCCCCTGGCAGTTTTCAAGCGGGCACGGGACAAGCCCCTAAATCAGTTCCGATCACCCGGGGCTTTTGCTCTAGGGTTGGGTTTTGGCGTGCCCCAGCAGAAAACCCCCGGGTTTGATCGGGCTCTGACCACCAGGGGGGCCCGGGTTCAAGCCCGGGGCCGGGGGGTCCTTTGGGCCCCCCGGGAAAATTCTCTCCAGGTAAACCCGGGAAACCCCAAAAGAGAGCCCATGACTTATTTCCATTTTTTTTTTGTGTTTTTGTGTTAAATTCATGTATATCAAACTTTTTTTCCTTGTATGGCTCAGAAAAAAAAAGTATTTTTAAATTGCTTAAAAGAAGGAGTCAAAACCCCCTTTTACTTGAACTTTAACACAAATAACCCATCATTTAAGGGACTAAAAACTTACGAGGGATTTTTTGGTCTAACTTAAATCATTTAAAATTTCAGTGTCCGGGGCCAGTTTGAAAGTGCATTTTTGTCTCTTTAGTGTTGTTGCTTCATCCCCCGGCATGGGTAAAAACATTGGGCATTTTTCCTGACCCCTTTTTATTGCCACGGGTTCACTTAGCATTAAGTGGGTACCTGGGGGGGTTAGCAACTGTTTGGGGTTTGCATCCGGGGGACAAATTAAAGGATAAAAATTGAAAAAAAAAACTCATACTACTGTAAATACTCATTAAAAGGACGGGGTCATTTTTTTTTATTTCAATCCTCCCCAGAAAACTCCTAAATAGTTGCAACAGAGCACGTAGGCACAAAAACTGGGAATAAAAAGGGTCTATGATGTTCCCCCTACTCCACCCTAAACCATTGAAAAAAACGCAATTTTCAAAAATAGAAACGAAGTCTGGAACTTTCCTAAAACCTCCAAACCCCTCTCCCTCTCTATACTTTTCAGATTAAAGGGGGAAGGTTTAAAAACCCATGGCTTGTTTTTGCAGTGTTCTAAAAATTGGGGTGGAGAGTTGAAGGGGGGAATTTTTTTGCTTCTCCAAGGGGAAATTAGGGGGCCCTGAAGGTTCACCTCAGGGGGTTTGGGGAAGCAGTGTGAGGGGGCTGAATGGGGGAGGGGAATGGGGCCTCCCCAGCACGAGGTGCAGTCCAGCCCCTACTACAAGGGGCAAGTGGTTCCCAGAATGGGAAGAGCATCAAGAAAAGGGAAAATTTTAAGAAGAAGTTTTGAAGGTAGGAAATCGCTTTTCTGTTCTTCGGGATGAGGTATTTCAGTGGCCAGTAAAGGTAAAGGTACTACTTCCCCTGAAAATGGGGGTAACCCGCATACTTGGGTTGGGGGACTCACATTACATATATGGACCGGGGCCCCTTCTGAAATAAAATAATAAGGTAAGAGATAGTGTGTCCCTTTTCCCAGGAGCGGGTTTTTGGGTGACAATTTTGACGGGTTGGGTTTAATATCATTCAGGAAAAGGGGAACAAGCCTTTTTATCTGCCCCAGTGCGGGTGGAAATGATTTTGGGAAGGGAAAGGAGAGAAGAGCTGCAAGATAAGTACAGGTCAGCTATAGTTTTAAATTTAAAAAGCCCTAAGGGGGGGGTCCCAATAAATGAACATTTTTTCCTAGATGGGGAGGGGGGAAATGAATGGTTGTCTAGGGGAATTGGGGTAAATTGGGGGCTAAAACCGATACTGCAAGGAACTTGCAAACCCCTTCTTGACAACTGGACAACTTTTTTGGCAAACATGATATGTATGCAAGGGATGGTGGGACCTCTTTCTGGGGGAGGGGGGGTAGCTCTTGCAAACTCCAAACGAGAGGGGGCCATTTCTGAAATGCCTGGAATTTTTTAAAATGATAGAAGATAGAGGGATGGGTGTGGGGTGGGAAACAGTCAAGTTGCAACACTAGGGGTTTTAAACATTAAAAATTTAAAAAAAAGACATTCATCATGGAAATTTTAAAAAAAGACAATAGATCATGTCAGCAAACAAAGGGGACAGCAAGGGCAGCAAGGGGCTAGCTCCCTTAAGTTTTAAATTTTACTAAAAGCAGAAGTGAAAAAAATAAGATAAAAGGGGCTAAGAATTTTTGCAAGTGCAGGAAACATAGATATCATTGCTAAAACAGAGACCTGGCTCAATCTGAAAGATAGAGAGAATTTCCCTTTTGAATGCACATACAAGGGTATAAATTATTCCACACTGACAGGGTCAACAGGGAAGGGGGGTGGGGTAGTGAAGTACGTCAGAAAACAATTTAAAGTGTTTGTGTAGACCAAAAAATAAAATTTGAAGCGGGCAGCCACTGAATCGTTTGGGTTTCAGCTTCCTCGAGAGCCTTGGAAAAAAATAAATTTTTGGGGGTGATTTTTCGGGCCCCAAATCTTGATAGGGAAACGCGGTAAAATTTTATGGGGGGAAATTCGTAAGGGGGCCCCTACATTTCGAAAATGTTGTGATAATGGGAGAAAAAAACTAAAGACAGTTGACTTTGGAAACAATTTGACAGAAAATTTAAAAATCAAGTGGCTTTTCTTTTATAAGAATTTAGGATTGTTTTTTAAAGCAGTTTGTGAAAAGAGCCCAAATAGAGGGAAAAAACCGCTTGTCTGGTTCTTGGGCCCGCAGGAAACGCTAATTTAAAAAATCTTGAGGTTAAAGAAAGAGCCGGGGAAAGTTATCAAAATCACTCAGTTTTTAAAATATCATGGAATTCCCCCAATAATGGCAATCAAGTCCCCCCCCGCCCTGACTTCCGCTTGGGTGATTTCATAGGATCTGAAAAAATTTCTTTGGGGGGGCTTAACTGGAATGAACCCTTACTAAAGGGTCAGGTAAGTATTTAGGGTTTCCGATAAGGGCATTTTCCGAGCATAGTTCTAGCGCTAGACAACTTAAAGTTCCAAAAAAAAGGGAAAACCGATCAACAAAAATGACCCCAAATGGGTTAACCAAAAATTAAAACATCCCAATTTGGGCAAAAGAGAGGCATAATAGGCCCAAAAATTTCCCCCCAAAAAAGGGGAGGTTTCAATTTAAAAATCAAAATATTCATTAAAGAGAGAAATAAAAAAAAGGGGAAAAAGAAAAGCAAAAAAAGATTATGAGGGTTTAAAATTGCAAGAGAATCCCAAGACTAACCCAAAAGGTTTTTTTCAAAGGGGTTTCAGAAGTAAGATCAGGGACAAGAAGGCCCAATCAAAAAATTTTCTCGGGGTTCCCGCTCACAGACAGTGATAAGAAAAGTGTAGAATTTTTTAGCACTACTTCCCTCAGTTTTTTTCTCCCGGAAGATAAATAAACAAATTTTCCCAAAAAAATAAAATTTTGTGAAAAGGATACAATAAACTATGCACGATAAAGGGGGACAATGACATGGTTCTTAGGCAAAATTTATAAATTAAAACTAACAAATCCCCAGGCCCTTTAAAGAACGGGATGCAAGGGTTTTAAAGAATGTAAAGAGGAGCTTACAAACCTCTGGGTTTAAACTTTTTTAAAATACAGTGGACCCCGCATAAACCCTTTGGGCATCACATAACGTTAAATCCGCATACCGATACATTTTATCGCTAAGATTTTGCCCCGCATACCGCTAAAAAACCCGCTCAACGCTATTCGTCTGAGACGCGTCAAATGTGCGGCCTGAGCCAGCCCACATGTTCCGTGGGGCATTGTTTACCAGCCAGCCTCCGCGGTAACATCCAAGCATACAATCGGAACATTTCGTATTATTACAGCGTTTTTGGTGATTTTATCTGCAAAATAAGTGACCATGGGCCCCAAGAAGCTTCTAGTGCCAACCCTACAGGAATAAGGGTGAGAATTACTATAGAGATGAAGAAAGAGATCATTGCTAAGTATGAAAATGGAGTACGTGTCTCCCACTGGGCCCGGTTGTATAGTAACCCCAATCAACCATCGAAATATTTGTGTCCAAGAAAAAGGCAATCAAGGAAGCTGTTTCTTGCCAAAGGTGCAAATTTGTTTTCGAAACAGAGATCGCAAGTGATAGAAGATGTTGAGAGACTCTTATTGGCGTGGATAAAAGAAAAACAGATAGCAGGAGATAACATCTCTCAAGCGATCATAAGTGAAAAGGCTAGGAAGTTGCATGAGGATTTAATTAAAAAATGCCTGCAACTAGTGATGATGTGAGTGAATTTAAGGCCAGCAAAGGGTTTGGGTTTGAGAGAGTTAAGAAGCGTAGTGGCATACATAGTGTGATAAGGCATGGTGAGGCTGCCAGTTCGGACCACAAAGCAGCTGAAAAATATGTGCAGGAATTCAAGGAGTACATAGACAGTGAAGGACTGAAACCTGAACAAGTGTTTAATTGTGACGAAACAGGCCTGTTTTGGAAGAAAATGCCAAGCAGGACCTACATTACTCAGGAGGAAAAGGCACCCCCGGACATAAGCCTATGAAAGACAGGCTTACTCTTCTTATGTGTGCCAATGCTAGGGGTGATTGCAAAGTGAAGCCTTTATTAGTGTATCACTCTGAAACTCCCAGAGCGTTCAGGCAAAAGAATATCCTCAAGGCTAATTTGTGTGTGCTGTGGAGGGCAAACAGTAAGGCATGGGTCACTAGGACTTTTTCTAATTTGACTGGTTACACCAAGCATTTGCCCCCAATGTGAAAAATTACCTAACTGAAAAGAAATTAGACCTTAAGTGCCTCCTGGTGTTAGACAATGCCCTGGTCATCCTACAGACTTGGCAGAGCGACTTTGTGGGACATGAGCTTCATTGAGGTCAAGTTTTTGCCTCCTAATACCACTCCCTTCTGCAGCCCAGGGACCAGCAGGTTATTGCAAACTTAAAAAAGCTGTACACAAAAGTTTCTGTTTGAAAGGTGCTTTGTAGTGACCTCAGAAACTCATTGACTCTAAGAGAGTTTGGAGAGAGCACTTTAATATCCTCAATTGTGTAAACCTTATAGGAAAGGTTTGGGGAGGGAGTGACTAAGAGGACCTTGAACTCTGCTTGGAAGAAACTGTGGCCAGAATGTGTAGACAAAAAGGGATTTTGAAGGGTTTGAGGCTAACCTGGGAATCCTATGCCAGTTGAGGAATCCATTGTGGCATTGGGAAAGTCCTTGGGGTTGGGGGTTAGTGGGGAGGATGTGGAAGAGTTGTTGGAGGACGACAATGAAGAACTAACCACTGATGAAACTGTAGATCAAACTTCTTCAGCATGAGGCCACACCTGAGGAAAATGCTTTGCAGAGGGGAGAGAGAAATTGAAGAAGTTGCCTACTTCAAAGATTAAGGAAATTGTGCAATGTGGCTTAACCCTTTGACTGTTTCAGGCCCCTCTCTGAAACTGTCATTCTATGTCGCCAAATATTCGAAAAAAAAAAAATAATTTTTTCTTATGAAAATGTTAGGAATATTTTTAGTAGTGTTTTAAGCCTAAAAAAAATTTTTGCCATCAGTACTTACTGAGATATAGAGCCGCAAAGTTTGCAGAAAGTGACGTGCGTACGGGAACAGCGGCGACCGCCGCCCACCCGGTATTCTTTTATTTACAGTGGACCCCCGCATACCGTTGGCATCACATAACGTTTAATCCGCAAAACCGTTTAATTTCATCGCTAAAATTTTGCCTCGCATACCGCTTAAAAACCCGCTCACCGCTGTTCGTCCCGAGACGTGTCCAATGTTGCGCCTTGCCAGCCTCACATGTTCCGCCAGTGGCATTGTTTACCAGCCAGCCTCCGCGGTAGCATCCAAGCATACAATCGTAACATTTCGTATTATTACAGTGTTTTTGGTGATTTTATCTGGAAAATAAGTGACCATGGGCCCCAAGAAAGCTTTAGTGCCAACCCTACAGCAATAAGGGTGAAAATTTACTATAGAGATGAAGAAAAAAGATCATTGATAAGTATGAAAGTGGAGTGCGTGTCTCCGAGCTGGCCAGGTTTTAATAAACCCCAATAAAACCATCGTTTACTATTGGGGGTACAGCTGCTGCTGCTGCACTGTCAGCTGCTGCTGCTGCTGTAGCATCGTCTGCTGCTGCACTGTCAGCTGCTGCTGCTGCTGTAGCACGTCTGCTGCTGCTGCTGCTGTAGCATGTCTGCTGCTGCTGTAGACACTGTCAGCTGCGCTGCTGCTGCTGTAGCATCGCTGCTGCTGCTGTGCAGTTGTAGCATCGTCTGCTGCTGCTGCTGCTGCTGTAGCATCGTCTGCTGCTGCTGCTGCTGCTGCTGTAGCACCCGTCTGCTGCTGCTGTAGCATCGTCTGCTGCTGCTGTAGCATCATCTGCTGCGGGCTGTAGCACTGTTGTTGGTGTGGCTTATTGAGAATATACCAAGAAACAATTAACCCCAGAGGATTTCCCCACCCAGGATAACCCAAAAAAGTCAGTGTCATCGAAGACTGTCTAACTTATTTCCAGTGGGGTCCTTAATCTTGTCTCCCAGGATGCAACCCACACCAGTCGACTAACACCCAGGTGACCAGGGAAAAATGCCTGGAACTAGTGCTCATATTGGTGAATTTAAAAGCCAGCAAAGGTTGGTTTTTAGAGATTTAAGAATCGTAGTGACATACACAGTGTGATAGGCATGTTCTGGAAGAAAATACCAAACAGGACCTACAGTACTCAGGAGGAAAAGGCAAATCCCAGGACACAGTGTCTCATCAGTCATTGCTGCATCTTCAATAAAGGTAAGTGTCATTTATTCTTCATTTAGTAGACTAGTACATGCACAATATATACTGTGCATGTTTCTACTCTACTATTGTGCATGTATCCTTCTCTTTGTGTGTAGGAAAATGTATATTTCACGTGTAAAATTTTTTTTTTCATACTTTTGGGTGTCCCCCGCACGGATTAATTTGATTTCCATTATTTCTTATGGGGGAAAATTCATTCGCATACCGATTATTTCCATACCAATGAGCCCTCTGCATGGATTAAAATCGGTATGCGGGGGTCCACTGTACTCTAATTCAAAGGTTTCTTGCATTTTTCAATATTTTTCTGTTCCAGGTAACTTATGTGGCCTGTGAGACCAATGTAAGGTGCATTCTTCAAATATACACTCATTTTTTTACAACACAATAACAGAACAACTTTACACTATTTGTTTGTGTATACACTTTGTTTACACAAACAAACAATACAAAACAATTTATTACTATTGTTCCATAATATATATACATATGTACAGTCATTTAAACCCCGTTCCTAGAACTGCTGCAGCTTGTGGAACTCTTTGAAACATGGGTTTTATGCAGAGGGGCACTTTTACACTCCTCACACATAAAAGAGTGTCTCTGCATGTTGTGGGCGTTTTGTGGTATGCATACATACATAACACCTCTTCTGAGCATTTTTCTTGCTAGTAGTAGAGGGCAGTTGTATGGGGTAGTGATCACCAGGCCTCAAACGGGGATGACGTCTGTGGGTGCTGGTCTATTGTAGGAGTTTTCTCCTTGGTACTTTTCAAATTTTTTGTCTGATTACTGACAGGCTAAATTCACCCTATTTTGGTGTTTTGTTGGTCTTTAACTTGTATTGTTATAAGCATTTAGCATAGAGATACAACAAGATGGAAAAAAGTTTTATATACCACTTATAACTCTTGCATACACAGTCTGCAAACCCAATCTGCATGTCACATTTGTCCACAAGCGATATTGAGGTTGTAGTCCATGTCAGCTGCAGGCTTTAGAATGGGTTCATTGGTCTCTCTGTTGTCCCTGCCACTGGGTACCATTTCGTTCTGTGAACTGATGTAAACAATGTGACATCACGTTTGTCATGCCACCGAAATGCCATGTTGTCATTGGCAGCAAAGGCTTGCATCTCACCTCTGCGAGTGCCAGCGTTGAACCTTGGCATATGTTTACGTTTACCACGCACTGTGCCACACACGTCTGTCAAGTTTCACTCACAAGAAATCACTGAGAAAAGGGGCTTGTGTACCAGTTATCAGTAAATAACATATCCCCCCTTACCAAGATATGGTTCCATCATTGTTTGAACCACATCACCAGAGATACCCAATAACTTCTTGGAATCTCTCACAGTATTACTGCCATTGTACACAATGATATCCAAAACTAGACCACTTCTGCAATCACACAGTACAAATAGCTTTACCAAAGGTTTCCTCTTGCTTGGTATATATTGCTTGAATGAGAGCCCTTCCTTTGAATAAAATCAAGGACTCATAAATAACAAGCTTCCTGAAGGGATAAAAATACATGCAGCACTTTTGTTTCGGGTACAAAAAACACATTTCTGATCTTATATAACCTGTCGCTTCTGTCAGGCCTGGTTTTGTCTGAAAAGTGTAACATACGTAACATTATCAGGAAACGATTGACACCTATAATGTCACTAAAACCTGGAGTTGAAATCAGGCGTTCTGTTGCCCAGTATGTGGTGACAGTGTGCTTATACCATGTGGCAAAAAGCATTATTGTGGCAAAAAAAAAAAGGTACATCTCTGCCACAGTTGTCTCCCTTTCCCCTTGTGTAGCGTGATTTTGGTTTAGAGAATTGTATTTGCCATGGTGTAATCACAGTATGTGTTTGTTTCCTGACAATGATGTCCATCAGGGGTTCATCGAAGAATAACTCAAAACAGTCCAGTTCACTGGCATTGTTCCCAAGTGGACAAGATGGCTTTATTCCACTTTGTGTTTCATCAAAGTCATGGGGACTGGGAACAAACTCGTCACCGTCCTGCCAATCCCAGATGCGGTCTGCTGGTGGGGTCTGGAAAATTGTACCCTGGTTGTGGTTGTGCAGGTTGTGGGGGTGCAGGTTGTGGGAGTGTGGGGTAGGATGAGGTGGTTGTTGTGCGCAAACAGCAGCGTGGGTAGTAGCGTGGCCCGCTGTGGTGCCCATGGGCCGTGCCACCCTCACTATCACCACCACTGCCTCCTCCCTCACTGTCACCATTCATACCCTCGTTACAATATCGCCATCTTCACTATCAGGTCGTGGTGTAGGGCCACGGGATGTGCTCCCAGAGTTTCTCCTTCCCCTTGGAGCAACATATGAAACACTACCAGACCGCATGCTAGTCGTACATACTGCCGCTTCACTGGGGAATATTCACTCTTACTGTCACTAGAACTGCTTTCAATGACCTTGAAATCACTATCACTGCTATCATCTGGGTGTTGTACACGACCAAATAGTTTCCTCTTTGTCCTGGTACAGGCGAACGTGAACGTGAACAAGCCGCACAGCACCAGAGGTGGAAGGTTGTGGGTCATCTGGGTTTTCATCACTAATTTACGTTATCCTGGGCACTTTTTCCGGGAAAAACTCGCTTCAAAACCTGGAATTCACTGTCACTGACATTTTCATCGCTGTTAGAGCTATCCTTGGGGAAAAAAAGACCTCCAATCTGCCGAGGAGTGAGGAACTTCTTACCGAGAGGCATGGTGAAAATGGACTAACAACATGGCGTTCCCACAATGCACCGCTGGGTCCCAGATTTTTTTCACAGGGTGCACACCGACCACTGAGACCCATTCTCTCTCGTGTAGGCCTACCAGGCCTTTGGCACTTGATTTGAAGCCGCTAGAATTTGTGCGTATAAATACGTCAGAAACATTGGCTCGTAAGACGTATTTATACGTCTGAAACAGTCAAAGGGTTAAAGTGCAAACCTTTATGGATGAAAATCACCCTCAGACAGCTGTTGCAAGCCGTGCTGGTGACTATTACACTGACAATGTTGTGAACCACTTTAGGAAAGTCATAAAGGAACGAGAGGTACAGACCTCTATGGACAGATATATTGTACGACAGAGGTCCAGTGACTCTGAAGCTGGTCCTAGTGGCATTAAAAGAAGAAGGGAAGTAACCCCGGAAAAGAGAATGGATATAAATGCTCTGGAAAACATACAGAGGAGGATGACAAAGTTGATCCCTTGTATCAGAAATCTTCCCTATGAGGATAGACTGAGGTCCCTGAATCTGCACTCTCTAGAAAGGCGTAGAATTAGGGGGGATATGAATGAGGTGTATAAATGGAAGACAGGAATAAATAAAGGGGGTGTAAATAACGTGCTGAAAATATCTAGCCTAGACAGGACTCATAGCAATGGTTTTAAGTTGAAAAAATTCAGATTCAGGAAGGATATAGGAAAGCACTGGTTTGGTAATAGAGTTGTCGATGAGTGGAACAAACTCCCAAGTACAGTTATTGAGGCTAAAACGTTGTGTAGTTTTAAAAATAGGTTAGATAAATACATGAGTGGGTGTGAGTTGGACCTGACTAGCTTGTGCTACTAGGTCAGTTGTCGTGTTCCTTCCTTAAGTGAATGTGACCTGCCCTGACTAGGTTGGGGCATTGGCTTAAGCCGGTAGGAGACTTGGACCTCCTCGCATGGGCCAGTAGGCCTGTTGCAGTGTTCCTTCTTCATGTTCTTATTTTTGTTAATGTACTAATGTGTAAGCACTAAATCCTTAGTGCCAAGGGAGTGGGAAGTAATCATGTTTGATCCAAGGAAGGTGTAAGTTTATTTAGGTACAGGTACACATAAGTACAGTTCTCATACATAGTGTAAAATACCTAGGATAACCCAAATAAATCAATTGAGTGACTTATTTCCATTGGGTAACTCAAATTCCGGGGTAAAAAGCTCTCCATCCAGCATCATAGGTTTTATTATATACAAATACACGTATGTATATCCAGAGATTAATGTTAGCATCTTCTCTGTAGTCACTTAAATGCTCAGAACTACTAGATGCCTCAAATGATGTTTACCTGGAGAGAGTTCCGGGGGCCAACACCCCTGCGGCCCGGTCTGTGACCAGGCCTCATGGTGGACCAGAGCCTGATCAACCAGGCTGTTACTGCTGGCTGCATGCAGTCCAACGTACGAGCCACAGCCCGGCTGGTCAGGTACCGACTTTAGGTGCTTGTCCAGTGTCTGCTTGAAGGCAGCCGGGGGTCTATTGGTAATCCCCCCTTATGTATGCTGGGAGGCAGTTGAACAGTCTCGGGCCCCTGACACTTATTGTATTGTCTCTTAACGTGCTAATGACACCCCTGCTTTTCATTGGGGGATGTTGCATCGTCTGCCGAGTCTTTTGCTTTCGTTGTGAGTGATTTTCGTGTGCAAGTTCAGTGGAGTTTTAGCAGTAAAGATAGAGAACCAAAACTTAGTCATTGTGGTTGTATACAAGCCTCCGGATGCAACGTCCTAACAGGAACAGCTTTTGAAAATTGACCACTGTCTGGAAAATCTTCCAGCTCCTGCCCCCAACATCTTGCTCTTGGGCGATTTCAACCTAAGGCACCTAAAATGGAGGACTATAGCAAATAATGTTGTAGCAGAGATAACACCAGGAGACAGCTCGGATGAAAACCCGCACATACATGAGCTTTTAAATTTCTGCACTAAATTCACCTTAAACCAGAAAGTAATAGAGCCTACAAGATTGGAGAATTCGCTGGACCTCATCTTCACTAACAATGATGATCTGATACGAAATGTCATCACATCTGAAACAATATACAGTGGACCCCCGCATACCGATGGCATCACATAACGATTAATCCGCATACCTCTTGCTTTAATCGCAAAAATTTTGCCTCGCATACCGCTTAAAAACCCGCTCACCGATTTTCGTCCGAGATGTGTCCAATGTGCGCCCTCAGCCAGCCTCACATGTGCCGCCGGTGGCATTGTTTACCAGCCAGCCTCCGCGGTAACATCCAAGCATACAATCGGAATATTTCGTATTATTACAGTGTTTTCGGTGCTGTTTCTGGAAAATAAGTGACCATGGGCCCCAAGAAAGCTTCTAGTGCCAACCCTACAGCAATAAGGGTGAGAATTCCAATAGAGATGAAGAAAGAGATCATTGATAAGTATGAAAGTGGAGTGCGTATCGCCGACCTGGTCAGGTTGTACAAGAAACCCCAATCAACCATCGCTACTATTGTGGGCACCAGAAAGGCAATCAAGGAAGCTGTTCTTGCCAAAGGTTTAACTGTGTTTTCGTAACAAAGATCGCAAGTGATGGAAGATGTCGAGAGACTCTTATTGGTGTGGATAAATGAAAAACAGCTAGCAGGAGATAGCGTCTCTCAAGCGATCATAAGTGAAAAGGCTAGGAAGTTGCATGAGGATTTAATTAAAAAAATGCCTGCAACTAGTGCTGATGTGAGTGAATTTAAGGCCAACAAAGGTTGGTTTGAGAGATTTAAGAAGCGTAGTGGCATACATAGTGTGATAAGGCATGGTGAGGCTGCCAGTTCGGACCACAAAGCGGCTGAAAAATATGTGCATGAATTCAAGGAGTACATAGAGACTGAAGGACTGAAACCTGAACAAGTGTTTAATTGTGATGAAACAGGCCTGTTTGGAAGAAAATGCCAAGCAGACCTACATTACTCAGGAGGAAAAGGCACTCCCAGGACATAAGCCTATGAAAGACAGGCTTACTTTGTTGATGTGTTCCAATGCTACTGGTGATTGCAAAGTTAAGCCTTTATTAGTGTATCACTCTGAACTCCCAGAGCGTTCAGGCAAAAGAATGTCCTCAAGGAGAATTTGTGTGTGCTGTGGAGGGCAAACAGTAAGGCATGGTCACTAGGGACTTTTTTCTATGACTGGTTACACCATGCATTTGCCCCCAATGTGAAAGATTACCTAACTGAAAAGAAATTAGAACTTAAGTGCCTCCTGGTGTTAGACAATGCCCCTGGTCATCCTACAGACGTGGCAGAGCGACTTTATGGGGACATGAAATTCATTAAACATCAAGTTTTTGCCTCCTAATACCACTCCTCTCCAGCAGCCCATGGACCAGCAGTTATTGCAAATTCAAAAAACTGTACACAAAAGCTCTGTTTGAAAGGTGCTTTGTAGTGACTCTCAGAAACTCAACTGACTCTAAGAGAGTTTTGGAAGAGAGCACTTTAATGTCCTCAATTGTGTAAACCTTATAGGTAAGGCTTGGGAGGGAGTGACTAAGAAGACCTTGAACTCTGTTGAAGAAACTGTGGCCAGAATGTGTAGACAAAAGGGATTTTGAAGGGTTTGAGGCTAACTCTGAGAGGATTATGCCAGTTGAGGAATCATTGTGGCATTGGGAAAGTCCTTGGGGTTGGAGGTTAGTGGGGAGGATGTGGAAGAGTTGGTGGAGGAGGACAATGAAGAACTAACCACTGATGAGCTGATAGATCAACTTCAAGAGCAAGAGGCCAGACCTGAGGAAACTGGTTCAGAGGAGGGGGAGAGAGAAATTGAAGAAGTTGCCTACTACAAAGATTAAGGAAATGTGTGCAAAGTGGCTTGAAGTGCAAACCTTTTTTGATGAAAATCACCCTCACACAGCTATTGCAAGCCGTGTTGGCAACCTGTACACTGACAATGTTGTGAAACACTTTAGGGAAGTCATAAAGGAACGAGAGGTACAGGCCACTATAGACAGATATGTTGTGCGAAAGAAGTCCAGTGACTCTGAAGCTGGTCCTAGTGGCATTAAAAGAAGAAGGAAGTAACCCCAGAAAAGGACTCGACACCTCAAGTCTTAATGGAAGGGGATTCCCCTTCTAAACACTAACACTCTCTCTCCCCTCTTCCCATCCCATCAATCATCACCAGATCTTCAATAAAAGTAAGTGTCATGTAAGTGTGCATGCCTTTTTCAGTTTGTGTGTATTAAAATTAACATTTCATGTGGTAAAAAAAATTTTTTTTCATACTTTTGGGTGTCTTGCACGGATTAATTTGATTTCCATTATTTCTTATGGGGAAAATTCATTCGCATACCGATTATTTCACATAACAATGACCCCTCTTGCACGGATTAAAATTGATATGCGGGGGTCCACTGTACAGTGGACCCTCGACCAACGATGGCATCGTATAACGTTAAATCCGACTAGCGATACATTTTAAGGCAAAAATTTTGCCTCGACTAGCGCTAAAAAACTCGACCAACGCGATTCGTTCTGTTCGAGACGCATCCACTTGTGGCCTGAGCGCGCCTCACTTGTCCCATGGGTGCCAGTGTTTACAAGCCAGCCACCGCGGTCACATCCAAACATACAATCGGAACATTTCATATTATCACAGCGTTTTTAGTGATTGCACCTGCACCTGCAAAATAAGTCACCATGGGCCCCAAGAAAGCTTCTAGTGCCAACCCTTTGATAAAAAGGGTGAGAATTAGTATGGAAATTAAGAAAGATTTTGAAGGGTTTGGGGCTAACCCTGAGACGCCTATGCCAGTTGTGGAATCCATTGTGCCTACTTCAAAGATTAAGGAAATGTGTGCAAAGTGGGTTGAACTGCAAACTTGTATGGCTGAAAATCACTCTAACACAGCTATTGCAAGCCGTGCTGGTGACTATTACAATGACAATGTTATGGCCCATTTTAGACAAATCTTAAAGGAACGGGAGGTACAGAGCTCTATGGACAGATATGTTGTGCGACAGTGGTCCAGTGACTCTCAAGCTGGTCCTAGTGGCATTAAAAGAGGGAAGTAACCCTGGAAAAGGACTTGCACCTCAAGTCCTAATGGAAAGGGATTCCCCTTCTAAACACTAACACCATCCATTCTCTCCCCTCCTCCATCCCATCAATCATCACCAGATCTTCAATAAAGGTAAGTGTCATGTAATTGTACATGTCTTCTTCATTTTGTGTGTATTAAAATTAATATTTCATGTGGTTTAAAAATTTTTTTTTTCAATACTTTGGGGTGTCAGGAACGGATTAATTTTATTTCCATTATTTCTTATGGGGAAAATTAACTCGACTAACGATAATTTCGACTAACGATGAGCTCTCAGGAACTGATTAATATCGTTGGTCAAGGGTCCCCTGTACTCAGATCACAACATAAGAGTTCCACACACATGTGCGGGGAGCCCCAGACCGACAAAATATGATCAGTCACGAGGGAGCCTTCACCAAATTCAACTTCAATAACAAAAACAAGGTGGGACCAAGTAAACCAAGTCCTAAATGACATAGACTGGGAAAATAGACTAAGCAACACGGATCCTACCCTATGTCTAGAACAAATTAACTCTGTGGCACTTGAGGTATGCTCAAGGCATATTCTTTTAAGAAAAAGGAGATGTAAACTAGAAAGAGAAAGGTGCTCCCTTTACAGGCAAAGGCAAAGAATAACAGAGTGGCTAAAAGAGGCCAATGTATCTGCAATACATAGGGAGACACTGGTCAGAGAAATAGCAAACATCGAACTAAAGCAAAAGGAATCTTACAGGAGTCAAGAAATGCGAGAACTAAAAGCCATAAATGAAATTGCAAGAAACCCAAAGTATTTCTTTTCTTATGCCAAATTAAAGTCAAGAACAACATCCAGTATTGGGCCCCTACTTAAACGGGATGGGTCCTACACAGATGGCAGGAAGGAAATGAGTGGGCTACTAAAGTCCCAATATGACTCAGTTTTTAGCGAGCTGCTAACCAGACTGAGAGTCAAGGATCTAAATGATTTTTTTTATGCGAGAGAGACAGAATTTGGTAGACACACTCCTGTCTGATATTATCCTGATGCCAAATGACTTGGAACAGGCGATAAATGACATGCCCATGCACTCTTCCCCAGGCCCAGACTCGTGGAACTCCATGTTCATCATCTACTGCAAGAAGCCCCTATCATGTGCTTTTAACATCCTATGGAGAGGGAGCATGGACACTGGGGCCATCCCACAGTTACTAAAAACAACAGACATAGCCCCTCTCCACAAAGGGGGCAGTGAAGCAATAGCAAAAAACTACAGACCAATAGCGCTAACGTCCCATATCATAAAAATCTTTGAAAGGGTTCTAAGGAGTAAGATCACCTCCCATCTAGATACTCATCAATTACACAGCCCAGGGCAGCATGGGTTTAGAGCAGGTGGCTCCTGTCTGTCCTGGATGCACTAGAAGACAGTGCAGATGTAATATACACAGACTTTGCAAAAGCCTTCGACAAGTGTGACCATGGTGTAATAGCACACAAAATGCATGATAAAGGAATAACAGGAAAAGTTGGTAGATGGATATATAATTTTCTGACACAGAACACAAGGGTAGTAGTCAACAGAGTAAAGTCTGAGGCAGCTACGGTGAAAAGCTCTGTTCCGCAAGGCACAGTACTGGCTCCCACCCACTCCCCATCCTCATATTGAGCATAGACAGGGATATAAGCCACAGCACTGTCTTTCTTTGCAGATGACACCTGAATCTGCATAAGTGTCCTCCATTGATGACACTGCAAGGCTCCAGGCAGACATCAACCAAATCTTTAAATGGGCTGCAGAAAACAACATGAAGTTCAACGATGAGAAATTTCAATTACTCCGATATGGTAAACATGAGGAAATTAAAATTTCATTGGAGTATAAAGCAAATTCCAACCACACAATACAGCGAAAAACTAACATCAAAAACCTGGGAGTGATCATGTCGGAAGATCTGACCTTCACGGACCATAACAGTGTATGAATTGCATCTGCTAGAAAAATGACAGGATGGATATGGAGAGCCTTCAACACTAGGGATACCAAGCCATGATGACACACTTCAGGTCGCTTGTTTTATCTAGGCTGGAATATTGCTGCACACTAAAAGCACCTGGTTGATCAGGCTCTGATCCACCAGGAGGCCAGGTCACAGACCGGGCCGCGGGGGCGCTGACCCCCGGAACTCTCTCCAGGTAAACTCCAGGCACCTTTCAAGGCAGGTGAAATAGCTGACCTAGAAAATGTACAGAGAACCCTCACGGCACACATAACTGAGATAAAAATACCTCAATTACTGGAATGATTGAAGTTCCTGAACCTGTACGCCTGGTATGTAGGTGGGAGGGATACATGATTATATACACCTGGAAAATCCTAGAGGGATTAGTACTAAACTTGCACACAAAAATCATCTCCCTATGAAAGTAAAAGACTCGGCAGATTATGCAACATCCCCCCCAATGAAAAGCAGGGGTGCCACTAGCACATTAAGAGACAACATAACAAGTGTCAGGGTCCCAAGAGTGTTGCTGCCTCTCTAGCACACATAAGGGGGATTACCGATAGACCCCTTGCTGTCTTCAAGCAGTCACTGGACAGGCACATAAAATCAGTACCTGACCAACCGGGCTGTGGTTCGTACATTGGATTGTGTGCAGCCAGCAATAATAACCTGGTTGACCAGGCCCTGATCCACCATGAGGCCTGGTCACAGGACTGGGCCGCTGGGGACATTGATCCCCGGAACTCTCTCCAGGTAAACTCCAAGTAATAGGCATTGACACTGGATGATGTGCATATTATTTAATCTGTTATGATAGTCATAAGCTGCAGGACTACAGTTTTGGGGGTGGACAGTCCCACAAAGAACCCTCCTCAGTCTAATAAGGTATATGTATACCATACCATGTGTTACACATACCAGGACTATATGCTGCTTTCTCCTCACTTCCTCATTGGACAAGGAAAATACTTAGTTCTGATCTTGTGGGTATTTTTTGTCCTGTTGACCACTTACATTCTAATTATGTCAGCTGACCTTTCTTTCAAAGAACACTATAAGACCAAGGTCATGCCTGCCAGGAAGATGACGGGATGGATAATGAGAACTTTCAAAAACAAGGGAAATAGTGCCAATAGTGACATTTTTCCATTGTTTGTTACACTCACTTGGAATATTGCTCACTGTTGGCAGCCCTATCCAGGCAGGAGAAATATCAAAGCTGAAACAGAGATCATTTATGGCCAGCGCAGAGCCAATAAAGCTTTTAGATTACTTATTTGAGCAGTGGTGGCTCATCCGTAGGAACTGCAGAGCTGCAGTCCCCCTAGATGCTCACTGCCAGACATATGACTTCATCAAACTTATGCTAAAATAATTGCAACTGATATATTATTACAGGAAAAAAATCTGTTTTATGTTGTTTTCAAGTATTTATAAGCGAATTTTTTTTTTTTAAACAAGATAAAAACGATTAAAAACAGAAGTTTGATGCAGTATGATAGTATAGGTATTACTGGCGCTATGAGCCAGTAATACCTATACTGTATTAAGCCAGGTTAACCAGGCAGCACCAGATGAATCTTGCCCAGGCCCAGCTTTGGGAGTAAAAAACTCTTTGAGCTTATTAAAGGTAAAGGTTGAGTGTCATGGTCATGCTTTTATGAATAACAAATTAATTATGGTAAGATAAGATTTTGTTTGGATTTTTAGCCCAGAGGGTTAGCCACCCAGGAAAACCCAAGTAAGAGCATCATCAAGGACTCTTATTTCCATTGGGGTCTTTCAGTCTTGTTCCCCAGGATACAACTCACCATTTGGCTAACACCCAGGTATCTACTTGCTAGGTGATAGGGACAGCATGTGTAAGGAAACGCCCAATGTTTCCACCTGGCCGGGGATTGAACCACAGACACTCAATGTGTGAAGCGTAAACATTGCATACCAGGCCATAGGACATCAGTACAATCTTTTTTTATTATTTGCTTGTGCGAATTTCTGAAACTTTTCTGTCCATAGGAGTGTAGGGATCTGGAAACAAATTTAATGGGCAAAACAAATGTTTTTTGTTAAAGATGAACAGGCAGCAATTTTTTAAATTATAGGGGTCCACGTTTTTTCGAATTTAAATCCGTTCCGGAGCCTTTACTTTAAACAAAATTTTACGATTTTTATTTTTTATCACACTTAGCCATCCCACCAAGGCAGGGGGGCCCCAAAAAGAAAAACTTTCACTCATTCACCCATCACTGTCTTCCCCAAAGGGTGCCCCACACTACATTTTTAACTGAACATTAACACCCCCCTTCAAGCGCAGGCCCCGCATCCCCCACTCCGGACTAAATCCGCCTGCCAGTTTCCCCTGAACCCCTTTCAAAATGTTCTTTGCCACACTCCAACAGCCGAAATTTTTAAAAAAACCATTTGTCCCTTTCATCCTACAAACACGCCCCCGCATGCCTGCGGGAAGCCAACCCCCTCGCACAAAAAACCCTCCTTTCCCCCTCCCCCAAACCTTTCCTAGGCCACCCCCCCCCGCCTTCTTCCACTACAGACGATCACTTTTGAAGTCATTCTGTTTGCTCCACTCTCTACATGCCCGAACCCCCAAAAACCTTCCCTCAGCCCTCGGAAAAACCATTTTTTGGTAATCCCCACCTCCTCCTAATTTCCAAACTACAATTTCTTGCAATATTCACACCACACTTTGCCCCAAATGACATCTCACTGCTCCACCTCTCCCGCTGCAACTTATCACCTGCTTCCCCCCTATAAAAGCGTTGGTAAAAATATACTCTCATACATTCCCTTTTTGCCTCCAAGGACAAAAATTCTTTGTCTCACAGACTCCAAGTCACCCCTCACTCTTTTCCCCCCTTTTCAATTCTATGATTCACCCCATCTTTCATAAACCCCCCCCTGAACTCCCCTCCCCAAAAAAAAGAATAATTTTACCCCCTCCTCTCTTCCCCCCCAATCTGATTTCAATCTTTACACCAATCTTTTGTTTTCCTCATAACCTTACTCCTTTTGTATTCACCTTTAAAATTTTTTTCTTTTGCACACCCTTTCCAAATTCATCCCCCAAACTCTGCAATTCCTTTTAAATCTCCCAAAACACGTGTCCACAAAGGCAGCTTGACAACTCCCACTTTGGTGTTTTTCTTTACTTTTAACTCCCCGCCTCTTGCCAAAACCCTGCATTTCTTTTCTTTCAAACCCCCTCTATAAAAAATATTAAACAACCCCGTGACTCACACTCCTTTCTAAGGGCCCACTTTTACTGGAAATAATTTTCCCCTTTCCTACATCTCAACTGAGCCTCACTAAAACCTCGTAAAACTCTTCACGCTTTTCAGAACCTACCTCCTTTTCACCATACACTTCAAAAATCTGCCACATTGCCCCCTATCCCCCCCCTCATATGCCTTTTCCAAATCCCTAAATGCCATGAAAACCCCTTTACCTTACTAAATCGTTCACTTTTTATGTTTCACTGTAAACACCTGGTCCACACCCCCCCACCTTTTCCCAAAGCCCCCTTGTTATTGCTACCTATTCTCCGTCTTCTCTTAATTCTTTTAATAATAACTCTACCATACACTTTACCCGGTATACCCGCAAACTTACCCCCTAAATTTTTTGCCCTCTTTTTTCCCCCCTTTCCTTTATAAAAGGAACTATGATGCTTCTCTGCCAAACCTAGGG
>NC_069414.1:43665658-43684227 GCF_026875155.1 Cherax quadricarinatus | reverse complement strand
GAGCGGGGTGGGGGTTTGGGGTATGGGGGAATGGTGAGACGACTGTTGAGTGCTTGTAGAATCTTGGATGTTGTTGATTGAATCTTTGCAATTGCAGCATATGAAGGAGAGGTTCCAGATGACTTCTTAGTTTCTTAGAGAGGATATCCTTACGCACTGGACATTTGGCTGCAAGAGTATGGTGGTCACTCTTACAGTTGAATGCAAGTGAGAGCAGCAGTGGAAGTGCAAGTATGAAAATCGTTCCTAAGACCTCGTTGGAAAAACAAATTCATCGGTAAGTAAGGAGCACACTATAAGGGTAGTGGGTTTGTGTCAATCATCTTTGATATTGTTTTAACCCTTTCAGGGTCAAGAGGTCCTCTCCTAAACTTGCTCTCAGGGTCGAAAATTTTTCGAAAAAAATAACAATTATTTTTTTATGAAAAGATAGAGAATCTTTTCCAAATCATAATGACACCAAAAGTATGAAATTAGATGGAAAACTTACAGAATTATGCTCTCTCGAAGTTAGCAGTCTCAACGATGTTTACGCATTGGCGATTTCACCCACTTTGAGCCCTATTTTCAGCCAATTCCAACGCACTAGTCGACAAAAATCATAGCTATTTTGTTAGAACTCCATTTGTTCTATCGAATGAGTACAAGAAACCTGCCAATTACCGATTTCAACTATCCAATAAAGTGGTCAAAAATTTGGCAATTTTGCAATTTTCACACAAATTTCAAAGATGCCAATTTTGAAATAGGGCCCAGAATAAACAAGATAGACATTCCTGGTACTAAAATAACATTTTCTCTGTTCATTAGTCACGTCCCCAGGCTCCTCTTACATTTCTTTTTGCTTTCCAGTTTGAACTCTTATTCTCACAAAAAATAGAAGATTTACTGTTAAGCAGACTACTGCATTAGTGTAGAATTGGTATAAATAATATCAGCACACTTGTGAAAGAATATTAGACTCACCAGTTGACGTGTATTGGATGCTTGGCATGATTTGTTCACTTTTGAACATTGGCAAAAATCAAACATTTCTGCTACTTTGAGCTCAATTTCAAGGTACTTTTCATTGTGAAACCAATCAAAATCATCTCAATTTCTGTAATATATCTTCCATTCTGTAAATTGACACCAAGAAAACGAGAATACAACCATAAATACATACGAAAATACGCTGCAAAGCCGCTGTTTTAAACAAAAAACACGGTCTTTTTTTTTTTTCTCATAATGCACTGTGTGCTGCAGGTTTTTTTATACTGTGCACACTGACCACGCAGACACATTCTTTCATATACGTGTATAGGCCTACCAGCTTTCTCTCGCTAGATTTGAAGGCGCTAGAATTTATACTTACTAGTACGGCACCAACCCTGGCATACAGGCCGTACTAGTACGACACCAACCCTGAAAGGGTTAGTGTCACATTTGCACCATTTATAGCATTTCTGGTACATTTTTAAATGTTTATACAGTAGTGTACTGTATATTGTAATAAGCAGAATAGAGGAAATCAGCTCTAACATATTATTTAGGTATGAATACTGGTCAAAGAGCCTGTCGTAAGTCTGAGTCATCGGTAAATGAGTACATCACCAAGTGAGAAGAGGCTGTATTATTAAACATACACCGCATATAAATATTGCATGTTTTTATGCATGTACGTACTATGTAACGTGTTTCTTATATAATTTTGAAGAAAATATCATAGATGGATTAATGAAAATGTCTATATTAACCTAAAATAAGACAATGTGCTCAAGAGTGATTTATTACGTGTCCAATATGGCCGATCTCTGAAATAGCGGCCAAGAGCCGGGATAGAATTTTGGCCAAAAAAGTGGGTGAAAACTGAATTAGCCGATATCCAGAATGGCTGATAACCGAGGATCCACTGTATACAGTGGACCCCCGCATACCGCACGCATTGCATACCGTACAATCCGCATACCGCTCGTTTTCGCAAAAATTTTGCCTCGCATACCGCCCAAAAACCCGCTCACCACCCTTCGTCCGAGACGCGTCCAATGTGCGGCCTGAGCCACGCTCACATGTTCTGCCGGTGGCATTGTTTACCAGCCAGCCTCCGCGGTAACATTCAAGCATACAATCGGAACATTTCGTATTATTACAGTGTTTTTGGTGATTTTTTTTGGAAAATAAGTGACCATGGGCCCCAAGAAAGCTTCTATTGCCAACCCTACAGCAATAAGGGTGAGAATTACTATAGAGATGAAGAAAAAGATCATTGATAAGTATGAAAGTGGAGTGCGTGTCTCCGAGCTGGCCAGGTTGTATAATAAACCCCAATCAACCATCGCTACTATTGGTGGTACAGCTGCTCTGCACTGTCAGCTGCTGCTGCTGTTGTACCACCGTCAGCTGCTGCTGCTGCTGTAAGCATGTCTGCTCTGCTGTAGCATCGTCTGTGCTGCTGTAGCATCGTCTGCTGCTGCTGTAGCATCATCTGCTGCTGCTGTAGCATCGTCTGTTGCTGCTGTAGCATCGTCTGCTGCTGCTGTAGCATCGTCTGCTGCTGCTGTAGCATCGTCTGTTGCTGCTGTACCACCGTCAGCTGCTGCTGCTGCTGTAGCAACCGTTGTTGGTGTGCTTATTGAGAATACCAAGAAACAATTAACCCCAGAGGATTTGCCACCCAGGATAACCCAAAAAAGTCAGTGTTATCGAAGACTGTCTAACTTATTTCCATTGGGGTCCTTAATCTTGTCTCCCAGGATGCAACCCACACCAGCGACTAAACACCCAGGTGAACAGGGAAAAATGCCTGGAACTAGTGCTCATATTGGTGAATTTAAAGCCAGCAAAGGTTGGTTTGAGAGATTTAAGAATCGTAGTGGCATACAGTGTGATAAGGCATGTTCTGAAAGAAAATACCAAACAGGACCTACAGTACTCAGGAGGAAAAGGCACTCCCAGGACACACTGTCTCATCAGTCATTGCTGCATCTTCAATAAAGGTAAGTGTCATTTATTCTTCATTTAGTAGAGTAGTACATGCACAATATATATTGTGTATGTACTACTGTACTATTGTGCATGTATCCTTCTCTTTGTGTGTAGGAAAATGTATATTTCATGTGGTAAAAAAATTTTTTTCATACTTTTGGGTGTCTTGCACGGATTAATTTGATTTCCATTATTTCTTATGGGGAAAATTCATTCGCATACCGAACATTTCGCATAACAATCAGCCCTCTTGCATGGATTAAAGTCGCTATGCGGGGGTCCACTGTACTGTATTATTACATTGTCATTTGGGGTCTGGAATGGATTAATTCTACTTACATTATTCTTTATGGGAAAAATTGCTTTGGTTGTCATACTGACATCTGTGCGAATTAAATTTCAAAACCGAGGTTCCACCATATACCTTAGATGGGTCTGGTCTTTGAAATGAGCTAAGTAGGGTAAGAACTCTTAGCCTGTAAAACCTGTAACACTGATTTAGAAAAAAAAAATGCTTATTCCTTGCCACCACAGGTGATCCAGCTAATGCCGACGATTTCTGGTGAAAGGTGAAGGTGAAAAGATGGTTTGTGAAGGAGTCGTCCGGAAACGTCAGCACCAAAGATGACCTGTACTCCTTTGAATGCAAGCAAAGAAGGTATGTAATTATTTACACCTGAAAAATCCCAAAACTGCACATACAAATCAGTCCCTATAAAAGCAAAAGACTCAGCAGGAGATGCAACATCCCCCCAATGAAAAGCTGGAGTGCCACGAGTGTACCGAGATAACACAATGTGTCAGGGGCCCAAGACTCTTCAGCTGCCCCCCAGCATACATAAGGGGGATTACCAATAGACCCCTGGTTGTCTTTAAGAGGGAGCTGGAGAAGATACCTAAAGTCAGTACCTGACCAGCTGGGCTGTGGCTCATACATTAGATTGTGTGTAGCTGGCAGTAACAGCCTGGTTGATCAGGCTCTGATCCACTGCAAGGCCTGGTCATGGACTGGGGTGTAGGGGCATTGACCCTTGTAACACCCTCCAGGTAGACCTCTGCCAGTTACTCCAGTGTCCAACTCATACAGTGTTCTTAACCTCTGACATTCCTACTTCACCAGCTATCACTTCCATATCTCTCAGCATACATAGTTCACTCCAGCTGTTCCTCCACTGCCCATACTATTAAAGACCTAAAGAAAAAATCCCACTAACATATCGCCTTCAACCATCCATTCAAGTTCAGAATAGCTCAAACTTTGACCCTACATCCATGTATTACGGGTTTAGTGCTTGGTTATGAGTAACAATAATAATATCCATATATTCACGAGGGAGCACTCAGCCCATAGGGATCATACAGCACGTGAGGGAATGGGAGGCAATTGAGGTTTGATCTATGGAGAGCACAGGTCTAATTCCTTGGATCAAAATAAACAGGCAAGCACAGATCTAATTCCTTGGATCAAAAGAAACAAGCAAGAGTGCATGCATGTTAAGTTTTATTGAATTTGATGGATAAGCTCATTATGTTTACGTGTCTACTGTAAATGTTACTACCTCTACGTGCAGTCATCCCTCATGTACAGCTTTAGTTGTCGCATTTCTAATGGGCATAAAGAAATCATTATTTGCTGGATCCCTGGATACATACTTTGATATTCAGGGCAATGAACAGTATACTCAACCACTTTGAAAGTTATCCATGACCTCCCAATTCCCCAGACATACAGATACTCCTCACTTAATCAAGTTCCGTTCCTAAGAGTGGGTTGGTAAGCAAATTGGTCGTTAAGTGAGAAGCTGCCCCTTACTGTTATTTCAGGCATACTGTATAAATTTGTGTCAACCATCTTTAGATATTGTTTTAATGTCACCTCTGCACCATTTATAACATTTTTAGTATATTAAAAATAGAACTAGGCATTAAAAAACAAAGTAAAATACACACAGTATACTGGTCGGAGAGCTGGTCATAAGTCCGAGTGGTCATTAAACAGGTAGGTCAAGTGAGGAGTACCTGTATTCTTTTCTCAGGCCTTTTCAGATATATAACAACTCCCAACTGTTGGCAAATACAACAGTTTGAGTTGGACCACAATAAATTGTTTTCTGCCAACCACATTTGGGATTCTGGCCGCTATATGACCCTTGTGGGTTTAGCTCTTAGTTTTATTATTATTATGGGAGAGTGCTAAACCTGTAGAGATTATACAGCACCTGTGAGAGGGGGATGGAAGGCATTCAGGCTTAATTCAGGGAATTGGAATACAGATCCAGTTCTCTAAATCAAGAGCTCCTCGACAGCATCAAGGAACCTCCCTTGAGGGGTTTTGATTGTAATAATACTAGGAATCTGTCCATCATCTTCCTACCACTTGTGGGTTTAGTGCTTAGTTATAATAATATGCTCTCCTAAATAAATAAATAACAAAAAGGCACAATACCGTGACTGGAACGATACACAAATAACCCGCACATAAAAGACAGAAGCTTACGACGACGTTTCGGTCCGACTTGGACCATTGACAAAGTCACAGTGTGACTTTGTCAATGGTCCAAGTCGGACCGAAACGTCGTCGTAAGCTTCTGTCTTTTATGTGCGGGTTATTTGTGTATAATATGCTCTCCTGCTTATGTATCGGATACACACTCGCTCATAGATACCACATGGAGAAAAGCCTGGTACTGCTCATGAGAGCACTGTCAGTCTGTCAGTGGGCTTGCAGGATTCACTTCCCATGCCTACTCTTTTTGATAATAATTCCCATGCCTACACTACTCCAACACACTGAGTCCCACATCTGATGTAGAGTTTATTTTTTAACAACCTAATGCACCAACATTGATTTATATTTCACTCTTGCATGTTCCCCTACCCTCATACCTTCCCTTTGCACATTCCTACTTTTTACACATCCCTCTGCAATGCTGTATAACTCTTTCAAGTTTAACACTTACCTTGATTATAATACATGGTCTAGAAAAATGCAAAGTTAGCAGGCAGGTACTTGAAAGACCCTGCCCTACCATGTTGAAAATGTACCATAACCCATCAATAAAAATTACCAAAGCAACTGGGCATCACTTTGTTTATAGTTCTTAATGGCTACATTTATCCCTCTCCTTCAATCCAAACCCAAGAGGGATTCAACCTAACTAGATTTTATGTCAAATATATTTAGGGGGTAAGCACCAAGCCCACGGGTCATGTAATGCCTGGGAAATGGAAGGTAATCGAGTTCAATCAAAGCGCAAGTGAACGTAGATCTACGTTTGGACAGTTTAAGGATTAAGAGTTCCTTACTGGCATTGAGAGGAGTCCCACACTGAGGAACCTTACAGCATTTGCTGACCCTTGTGGGTTTAGTGCTTAGTTATGATTGTAATAGTACAAATAATAAAGGGGGAAGCGCTAAACCTGTAGGATTACACAGCACCTGTGGGGGGATGTGGAAGGTATTCGGGTTTAATTCAGGGAACTGGAGAACAAATCCAATTCCCTAGATCAAGAGCCCCTCACCAGCATCAAGGAACCTTCCTTGAGGGATAATAATAATACAGCATTCACTTCACGCTGCAAGAACTTTCATCGATGCTGTCTGAGTGCCAACCAACACTAGCTGGGTCAGACGACATCCATACTCGTGCACTTCAATACTTGAATTATACGGTACAGTACTAGACTTCCTCCTCCACCTTTTCAATCTGATTTGGTCCAGAGGGTTTACACTGCTTAAATGGATTATGTTCAAAGGTAGTGCTCAACCCACTGGGATTTATACAGTACGTACCTGAGAAAAACAGTAGTAGGCCTTGTTGAAAGCCAAGTACCTTGGGCTACCTGTCCAAGGATTTAGGAAATTTTAGGTAATACTGTAGTTTGATTCTTCAGATACAAATATCTCGGGGTGACATAAGTATAGTAGTTTCTGGATAATTTATTGATTTTTCTTTCCTGATACAAATATCATACACCTAAATATTTACACTAGACTGTTCATTCATTACAAGAAATTGGTTAACATACTTAACATTTTCCTCGAGAAATTTCAACACAAATCACTAAGTGAACAATTAATATTAAGCCTCGGCACCTTCCTTGGGCACATATCCAGGCTGGTCCTCAGGGGTGTGGGGCCACAACGTTGGTTTCTCCAGGTTGATTGCCTAAAAAAAAAAAAAAAAAAAAACAATAATGTTAAGTTTTTTTTAGTATCCATTTAAATGTTGAATCAAACAAGAATGCCAGATAATGCTGAAAGCAAATTAACCTAGTGTTGAATAATCAATGATCTGTACACATGAAAAATAGTAAACCATTTTTAGAGTCCGGAATATGAGATGGTACCTAATAAATACAAACAGGAAATGGACAGCAACTCATAATCAATGTTTCTGTATACTATACAACAGTGCAGCAGTGAATGATCCTTGTGGGTTTAGCTCTTAAGTTTTAATTGCATTAATAATACAATGCAGTAAGATTACCCATGCAAAATAATTCTTTAAATATCTTAAGAACCCAATTCTATATATTATGCCATGCAAACTCCCATCTCAAACAGAAACAAAATATAGATACACAGGCACTCTTGACAGTAATGAATACCTACATAGAGTAAATTGTCACAATAAAAGCTTTTACTGCACTTCCTTCCACCCCTCTCTTTCCCCCCCTCTTCTCTTTCTTTCTCTCTCTTCTCTCTCTTCCTTTTCATCTTTCCCTTCCTCTCATCTGCCTTTCTCTTTTTTTTACAAAAGGGTTTTTACAAGGTTAGGTTAAGAGTTCCTACATTAAATTTAAAAGCTAAGAGCTATTACCTACATCTACTCTCTCTCTCTAACAAAATATATACGTAATAAATTCATACATCATCTGGGAACTGCTCCGCAAATTCCTCCATAGTCATTTGCTCGTAAGGAATCATCTTCTCCCATCGAACGAGCTCTTCCTTCAGTTTGACAATACGAGCTTCACTTTCTTTAATAAAGACTTCAGTTTCTGCTGCCTGCCAAAAATTAAGGTAAAAGAGGATCAAATTCAGGAAATGAAATAATTAAACTGTATTTGAAAAAGTTTTCCCAATAGAGAACCTTAATTATAACTCATTACTCTCTCACATGGCTTCAGTACTTCACATACGTATACTTTAAATAAACCTTTGATGAGTTCCGAGTGCTTGCCTTATCAACCAGGCACAGTACGTACAATAAAAATGATACTTTATTATTAACTTAAAAAATTCAAATTCAGATTAAAATTAATTTTTTTATTTCTTATAAGCTTTTATTAACAGAATATCAGAATATCCTTAAAATGGGTATTGCCTGAAATAATTTTAAATTCAAACAGCTACATTTAATATAACTTATAAAAAGTTTGAAAAAAAAAAAAAAAAAAAAAAAAACTTACAGCTTGCTTTTCAATTTCTGCTATCTTTCCTGATACAGTGTCAGCTGGATAAGGAATCTGCAAGGCCTCATACTGCTTCTGAAAGTCATCAACCATACCAGGAGCATCAATGCGGGCCTTGTAGGCAGCAAACTGGATCTTTGGAACAGCCTCTGGGAGTGTTAAAACTCTGCAAATAAAAAAATAAATTTTACACAGTACAGTGGTCCCTCGCTTTTCGTAGTTCCCGGCAATCGTAAATTTCGCCAATCATAGGGTTACAGTGGACCCCCGCATACCGTTGGCCTTACATAACGTTAAATCCGCATACCGATACATTTTATCGCTAAGATTTTGCCTCGCATACCGCTAAAAAACCCGCTCAACGCTGCTCGTCCGAGACCCGTCTAATGTGCGGCCTTAGCCACCCTCACATGTTCCGCCGGTGCCATTGTTTACCAGCCAGCCTCCGCGGTAACATCCAAGCATACAATCGGAATATTTTGTATTATTACAGTGTTTTTGGTGATTTTATCTGCAAAATAAGTGACCATGGGCCCCAAGAAAGCTTCTAGTGCCAACCCTACAGGAATAAGGGTGAGAATTACTATAGAGATGAAGAAAGAGATCATTAATAAGTATGAAAGTGGAGTGCGTGTCTCCGAGCTGGCCAGGTTGTATAATAAACCCCAGTCAACCATCGCTACTATTGTGGGCAACAAAAAGGCAATCAAGGAAGCTGTTCTTGCCAAAGGTTCAACTGTGTTTTCAAACAGAGATCGCAAGTGATGGAAGATGTTCGAGAGACTCTTATTGGTGTGGATAAATGAAAAACAGATAGCAGGAGATAGCATCTCTCAAGTGATCATAAGTGAAAAGGCTAGGAAGTTGCATCAGGATTTAATTAAAAAAATGCCTGCAACTAGTGATGATGTGAGTGAATTTAAGGCCAGCAAAGGTCGGTTTGAGAGATTTAAGAAGCGTAGTGGCATACATAGTGTGATAAGGCATGGTGAGGCTGTCCAGTTCGGACCACAAAGCAGCTGAAAAATATGTGCAGGAATTCAAGGAGTACATAGAAAGTGAAGGACTGAAACCTGAACAAGTGTTTAATTGTGATGAAACAGGCCTGTTTTGGAAGAAAAATGCCAAGCAGGACCTACATTACTAGGAGGAAAAGGCACTCCCAGGACATAAACCTATGAAAGACAGGCTTACTCTGTTGATGTGTTCCAATGCTACTGGTGATTGCAAAGTGAAGCCTTTATTAGTGTATCACTCAGAAACTCCCAGAGCGTTCAGACAAAAGAATATCCTCAAGGCTAATTTGTGTGTGCTGTGGAGGGCAAACAGTAAGGCATGGGTCACTAGGGACTTTTTCTATGACTGGTTACACCATGCATTTGGCCCCAATGTGAAAGATTACCTAACTGAAAATAAATTAGTCCTTAAGTGCCTCCTGGTGT
The DNA here is from genome assembly GCF_026875155.1 of Cherax quadricarinatus. Classification (NCBI taxonomy): domain Eukaryota; kingdom Metazoa; phylum Arthropoda; class Malacostraca; order Decapoda; family Parastacidae; genus Cherax; species Cherax quadricarinatus. The sequence continues at coordinate 43,674,403 of NC_069414.1, read as the reverse complement.
TAGACAATGCCCCTTGTCATCCTACAGACGTGGCAGAGCGACTTTATGGAGACATGAAGTTCATTAAGGTGAAGTTTTTTGCCTCCTAATACCACTCCTCTCCTGCAGCCCATGGACCAGCAGGTTATTGCAAACTTCAAAAAACTGTACACAAAAGCTCTGTTTGAAAGGTGCTTTGTAGTGACCTCAGAAACTCAACTGACTCTAAGAGAGTTTTGGAGAGAGCACTTTAATATCCTCAATTGTGTAAACCTTATAGGTAAGGCTTGGGAGGGAGTGACTAAGAGGACCTTGAACTCTGCTTGGAAGAAACTGTGGCCAGAATGTGTAGACAAAAGGGATTTTGAAGGATTTGAGGCTAACCCTGAGAGGAGTATGCCAGTTGAGGAATCAATTGTGACATGGGGAAGTCCTTGGGGTTGGAGGTTAGTGGGGATGATGTGGAAGAGTTGGTGGAGAGGACAATGAAGAACTAACCACTGATGAGCTGATAGATCAACTTCAACAGCAAGAGGCCAGACCTGAGGAAACTGGTTCGGAGGAGGGGAGAGAGAAATTGAAGAAGTTGTCTACTACAAAGATTAAGGAAATCTGTGCAATGTGGCTGAAAGTGCAAACCTTTATGGATGAAAATCACCCTCACACCAGCTATTGCAAGCCGTGCTGGTGACTATTACACTGACAATGTTGTGAAACACTTTAGGGAAGTCATAAAGGAACGAGAGGTACAGGCCACTATGGACAGATATGTTGTGCGACAGAAGTCCAGTGACTCTGAAGCTGGTCCTAGTGGCATTAAAGAAGAAGGGAAGTAACCCCAGAAAAGGACTTGACACCTCAAGTCTTAATGGAAGGGGATTCCCCTTCTAAACATTAAGACTCTCTCCTCCTCCCATCCCATCAATCATCACCAGATCTTCAATAAAGGTAAGTGTCATGTAATTGTGCATGCCTTTTTCAGTTTGTGTGTATTAAAAATTAATATTTCATGTGGTAAAATTTTTTTTTTCATACTTTGGGGCGTCTTGCACGGATTAATTTGATTTCCATTATTTCTTATGGGGAAAATTCATCCGCATAACGATAATTCGCATAACAATGAGCTCTCACGCACGGATTAATATCGTTATGCGGGGGTCCACTGTATTTTCGTATAAACATGGACTAGCTTTTCATAAGTTGACTCGCGAGTCGTAATTCGTCCCGGACGCGTACCCACGGCATGAGCCGTGGCGGCAGCCAGTCTGGCATTGTTTACCAGTGAGCGAAGGTCCCCTCACGTGCTCCAGTGAAATATTTCATAATATTCCATTTATTTTAGTGCTTGCAAGTACTAAATAAGCTACCATGGCTCCAAAGAAAGCTCCTAGTGCCAAGCCTGTGGTAAAGAAGGTGAGAAATACAATTGAATTTAAGAAAACCGTCATTGAACAATATGAAAGTGGTACAAGTGTGGCCGAACTGTCCAGGATGTATAAGAAACCCTACACAACCTTATGTTCCACAGTGGCCAAGAAAAAAGAAATCAAGGATGCTGTTGTTGCAAAGGGAGTAACTATGCTGACAAAAATGAGATCACCAGTACTCGAAGAGGTTGAGAAGTTATTATTGGTGTGGATAAATGAGAAACAATTAGCATGAGATACTCTTATGACTTTGATTATTTGTGAAAAGGCTAGGCAGTTGCATGAAGATTTGGTAAAGAATTGCCTGCAAATAGTGGTGATGTGAGTGAATTTAAGGCCAGCAAAGGCTGGTTTGAGAGATTTAAGAACCGTACTGGCGTACACAGTGTGGTAAGGCATGGTGAGGCTGCCAGTTTGGACCACAAGGTTGTCCAGGATGTATAAGAAACCCTACACAACCTTATGTTCACCATAGTGGGCCAACAAAAGAAAATCATGAGGACTGTTGAAGCAAAGGGATGTAACTATGCTGACAAAAATGAGATCACCAGTACTCGAAGAGGTTGAGAAGTTATTATTGGTGTGGATAAATGAGAAACAATTAGCATGAGATACTCTTATGACTTCAATTATTTGTGAAAAGGCTAGGCAGTTGCATGAAGATTTGGTAAAGAATTGCCTGCAAATAGTGGTGATGTGAGTGAATTTAAGGCCAGCAAAGGCTGGTTTGAGAGATTTAAGAACCGTACTGGCGTACACAGTGTGGTAAGGCATGGTGAGGCTGCCAGTTTGGACCACAAGGCGGCTGAAAAATATGTGCATGAATTCCAGGAGTACATAGAGGCTGAAGGACTGAAACCTGAACAAGCGTTCAATTGTGATGAAACAGGCCTCTTTTGGAAGAAAATGCCAAAGAGGACCTTCATTACACAAGAGGAAAAGGCAATGCCAGGACACAAGCCTATGAAAGACAGGCTGATGCTACTGTTCTGTGCTAATGCTAGTGGGGATTTCAAAGTGAAGCCATTACTAGTGTACCATTCAGAAAATCCCAGTGTGTTCAGGAAAAACAATGTTATGAAGAGTAAATTGTGTGTGTTTTGGAAATCTAATAGTAAGGCATGGGTCACGAGGGAAATTTTCGTCGAGTGGTTCAATGAAGTGTTGCAACCCTAACAAGGTTGTTGCAAGCCATATTGGCAACATGTCCAGTGACAAAGTCTTGGGCCATTTTAGGGAAGTGTTAAAGAGACGCCAGAAACAGAGCTCTCTCCACAGTTATTTTGCGAGACAGGACTCCATTGACTCTCAAGGTGGTCCTAGTGGCATTAAGAAACAGAGAAGAGAAGCAACCCCAGAAAAGCAATTGGTACCTGAGGTGTTGCTGGAAGGGGATTCCCCTTCCAAACTATAAACAATCCACTCTCTCTCCTCCTCCAGTCTCCCATACACTAAGAAGAATCTCCAATAAAGGTAAGTGTTATGCTGTTAATGTTTCATTCATCATTTCCCATTGTGTTGTTTATGTACTACATGTGTATTTCATGTAAAAAAATTTTTTGTTTTAATACTTCTGGGTGTCAGGAATGGATTAATTGTATTTACATTATTTCTTATGGGGAAAATTGATTGGAAGGTAAGTTTGGGGTGCCAGGTGTAAATGATAATGGGAGCCCTTTGATTGAACTTTGTATAGAAAGGGGTTTAGTTATAGGTAATACATATTTTAAGAAAAAGAGGATAAATAAGTATACAAGATATGATGTAGGGCGAAATGACAGTAGTTTGTTGGATTATGTATTGGTAGATAAAAGACTGTTGAGTAGACTTCAGGATGTACATGTTTATAGAGGGGCCACAGATATATCAGATCACTTTCTAGTTGTAGCTACACTGAGAGTAAAAGGTAGATGGGATACAAGGAGAATAGAAGCATCAGGGAAGAGAGAGGTGAAGGTTTATAAACTAAAAGAGGAGGCAGTTAGGGTAAATATATAAACAGCTATTGGAGGATAGATGGGCTAATGAGAGCATAGGCAATGGGGTCGAAGAGGTATGGGGTAGGTTAAAAATGTAGTGTTAGAGTGTTCAGCAGAAGTTTGTGGTTACAGGAAAGTGGGTGCGGGAGGGAAGAGGAGCGATTGGTGGAATGATGATGTAAAGAGAGTAGTAAGGGAGAAAAAGTTAGCATATGAGAAGTTTTTACAAAGTAGAAGTGATGCAAGGAGGGAAGAGTATATGGAGAAAAAGAGAGAGGTTAAGAGAGTGGTGAAGCAATGTAAAAAGAGAGCAAATGAGAGAGTGGGTGAGATGTTATCAACAAATTTTGTTGAAAATAAGAAAAAGTTTTGGAGTGAGATTAACAAGTTAAGAAAGCCTAGAGAACAAATGGATTTGTCAGTTAAAAATAGGAGAGGAGAGTTATTAAATGGAGAGTTAGAGGTATTGGGAAGATGGAGGGAATATTTTGAGGAACTGTTAAATGTTGATGAAGATAGGGAAGCTGTGATTTCGTGTATAGGACAAGGAGGAATAACATCTTGTAGGAGTGAGGAAGAGCCAGTTGTGAGTGTGGGGGAAGTTCGTGAGGCAGTAGGTAAAATGAAAGGGGTAAGGCAGCCGGGATTGATGGATAAAGATAGAAATGTTAAAAGCAGGTGGGGATATAGTTTTGGAGTGGTTGGTGCAATTATTTAATAAATGTATGGAAGAGGGTAAGGTACCTGGGGATTGGCAGAGAGCATGCATAGTTCCTTTGTATAAAGGCAAAGGGGATAAAAGAGGGCAAAAATTATAGGGGGATAAGTCTGCTGAGTATACCTGGTAAAGTGTATGGTAGAGTTATTATTGAAAGAATTAAGAGTAAGACGGAGAATAGGATAGCAGATGAACAAGGAGGCTTTAGGAAAGGTAGGGGTGTGTGGACCAGGTGTTTACAGTGAAACATATAAGTGAACAGTATTTAGATAAGGCTAAAGAGGTCTTCATGGCATTTATGGATTTGGAAAAGGCATATGACAGGGGGGATAGGGGGGCAATGTGGCAGATGTTGCAAGTGTATGGTGTAGGAGGTAGGTTACTGAAAGCAGTGAAGAGTTTTTTACGAGGATAGTGAGGCTCACGTTTGAGTATGTAGAAAGAGGGAAATTATTTCCCAGTAAAAGTAGGCCTTAGACAAGGATGTGTGATGTCACCGTGGTTGTTTAATATATTTATAGATGGGGTTGTAAGAGAAGTAAATGCGAGGGTCTTGGCAAGAGGCGTGGAGTTAAAAGATAAAGAATCACACACAAAGTGGGAGTTGTCACAGCTGCTCTTTGCTGATGACACTGTGCTCTTGGGAGATTCTGAAGAGAAGTTGCAGAGATTGTGGATGAATTTGGTAGGGTGTGCAAAAGAAGAAAATTAAAGGTGAATACAGGAAAGAGTAAGGTTATGAGGATAACAAAAAGATTAGGTGATGAAAGATTGAATATCAGATTGGAGGGAGAGAGAAATGGAGGAGGTGAATGTATTCAGATATTTGGGAGTGGACGTGTCAGCGGATGGTCTATGAAAGATGAGGTGAATCATAGAATTGATAAGGGGAAAAGAGTGAGTGGTGCACTTAGGAGTCTGTGGAGACAAAGAACTTTGTCCTTGGAGGCAAAGAGGGAATGTATGAGAGTATAGTTTTAACCAACGCTCTTATAGGGGGGTGAAGCATGGGTGATGAATGTTGCAGCGAGGAGAAGGCTGGAAGCAGTGGAGATGTCATGTCTGAGGGCAATGTGTGGTGTGAATATAATGCAGAGAATTCGTAGTTTGGAAGTTAGGAGGAGGTGCGGGATTACCAAAACTGTTGTCCAGAGGGCTGAGGAAGGTTTTTGAGGTGGTTCGGACATGTAGAGAGAATGGAGCGAAACAGAATGACTTCAAGAGTGTATCAGTCTGTAGTGGAAGGAAGGCGGGTAGGGGTCGGCCTAGGAAAGGTTGGAGAGAGGGGGTAAAGGAGGTTTTGTGTGCGAGGGGCTTGGACTTCCAGCAGGCATGCGTGAGCGTGTTTGATAGGAGTGAATGGAGACAAATGGTTTTTAATACTTGACGTGCTGTTGGAGTGTGAGCAAAGTAACATTTATGAAGGGGTTCAGGGAAACTGGCAGGCCGGACTTGAGTCCTGGAGATGGGGGATGCGGTGCCTGCGCTCTGAAGGAGGGGTGTTAATGTTGCAGTTTAAAAACTGTAGTGTGGAGCACCCTTCTGGCAAGACAGTGATGGGGTGAATGATGGTGAAAGTTTTTCTTTTTCGGGCCACCCTGCCTTGGTGGGAGTCGGCTAGTGTGATAATAAATAAAAATCGTAAATTTCGTTTATAGTAATGGCTCCAGGAACGGATTAATTACGAAAAACGATGGACCACTATAATTTAAAAAAGTTGCTGCCTGTCCTCATCTTTAACAAAAAACATTTGTTTTGCCTCATTAAATTTGTTTCCAGATCCATACATCTCCTATGGTACATGAAAAGATATACAGATATACAGCACAAGCCATTAATAATAAAAAAAGATTGTACTGATGTCCTATGGCCTGGTTTTGCAATGTTTACGCTTCACACATTGAGTGTCTGTGGTTCAATCCCCGGCCAGGTGGAAACATTGGGCGTTTCCTTACACATGCTGTCCCTATCACCTAGCAAGTAGATACCTGGGTGTTAGCCAAATGGTGAGTTGTATCCTGGGGGAAAAAGACTGAAAGACCCCAAGGAAATAAGAGTCCTTATGATGCTCTTACTTGGGTTTTCCTGGGGGGCTAACCCTCTGGCTAAAAATCCAAACAAAATCTTATCTTACCATAATTAATTTGTTATTCATAAAAGCATGACCATGACACTCAACCTTTACCTTTAATAAGCTCAAAGAGTTTTTACTCCCAAAGCTGGGCCTGGGCAAGATTCATCTGGTGCTGCCTGGTTAACCTGGCTTAATACAGTATAGGTATTACTGGCTCATAGCGCCAGTAATACCTATACTATCATACTGCATCAAACTTCTGTTTTTAATCGTTTTTATCTTGTTTAAAAAAAAAAAATTCGCTTATAAATACATTGAAAACAACATAAAACAGATTTTTCCTGTAATATATATATCAGTTGCAAATTATTTTAGCATAAGTTTGATGAAGTCATATGTCTGGCAGTGAGCATCTAGGGGGACTGCAGCTCTGCAGTTCCTACGGATGAGCCACCACTGCTCAAATAAGTAATCTAAAAGCTTTATTGGCTCTGCGCTGGCCATAAATGATCTCTGTTTCAGCTTTGATATTTCTCCTGCCCTGGATAGGGCTGCCAACAGTGAGCAATATTCCAAGTGAGTGTACAAACAATTGGAAAAATGTCACTATTGGCACTATTTCCCTTGTTTTGAAAGTTCTCATTATCCATCCCGTCATCTTCCTGGCAGGCATGACCTTGGTCTTATAGTGTTCTTTGAAAGAAAGGTCAGCTGACATAATTAGAATGTAAGTGGTCAACAGGACAAAAAATACCCACAAGATCAGAACTAAGTATTTTCCTTGTCCAATGAGGAAGTGAGGAGAAAGCAGCATATAGTCCTGGTATGTGTAACACATGGTATGGTATACATATACCTTATTAGACTGAGGAGGGTTCTTTGTGGGACTGTCCACCCCCAAAACTGTAGTCCTGCAGCTTATGACTATCATAACAGATTAAATAATATGCACATCATCCAGTGTCATGCCTATTACTTGGAGTTTACCTGGAGAGAGTTCCGGGGATCAATGTCCCCAGCGGCCCAGTCTGTGACCAGGCCTCATGGTGGATCAGGGCCTGGTCAACCAGGTTATTATTGCTGGCTGCACACAATCCAATGTACGAACCACAGCCCGGTTGGTCAGGTACTGATTTTATGTGCCTGTCCAGTGACTGCTTGAAGACAGCAAGGGGTCTATCGGTAATCCCCCTTATGTGTGCTGAGAGGCAGCAACACTCTTGGGACCCTGACACTTGTTATGTTGTCTCTTAATGTGCTAGTGGCACCCCTGCTTTTCATTGGGGGGATGTTGCATAATCTGCCGAGTCTTTTACTTTCATAGGGAGTGATTTTTGTGTGCAAGTTTAGTACTAATCCCTCTAGGATTTTCCAGGTGTATATAATCATGTATCCCTCCCACCTACATACCAGGGCGTACAGGTTCAGGAACTTCAATCATTCCCAGTAATTGAGGTATTTTATCTCAGTTATGTGTGCCGTGAGGGTTCTCTGTACATTTTCTAGGTCAGCTATTTCACCTGCCTTGAAAGGTGCCTGGAGTTTACCTGGAGAGAGTTCCGGGGGTCAGCGCCCCCGCGGCCCGGTCTGTGACCTGGCCTCCTGGTGGATCAGAGCCTGATCAACCAGGTGCTTTTAGTGTGCAGCAATATTCCAGCCTAGATAAAACAAGCGACCTGAAGTGTGTCATCATGGGCTTGGTATCCCTAGTGTTGAAGGCTCTCCATATCCATCCTGTCATTTTTCTAGCAGATGCAATTCATACACTGTTATGGTCCGTGAAGGTCAGATCTTCCGACATGATCACTCCCAGGTTTTTGATGTTAGTTTTTCGCTGTATTGTGTGGTTGGAATTTGCTTTATACTCCAATGAAATTTTAATTTCCTCATGTTTACCATATCGGAGTAATTGAAATTTCTCATCGTTGAACTTCATGTTGTTTTCTGCAGCCCATTTAAAGATTTGGTTGATGTCTGCCTGGAGCCTTGCAGTGTCATCAATGGAGGACACTTATGCAGATTCAGGTGTCATCTGCAAAGAAAGACAGTGCTGTGGCTTATATCCCTGTCTATGCTCAATATGAGGATGGGGAGTGGGTGGGAGCCAGTACTGTGCCTTGCGGAACAGAGCTTTTCACCGTAGCTGCCTCAGACTTTACTCTGTTGACTACTACCCTTTGTGTTCTGTGTCAGGAAATTATATATCCATCTACCAACTTTTCCTGTTATTCCTTTATCATGCATTTTGTGTGCTATTACACCATGGTCACACTTGTCGAAGGCTTTTGCAAAGTCTGTGTATATTACATCTGCACTGTCTTCTAGTGCATCCAGGACAGACAGGAGCCACCTGCTCTAAACCCATGCTGCCCTGGGCTGTGTAATTGATGAGTATCTAGATGGGAGGTGATCTTACTCCTTAGAACCCTTTCAAAGATTTTTATGATATGGGACGTTAGCGCTATTGGTCTGTAGTTTTTTGCTATTGCTTCACTGCCCCCTTTGTGGAGAGGGGCTATGTCTGTTGTTTTTAGTAACTGTGGGATGGCCCCAGTGTCCATGCTCCCC
>NC_069414.1:43609124-43665158 GCF_026875155.1 Cherax quadricarinatus | reverse complement strand
TTGTAGGGGGGTAGGATGGTTCTTTTGTAGGCTGGTAGGATGGTATCTTGTGGCGGGTGGGTGGTCAATTGTAGGTTTATTCATCTGCATTTTTCTTCATTGTAGTGACTAATGACAGTGTTTATTTCCTTGCAAAGTTTACAATGTATGGTTTACATGTTATAAAATATTAATTACAAAGAAGGGCACTGGCAGGCCTAGACATTTCGGGCAGACTAATACTAATTCTTACTCTATTGATATAGGTTATGGAGCAGTACATTTGAACATGCATTATTAAATACATTATTAAATCCATTGATGCAGGTGAAGAGCTCATAATCCAAGGGAGTGGAGCTGTCCTCCCCTTCCTCGGGTTGAAGCTCATTACATTTCATTTATCTGGTGATGTCCCCTGTGGGCTTAGTGCTTCATTATTTATTTATGAAAATATCTGCAACAGAACTCTCAAACATAAGAGACAAGACAATATCTTTAATATCCCTTTGTCAGCTACGACCTGTAATAACTTAGTGCTAATAAAAGACCATGAAATCTGGGTTATCCTGATGAGTAATTTACACATGTTACTTATATGTGCCTGTAAATAAATAAACTTGGATGGGTGACCACCTGGGGAAGTAAGTTTATTTAGGTACAGGTACACATAAATACAATTATCCTACATATTAACATACATATACATGTGTGTAAGTTACCCAAAGAGAGTCAGTGACTTATTTCCATTGTTTTTTGTGCTTTTGTGTTAATTCATGTATATCTACTTTATTCCTTGTATGGCTCAGAGAAATAAAAGTATTATTATTGCTTACAGAATGGAGTCATAACACTATGACTGGAACATTACACAAATAACCCACTCCTAAGACTGAAACTTACGATGACTTTTGGTCTAACTTGCATCAGTAATATTTCAGTGTCCTGGGCTCAGTTGATAGTGCACTTGTCTCTTGAGTGTCTGTTGCTTCATCCTCGGCATGGGTAAAACATTGGGCATGTTTCCTGACACCTATTGCCACTGTTCACTTAGCATTAAGTAGGTACCTGGGTGTTAGTCAACTGTTGTGGGTTGCATCCTGGGGACAAGATTAAAGGATCCCAATTGAAATAAAACTCATACTACTGTGAATACTACATATACAGGACAGTCAGTTCTTATTTCAATCCTGCCCAGAAACTCCTGATAGTTGCAACAGAGCACGTAGGCACAATACTAGGAATAAAAATGTCTATGATGTTCTCTACGTCCAGCTCAACCATTGTAAAAACGCAATTTTCATAATAGTATCTGAAGTCTGGAACATTTCCTAAAACCTCCAAAGCCTCTCTCTCTCTATACTGTTCAGATTAAAGTGGAAGGTTACAAAGCCATGGCTTGCTTTTGCAGTGTTCTAAAAATTGAGGTTGGAGAGTTGAAGGAGGAAGTCTTGCTTCTCCAAGAGGAAATTAGGAGGCTGAAGGTTCACCTCAATGGGGTTGGGAGCAAGTGTGAGGTGGCTGATATGGTGGAGGGGAATGAGGCTACCAGCAGCGAGGTGCAGTCCAGCACCTACTACAAGTGGCAAGTGGTTCCCAGTAATGGGAAGAGCATCAAGATAAGGAAAGTTAAGAGAGAAGATTTGAAGGTAGGAAATCGCTTCTCTGTTCTTCAGGATGAGTGTACTTCAGTGGCCAGTGAAGGTAAAGGTACTACTTCCCCTGCAAATGGAGGTAAGCGCATACTTGTGGTTGGTGACTCACAGGTACGATATATGGACCGTGCCTTCTGTAATAAGAATAATAAGGTAAGAGATAGTGTGTGCTTCCCAGGAGCTGGTGTTAGTGACATAGTTGACAGGTTGGATAATATCATGTCGGTAATGGGAACAAGCCTATTATCTGTCCCCAGTGCTGGTGGAAATGATATTGGGAAGGGTAGGAGAGAAGAGCTGCTAGATAAGTACAGGTCAGCTATAGATTTAATTAAATCTAAGGGAGGGGTCCCAATTATATGTAGCATCTTGCCTAGATGGGGAGTGGGCAATGAATGGTTGTCTAGGGCAATTGGTGTAAATGGTGGCTAGGGCAGATACTGCAAAGGGAAATTGCAATCCCATTCATTGACAACGGGACAACTTTTATGGCAAACATGATATGTTTCCCAAGGGATGGTGTCCATCTTTCTGGGGGCGGGGGGGTGGTGGGCCTTGAAAACTCAATCGAGAGGCCATTGCTGAAAGGGCCTGGTTTTTTAAAAGGGATAAAAGATAGGGGTTTGGGTGTGTGGGGGGAAAACAGTCAAGTTGCAACATTTTGGGTTGTAAGCAGTAAATGTATAAAAGACATTCACATGAAGTTATAAATAAAGCCCAATAGTTTCAGGGTCACCCAAAAAGGGAGACAGCAGGGGCAGCAAGGGGGCTTTGCTCCCCTTTAAAGGGCTATTATACAATAGCAGAAAATGTAAGAAATAAGACAGATGAGCTAAGGGTTAAAATTTCAAGTGCCGGAAAACCCTAGTTTTCATTGTAAAACAAAAGGGCCTGGTTTAATCTTAAAAAATTTGAGAGATGCCTTTTGAATGTCACATTTAAAAAGGGGTATAAATTTTTTTCCCCAAAGAAGGGTCAAAGGAAGGGTGGTGGAAATAGTGAAGTACGTCAGAAAACAAAATTTAAAATGTTTGTTAGACAAAAATTAAAAATTTGAAGCGTCAGCCCCCTGGGGTCTGTTTGGTTTACAGCTTCTCGGGCCCTGAAAAAAATAATTTTGGGTGTGATTTCGGGGCCCCAAAAACTTGATTGGGAAGCGCGGGGGAAATTTTATGGGGATGAAAATTTTAAAGGGCCCCTAATTCGAAAATTTTTGTGATAATGGGGAAAATTTAAACTAAAGACAGATTGACTGGAGCAATTTGACAGAAAATTTAGAATCAAGTGGCTTTCTTGATACGATTCAGGATTGTTTTTTAAAGCAGTTTGTGACAGAGCCAACTAGAGGAAATAACCTGCTTGATCTGGTTCTTGCCAGCAGGGAAACGCTAATTAATAATCTTGAGGTTAATGATGAGCTCGGGGAAAGTGATCACAAATCACTCAGTTTTAATATATCATGGAATTCCCCTAATAATGGCAATCAAGTCTCTGTCCCTGACTTCCGCTTGGCTGATTTCATAGGACTGAAAAATTACTTGGGTGGGCTGAACTGGAATGACCTGACTATGGGTCAGGTAAGTAGTGATGGTTGCCGATATGACATTTTCCAGAGCATAGTTCTAGCTGCTCAGACAACTTACGTTCCAAATAAGGAAATCAGATCAAGCAAAAATGATCCTAAATGGATGAACAATAGATTAAAACATCTCATTGGTCAAAAGAGAGGCATATATAGGCAAATCAAAAGAGGAGAGGTGCAATTAAGAAATCAATATATTCAGTTAAAGAGAGAAATAAAAAAGAGAATAAGAAAAGCAAAAAGAGATTATGAGGTTAAAGTTGCAAGAGAATCGAAGACTAACCCAAAAGGATTCTTTCAGGTGTACAGAAGTAAGATCAGGGACAAGATAGGCCCACTCAAAAGTTACTCGGGTCAGCTCACAGACAGTGATAAGGAAATGTGTAGTTTTTTTAGCACTTTTCCCCCCTCTCAGTTTTTATTTCAGGAAGTTTAATAGAAATTATTCCAAAAATTTAATTTTTTTGGGTAAAAACGGATGACAAAAAAACTATGCCGATTGGGGGCCCCAAAAGTGACTGGTTCTTAGGAAAATTTGAAAAAATTAAAAATTAACAAACCCCCAGGCCCGTGAACTGTAGGCAAGGGTTTTTAAAAAGGAATGAAAAAGAGGAGCTTAGCAAACCTCGGGCTTTTTCTTTTCAATTTACGTGGCCCCCTGCATCCCTTTGGCTTACATAACTTTAAAAATCCGCATACGTAAATTTTATCGTTTAAGATTTTGCCCGCAAAACCCCCAAAAAAAACCCCCCTAAAACGCTTTTCGTCTGAGACGGGGTTCTAATGTGCGGCCTGAGCCACCCTCACATGTTGTGGGGTGGCATTTTTTTCCAAGCCCCCTCCGCGGAAACACCCAAGGCATACCTTTGGGAAACCCTTTCGTTTTAATTACGCTTTTTTTTGGTATTTTACTGAAAAAAAGGGGGCCAGGGGCCCCCAAAGAAGTTTTCTTAGTGCCCAACCCCTACGGGAAATTGGGGTGAGAATTACTATAGAGATGAAGAAAGAGATCTTTGCTAAGTTTGAAAGTGGAGTAGTGTCTCCGAGCGGGCCCGGTTGTTAGAAAAACCCCAATCAACCATCCCCTACTATTGTGTCCGGGGGAAAACGGAAAATCAAGGAAGTGTTTTGAAAAAAGGTGAACTTTGTTTTCAAAACAAGGATCGCAAGTGATGAAGATGTTGAGAGACTTTTAAATTGGCGTGGATAAACAAAAAAAAAACAGATAGCAGGAGATAACATCTCCAAGCAAATAAAAGTGAAAGGTAGGAATTTGATGAGGTTTTAAATTAAAAAAATGCCTGCAATTTGGAGGGATGTGAGTAAATTTAAAGGCCCCAGAAAAGGTTGGTTTGAGAAAAGTTAAAAAGCGTAGTGGCAAAAATTTGTGTGATAAGGCAGGGTTGAGGGCTGCCATTTGGGGGACCACAAAGCAGCTGAAAAAAAATGTGCAGGAAATTAAGGAAAATTCATAGAAAGTGAAGGACTGAAACCTGAAAAAGGTTTATTGTGAGAAAAAAGGGGCCTTTTTTTGGAAAAAAAAATCCCCAAACAGGACCTACATTACCCCAGGAGGAAAAAAGGGAAATCCAAAGGGCTAAGCCCAGAAAAACAGGCTTACTCTTCTTATGTTTGCCAATGCTAGGGTGATTGCAAAGTGAAGCCCTTTTTTTGTGTATCACTTTTGAAACTCCCAGAGCGGGTTAAAGGGAAAAAAAAATATCCCCCAAGGCTAAAATTTTGTGTGTGTGGGGGGCAAACAGTAAGGCATGGGCACTAAAGGGGCTTTTTCTATGATGGTTACAAAAAGGGATTTGCCCCCAAAAGTGAAAAAATTTCCCAAATGAAAAAGAAAATTTTGACCCTTTAAATGCCCCCTGGGGTTTGACAATGCTCCTTGGGCTCCTCAGACTTTGGGAGGGAATTTGTGGGGACATGAGCTTCTTGAGGTCAAGGTTTTTTCCCCCTAATACCCCCTCCTTTTTTGAAACCCATGGACCAGCAGGGTTTTTGCAAACTTCAAAAAACTGTACACAAAAAACTTGTTTGAAAGGGGGCTTTTTAGTGACCCCAGAAAATCAAATTTACTCTAAGAGGTTTTGGAGAGAGACTTTAAAAATCCCCATTGTGTAAAAACCCTTTTAGGTAAGGCTTGGGAGGGGGTGACTAAGGGGGACCTTGAACTCGCTTGGAAAAAATGTGGCCACAATGTGTAGACAAAAGGGATTTTGAAGGGTTTGAGGCTAACCCTGGGAATCCTATGCCAGTTGAGGAATCCATTGTGGCATTGGGAAAGTCCTTGGGGTTGGAGGTTAGTGGGGAGGATGTGGAAGAGTTGTTGGAGGACGACAATGAAGAACTAACCACTGATGAGCTGCTAGATCATCTTCTTCAGCATGAGGCCACACCTGAGGAAACTGCTTTGCAGGAGGGGAGAGAGAAATTGAAGAAGTTGCCTACTTCAAAGATTAAGGAAATCTGTGCAATGTGGCTTAACCCTTTGACTGTTTCAGGCCCCTCTCTGAAACTGTCATTCTATGTCGCCAAATATTCGAAAAAAAAAAAATTATTTTTTCTTATGAAAATGTTAGGAATATTTTTAGTAGTGTTTTAAGCCTAAAAAAAATTTTTGCCATCAGTACTTACCGAGATATAGAGCCGCAAAGTTTGCAGAAAGTGACGTGCGTACGGGAACAGCGGCGACCGCCGCCCACCCGGTATTCTTTTATTTACAGTGGACCCCCGCATACCGTTGGCATCACATAACGTTTAATCCGCATACCGATACATTTCATCGCTAAAATTTTGCCTCGCATACCGCTTAAAAACCCGCTCACCGCTGTTCGTCCGAGATGTGTCCAATGTGCGCCTTAGCCAGCCTCACATGTTCCGCCGGTGGCATTGTTTACCAGCCAGCCTCCGCGGTAGCATCCAAGCATACAATCGTAACATTTCGTATTATTACAGTGTTTTTGGTGATTTTATCTGGAAAATAAGTGACCATGGGCCCCAAGAAAGCTTCTAGTGCCAACCCTACAGCAATAAGGGTGAGAATTACTATAGAGATGAAGAAAAAGATCATTGATAAGTATGAAAGTGGAGTGCGTGTCTCCGAGCTGGCCAGGTTGTATAATAAACCCCAATCAACCATCACTACTATTGGTGGTACAGCTGCTGCTGCTGCACTGTCAGCTGCTGCTGTGCTGTAGCATCGTCTGCTGCTGCTGCTGCTGCTGCTGCTGCTGTAGCACTGTCAGCTGCTGCTGCTGCTGTAGCATCGTCTGCTGCTGCTGCTGCTGCTGCTGTAGCATCGTCTGCTGCTGCTGTAGCATCGTCTGTGCTGCTGTAGCATCGTCTGCTGCTGCTGCTGCTGCTGCTGTAGCATCGTCTGCTGCTGCTGTAGCATCGTCTGCTGCTGCTTTTAGCATCGTCTGCTGCTGCTGTAGCATCGTCTGCTGTGCTGTAGCATCATCTGCTGCTGCTGTAGCACTGTTGTTGGTGTGGCTTATTGAGAATATACCAAGAAACAATTAACCCCAGAGGATTTGCCACCCAGGATAACCCAAAAAAGTCAGTGTCATCGAAGACTGTCTAACTTATTTCCAGTGGGGGTCCTTAATCTTGTCTCCCAGGATGCAACCCACACCAGTCGACTAACACCAGGTGACCAGGGAAAAATGCCTGGAAACTAGTGCTCATATTGGTGAATTTAAAGCCAGCAAAGGTTGGTTTGAGAGATTTAAGAATCGTAGTGACATACACAGTGTGATAAGGCATGTTCTGGAAGAAAATACCAAACAGGACCTACAGTACTCAGGAGGAAAAGGCACTCCCAGGACACAGTGTCTCATCAGTCATTGCTGCATCTTCAATAAAGGTAAGTGTCATTTATTCTTCATTTAGTAGACTAGTACATGCACAATATATACTGTGCATGTACTACTCTACTATTGTGCATGTATCCTTCTCTTTGTGTGTAGGAAAATGTATATTTCACGTGGTAAAATTTTTTTTTTTCATACTTTTGGGTGTCTTGCACGGATTAATTTGATTTCCATTATTTCTTATGGGGAAAATTCATTCGCATACCGATTATTTCGCATACCAATGAGCCCTCTTGCATGGATTAAAATCGGTATGCGGGGGTCCACTGTACTCTAATTCAAAGGTTTCTTGCATTTTTCAATATTTTTCTGTTCCAGGTAACTTATGTGGCCTGTGAGACCAATGTAAGGTGCATTCTTCAAATATACACTCATTGTTTACAACACAATAACAGAACAAACTTTATCACTATTAGTTTGTGTATACACTTTGTTTACACAAACAAACAATACAAAACAATGTTTATTACTATTGTTCCATAATATTTATACAAAGGTACAGTCACTAACCCCCTTTCCCTTAAACCCCCCCCTGCAGCTTGGGGAATCTTTAAACATGGGATTGCAAAAGGGGCACTTCACACTCCTCACACATAAAAATGAGTGTCTCTGCATTTTTTGTGGGGTTTTGTGGTATGCATACATACATAAAAAAACCTCTTTTTAGCATTTTTTGGCTTTTGTAGGGGAAATTGTATGGGGTGGGTAAACCCCCAGGCCCAAACGAGATGACGTTTTTTGGGCGCTGGTCTAGGGTAGGAGTTGCTCCTTGGTACTTTGAAATTTTTTTGGGCTGATTACTAAACAGGCAAAAATTCCCACCATATTTGGTTTTTTTTTGGTTTTTCAACTTGTATATGTTTTAAAAGCATTTAGCAAAGAGATATCAACAGAGGGAAAAAAAATTTTTATATACCACTTATAACCCCCTTGCATACACGTCTGAAAACCCCAATTTTTCATGTCCCCTTTGCCACTAAGCGCATATTGGGGTTTAGTAGTCCATTCGGGCTGTGGTTTAAAAAATGGGTTCTTTGGGGTCGTCTCTCTTTTGTCCCTGCCAGGGGGTACCATTTCGTTTCTGTGAACTGATGCAACAATGTTACTTCACTTTTGTCATCCCCCGGAAATTGCCAGGTGCCCCAATTGGCAGCAAAGGCTTGCATCTCCCCTTTTGCGAGTGCCCACTTTTAAACCCTTTTGGATATTTTTTCGTTTTTACCAGCACTGGTTTAAAAACACTTTCTGCCCAATTTTCACTCACAAAAATTAAATGGTAAGGGGCTTTTTTGTCCCATTTATCTTAAATAACATAGGGCCCCTTCCCCAAAAATAGGGGTTCCATCATTGTTTAAACCAAAAACACCGAGAAAACCCAATAATTTTTTTTGGTATCTCTCACAGTATTCCCTGCCAGTGTACACAATGAACCCAAAAAATGGGCCACTTCTGAAATCACACATTTAAAAAATAGCTTTATCCCAAAGCGTTTTCCCTTTTGCTTTTTTATATTGCTTGTTTGAGGCCCTTCCTTTGAATAAAATAAAGGGAATTCACCAATAACAATTTCCCTAAAAGGGTTAAAAATACATGCACCATTTTTTTAAAGGGACAAAAACACTTTTCCCTAAATTTTTTTTTCCTGTCGCTTCTGTCGGGCCCGGTTTGTTTTAAAAAGTGAAACCCATACGAAAACAGTATCAGGAAACGATTGACCCCTTTTAATGTCAAAAACCGGGATTTGGAAAATCGGCGTTCTTTTGCCCAGAAATGTGGGGGACAGTTTTGTTTTCCCAAAATGTGGCTTAAAATTATTTTTGGAAAAAAAAACGGGTACATCTCGGCCCCAGTTGTCTCCTTCCACTTGTGTGGGGCCTTTTTTTTTGGGTGAGAGAATTGAATTTGCCTTTGGGGAAATTCACAGAAAGGTGTTTGTTTCCCTGACAATGGATGTAAATCAGGGGTTCACCGAAGAATAACCCCAAAAGAAAGCCCATTCACTGGCATTTTTCCCCAAGGGGACAAGATGGCTTTATTCCACTTTTTTGTTTCATCAAAGTAATGGGGACTGGGAAAAAACTCGCACCGCCCTTTGCCAATCCCAGATGGGGTTTTTGCTGGTGGGGCTGGATATTGTACCCAGGGTTGGGGTTTTGTGCAGGTTGTGGTGGTGCAGGTTGTGGGAGTGTGGGGTAGGGTGGGGCCCTTTTTTGGTTGTGGTGCATCAGCACCGGTTGGGTATAGGTGGCCCGTTTGAGGGGCCCATGGGCCTTTGCCCCCCTCACTTTCCCCACCACTCCTCCTCCCTCACTGTCCCCCTTTCTTTTCCCCATCGTTACAATTTTGCCATTTCACTATCGGGGCCCGTGGTTTTTGGGGGCCCAAAGGGAGGGTGCCCCCAAAGATTTTCTCCCCCGGGGGGCAACATATGAAACACTACCAGCCCGAATGCACGTTTTACTACTCCCGGGCTTCACGGGAAAAATTCACTTCTTAGGTCACTAGAACTCTTTCAATGCCCTTTGAAATCACTTTTCACTGCTTTTCCTTCGGGTTTGTTGTAAAACGACCAATTTGGTTTTCCCCCTTTTCGCCCGGGTTACGGGGCAAACCCGTGAACGTAAAAAAACCCGGGAAAAAACAGCACCAAAAGGGGGGAAGGTTGTGGGTCATCTGGGTTTTCATCACTAATTACGTTATCCGGGCATTTTTTTTCCGGTAAAACCCCGCTTAAAAAACCCTTTTAAATTTCCTTGTCATGACATTTTCATCGCTGTTAGAGTACCCTTTGGGGAAAAAAAAGACCTCCAATCTGCCGGGGAGGTGAGGAACTTTTTCCCGAAAAGGGCAGGGTTTAAATGGAGGTTAACAACATGGCTTTCCCCCAAAATGCACCCGCGGGGTTCCAGATTTTTTCACAGGGGGCACACCGACCCCTGAGACCCCTTTTTTCTCTCGTGTAGGCCTACCAGGCCTTTTGGGGGTTGATTTGAAGCCGCTAGAAATTTTTGCGTATAAAAACTCCCGAAACATTGGCCCCGTTTAAAAAGGGGCGGTTTTTTTATACGTCTGAAACAGTCAAAAGGGGTTTAAAATGCAAAACCCTTTTTGGAGTGAAAAAACACCCCCAGACAGCTGTTGCAAGCCCTGCTGGGGATATTACCTGACAATGTTGTGAAAAACTTTGGAAAGTCATAAAGGAACGAGAGGTACAGACCTCTATGGACAAGATATTTTGTACGACAGAGGGCCCCGGACTCTGGGAAGGGTGGTCCAGTGGCTTTTAAAAAAAAAAAGGGAAGTAACCCCGGGGAAAAAAGGGAAAGGATATAAATGGGGTCTGGAAAACTAAGGGGGGGGGGGGGGGGGAATGACAAAGTTTATCCCTTGGACAGAAATCCTTTTCCCCATGAGGATAGACTGAGGTCCCTGAATCTGCCTTTTCTAGAAAAAAGGCGGTTTGAATTAGGGGGGATAAAGGAATTGGGTTTTAAATGGAAGCAGGAATAAAAAAAGGGGGTGTTTAAAAAAGTGCTGAAATATTAGCCTAGACAGGGCTCATAGCAATGGTTTTTAAATTGGAAAAAAATTAAGGGTTCAGGAAGGATTAGGAAAGCACTGGTTTGGTAATTTTTGGGTTTTCGATGAAATGGGAAAAAACTCCCAAAAGTTTTATTGAGGGTAAAAAACGTTTTTGTAGTTTTAAAAATGGGTTTTTTAAATACTTTAGTGGGGGTGAGTTGGACCTGACTAGCTTGTGCTACTAGGTCAGTTGTGTGGGTTTCCCTTCCTTAATGGAAAAGTGACCTCCCTTTACTAGGTTGGGGCTTGGGGTTAAGCCGGGGAGGAGACTTGGAAACCCCCTGCATGGGCCATAGGCCTGTTGCAGTGTTCCTTCTTCAAAGTTCTTATTTTTGTTAATGTACTAATGTGTAAAAACCTAAATCCTTAGTGCCAAGGGGGTGGGGAAATAATTTAGTTTGATCCAAGGGAAGGGGTAAGGTTTTTTTGGTACAGGTTTTCACATAAGTACAGTTCTCATAAATAGTGTAAAAAACCTAGGATAACCCAAAAAAATAAATTTAGTGACTTTTTTCCATTGGGGAAACCCAAATTCCGGGGGGGAAAAAACTCTCCCCCCCCAATTCATCATAGGTTTTATTTTAAAAAAATACACCCCAAAAGTATATCCAGAAAATTAATGTTTGCAATTCTCTTGTCACCCTTTAAAAGCTCCCGAACTACTAGATGCCTCAAAAAGATTTTTTCCTGGAAAAGAGTTCCGGGGGCCCCCCACCCCTGGGCCCGGTCTGTGACCAGGCCCCATGGTGGCCAAGCCCGATCAACCAGGCTTTTTATGCTGGCGATGCCCGTCCCAAAGTACGAGCCACACCCGGGTGGTCAGGTAAACCCACTTTAGGTGCTTGTCCCCGTGTCTGCTGAAAGGGAGCCGGGGGTTCCCATTGGTTAAACCCCCCCTTTTGTATGCTGGGAGGGAGTTTAACGGCCCCCCGGGCCCCCCGACACTTTTTTGTATTGTCTTTAACGTGCTAAGGGCACCCCCGTTTTCATTTTTTGGGGGGTGTTGCATCTTTCCCAGTCTTTTGCTTTTCCGTTGTAGTGATTTTTTTGTGGCAAGTTCAGTTTGGGGTTTTGCAGTAAAGATTGAGAAAAAAAACCCTTTGTCATTGTGGTTTTAAAACAACCTCCGGATGCAACGCCTAACAGAACGTTTTGAAAATTTTACCACTGTCTGGGAAAAAACCTTTCCCGCCCTGCCCCCAAATTTGGCCCTTTGGGGTGATTTCAAAACCCAAGGGACCTAAAATGGAGGACTATAGGGAAATAATGTTTAGCAAGATAAAAACCAGGAGACGCCGGGGTGGGAAAACCCCCACTAAATGAGCTTTTAAATTTTTTGCACTAAATTCACCTTTTAAAACCCAAAAATAATAGAGCCCACAAAATTGGGGGAATTCGTTTGGGCCTCTTTTTCACTAAAAATGGAAAACTGAAATTAAAAGAAAATTTATACATCTGAAACAATATACAGTGGCCCCCGCATACCGATGGCACACATAAAAAAAAAAAAAATTTAATTTCCCCATACCTCTTGCTTTAATCGCAAAAATTTTTTTCCCCGCATACCGCTAAAAAAAAACCCCCTCACCTATTTTCGTCCCAGATGTGTCCAATTTTGGCCCCAGCCAGCCTACATGTGCCGCCGGTGGCCCTTGTTTTTCCAGCCACCCCCGCGGGGTAACACCAAAAGCATAAAAATCGGAATAAATTTTTGTATTATTACAGTGGGTTTTTGGGTGTGTTTTTTGGAAAATAAGTGACCATGGGCCCCCAAGAAAGCTTCTAGTGCAACCCTACGCAATAAGGGGGAGAATTCCAATTTGAGAAAGAAAAAAAGAGATCATTTATAATATGGAAAGGGGGAGTGCGTATCGCCACCTGGGGCAGGTTGTACAAGAAACCCCAAAACAAACCCTCGCTTCTATTGTGGGGCCCCAAAAGGCAATCAAGGAAGGGTGTTTTTGCCAAAGGTTTTTAAATTTTGTTTTTGTAACAAAGGGGGGTTTTTCAAATGATTTGGGAAAATGGCGAGAGACTCTTTTTGGTGTGGATAAAAGAAAAAAAAACCCCCTAGGGAGGAGATAGCGTCTCTCAAGCGTTTTATAAGTGGAAAAAAGGGTAGGAAGTTTTCATTTAGGATTTAATTAAAAAAATTTTCCTGCAACTAGTGCTGGGGTGAGTGAATTTAAAAAGGGCCCCCAAAGGTTGGTTTGAGAGATTTAGGAAAAAGGGGTTTGTGGCATACCCTAGGTGATAAGGCATGGGGAGGGTGCCAGTTCGGGGCCCCAAAAGCGGCTTGAAAAATATTGCATGAAATTTAAAAGGGTAAAATGAAAACTGAAAGGGCTGGGAAAACCCGGGAAAAAGTGTTTAAATTTGTGAATTTAAACAGGCCTGTTTTTTTAAGAAAATGCCAAAAGCAGGACCTACATTTCCAGGAGGAAAAGGGACCCCCAGGACATAAGCCTATGAAAGACAGGCTTACTTTTTGATGTGTTCCAAAGCTATGGTGATTGCAAAATTAAGCCCTTTTTTAGGGTATAAATTTTGAAACTCCAGAAGGGGTTCAGGCAAAAAATGTTTCCCCAGGAGGGAAATTTTTTGTGTGCTGTGGAGGGGAAAAAAGTAAGGCATGGGTCAAAGGGACTTTTTATGACGGGGTTTCCAAAATGCATTTCCCCCACAATGTGAAAAAAATTACCAAAATGGAAAAAAAAAATTTGAAAATTTTAAATGCCTCCTGGTTTAGAAAAATGCCCCTGGTCATCCCACAGACGTGGCAAAAGCGACTTTTTTGGGGGCAAAGAAATTCATTAACACAAGTTTTTGCCTCCTAATACCATCCCTCCTGGAACCCCGGACCAGGCGGGTTTTTGCAAACTTCAAAAAACTGTACACAAAAACTCCTTTTTGAAAGGGTGCTTTGTAGTGACCTCAGAAAATCAAAATGATCTAAGAAAAGTTTTTTGGGGGAAGCAATTTAATATCCCTCAAATTTTGGTTTAAACCCTTTTAGGTAAGGCCCTTGGGGGGGGGAGGGACAAAAGACCTTGAACCTGCTTTTGGGGAAACTGTTTGGGGGAGAAAAGTGTAGACAAAAAAGGGGGTTTTTAAGGGTTTGGGGGCTAACCCTGAGAGGTTTTTGCCAGTTTAGGAATCCCTTGTGGCTTTTGGGGAAAATCCTTGGGTTGGAGGGTTTGTGGGGAGGGGTGTGGAAGAGTTGGGGGAGGAGGACAATTTAAGAACTAACCAAGAAAGGCCCGATAGATCAACTTTAACGCAAGGGGGCCAGACCCAGGGAAAATGGGGTTAGAGGAGGGGAGAGAAAAAATTGAAGAAGTTGCCTACTTTCAAAGTTTAAAGGGAAAAGTGTGCAAAGTGGCTTAAGTGCAAAACCTTTTTTGATGAAAATTTTAAACCCCCACAACTATTGCAAGCCCTGTTGGAACCGAAAAACTGCCCAAAGTTGTTTAACCTTTAGGGAAGTCATAAAGGAAAGAGAGGTTTCAGGGCCCCTATAGACAGTTTTGTTTTTGCAAAAAAAGTCCATTTACTCGAAAACGGGCCCGTGGCATTAAAAGAAGAAGGGAAGTAACCCCCGAAAAGGACTCACACCTCAAGTCTTAATTTGGGAAAGGGGGTTCCCCCCTTTTAAAAAACTAACCCCCCCACCTTCCCCCTCTTCCCATCCCATCAATCTCACCCGGGTCTTCAATAAAAGTAAGTGTCATGTAAGTGTGCATGCCTTTTTCAGTTTGTGTGTATTAAAATTAACATTTCATGTGGTAAAAAAAAATTTTTTTTCATACTTTTGGGTGTCTTGCACGGATTAATTTGATTTCCATTATTTCTTATGGGGAAAATTCATTCGCATACCGATTATTTCACATAACAATGACCCCTCTTGCACGGATTAAAATTGATATGCGGGGGTCCACTGTACAGTGGACCCTCGACCAACGATGGCATCGTATAACGTTAAATCCGACTAGCGATACATTTTAAGGCAAAAATTTTGCCTCGACTAGCGCTAAAAAACTCGACCAACGCGATTCGTTCTGTTCGAGACGCATCCACTTGTGGCCTGAGCGCGCCTCACTTGTCCCATGGGTGCCAGTGTTTACAAGCCAGCCACCGCGGTCACATCCAAACATACAATCGGAACATTTCATATTATCACAGCGTTTTTAGTGATTGCACCTGCACCTGCAAAATAAGTCACCATGGGCCCCAAGAAAGCTTCTAGTGCCAACCCTTTGATAAAAAGGGTGAGAATTAGTATGGAAATTAAGAAAGATTTTGAAGGGTTTGGGGCTAACCCTGAGACGCCTATGCCAGTTGTGGAATCCATTGTGCCTACTTCAAAGATTAAGGAAATGTGTGCAAAGTGGGTTGAACTGCAAACTTGTATGGCTGAAAATCACTCTAACACAGCTATTGCAAGCCGTGCTGGTGACTATTACAATGACAATGTTATGGCCCATTTTAGACAAATCTTAAAGGAACGGGAGGTACAGAGCTCTATGGACAGATATGTTGTGCGACAGTGGTCCAGTGACTCTCAAGCTGGTCCTAGTGGCATTAAAAGAAGGGAAGTAACCCTGGAAAAGGACTTGACACCTCAAGTCCTAATGGAAAGGGATTCCCCTTCTAAACACTAACACCATCCATTCTCTCCCCTCCTCCCATCCCATCAATCATCACCAGATCTTCAATAAAGGTAAGTGTCATGTAATTGTACATGTCTTCTTCATTTTGTGTGTATTAAAATTAATATTTCATGTGGTAAAAATTTTTTTTTTTCAATACTTTGGGGTGTCAGGAACGGATTAATTTTATTTCCATTATTTCTTATGGGGAAAATTAACTCGACTAACGATAATTTCGACTAACGATGAGCTCTCAGGAACTGATTAATATCGTTGGTCAAGGGTCCCCTGTACTCAGATCACAACATAAGAGTTCCACACACATGTGCGGGGAGCCCCAGACCGACAAAATATGATCAGTCACGAGGGAGCCTTCACCAAATTCAACTTCAATAACAAAAACAAGGTGGGACCAAGTAAACCAAGTCCTAAATGACATAGACTGGGAAAATAGACTAAGCAACACGGATCTTACCCTATGTCTAGAACAAATTATCTCTTTGTGCTCTTGAGGTATGCTCAAGGCATATTCTTTTTAAGAAAAGGGGAGATGTAAACTAGAAAGTGAAAGGTGCTCCCTTTACAGGCAAAGGCAAAGATAACTGAAGTGGCTAAAAGAGGCCAATGTATTGACAATACATAGGGAGACACTGGTCAGAGGAAATAGCAAAAGCATCGAAATAAAGCAAAAGGAATCTTACAGGAGTCAAGAAATGCAGAGAATAAAAGCCATAAATGAAATTGCATGAAACCCAAAGTATTTCTTTTCTTATGCCAAATTAAAGTCAAGAACAACATCCAGTATTGGGCCCCTACTTAAACGGGCATGGGTCCTTCACAGATGGCAGGAAGGAAATGAGTGGGCTACTAAAAGTCCCAGTGATGACTCGGTTTTTAGCGAGCTGCTAACCAGACTGAGAGTCAAGGATCTAAATGGATTTTTTTTATGCGAGAGAAGAGGGACAGGAATTTGGTAGACCACACTCCTGTATGATATTATCTGGTTGCAATTGACTTGGAACAGGCGATAAATGCACATGCCCATTGCACTTTCCCCAGGCCCAGGACCGTGGAACGCCTTGTTCATTATCTACTGCAGAAGCCCCTTGCATGTGCTTTTAAATCATTTGGAGGGGGAGCATGGACTATGGGGCCTCCCACAGTTTTTTTTTTTTTTTACTTAAAAAACAACAGACATTAGCCCCTTCCAAACGGGGGCGGCAGTTGAAGAAATAGCAAAAAACTACAGGACCAATAGCGCTAACGTCCCATGTATAAAAAATTTTGAATAATAAAAAAAAAGGGGGTTTTTTTTCTATGGAGGAGGTAAGATACCTCCATCTTGATACTCATCAATTACACTAGCCAAGGCAGCATGGGTTTAGAGCATGGTGGGCTCCGTCTGTCTGGATGATACGAAGACAGTGCAGTTGTAATATACACAGACTTGGCACAAAAGCCTTCGACAATGTGTGCCGTGGTTGTAATAGCACACAAAATGCATGATAAAGGATTAACTGAAAAGTTGGTAGATGGATATATAATTTCCTGACACAAGAACACAAAGGTGTAGTCAGTCGACAGAGTAAGTTCTGAGTGCAGATACGGTGAAAGGCTCCGTTCACGCAGGAACAGTACTGGTACCCCACTCCCCATCATCATATTGAGCATAGACTGGGATATAGCCACAGCACTGTCTTTCTTTGCAGATGACACCTGAATCTGAATAAGTGTCCTCCATTGATGACACTGCAAGGCTCCAGGCAGACATCAACCAAATCCTTTATATGGGCTGCCAGAAAACAACATGAAGTTCATCGATGAGAAATTTCAATTACTCGATCTTGGTTAAACATGAGGATATTAATATTTCATTGGAGTATAAAGCAATTCCAACCACTCAATACAGCGAAAAAACTAACATCAAAAACCTGGGAGCTGAGTGATCATTGGAAGATCTGACCTTCACGGACCATAACAGTGTAAAAAATTGCATCTGCTAGAAAAATGACGGGATGGATATGGAGAGCCTTCAACACTAGGGATACCAAGCCCATGATGACACACTTCAGGTCGCTTGTTTTATCTAGCTGGAAATTGCTGCACACTAAAAGCACGGTTTGATCAGGCTCTGATCCACCAGGAGGCCAGGTCACACCGGGCCGCGGGGCGCTGACCCCCGGAACTCTCTCCAGGTAAAACTCCAGGCACCTTTCAAGGCAGGTGAAATAGCTGACCTAGAAAATGTACAGAGAACCCTCACGGCACACATAACTGAGATAAAATACCTCAATTACTGGGAATGATTGAAGTTCCTGAACCTGTACGCCCTGGTATGTAGGTGGGAGGGATACATGAATTATATACACCTGGAAATCCTAGAGGGATTAGTACTAAACTTGCACACAAAAATCACTCCCTATGAAAGTAAAAGACTCGGCAGATTATGCAACATCCCCCCAATGAAAAGCAGGGGTGCCACTAGCACATTAAGAGACAACATAACAAGTGTCAGGGTCCCAAGAGTGTGTGCTGCCTCTCAGCACACATAAGGGGGATTACCGATAGACCCCTTGCTGTCTTCAAGCAGTCACTGGACAGGCACATAAAATCAGTACCTGACCAACCGGCTGTGGTTCGTACATTGGATTGTGTGCAGCCAGCAATAATAACCTGGTGACCAGGCCCTGATCCACCATGAGGCCTGGTCACAGACTGGGCCGCTGGGACATTGATCCCCGGAACTCTCTCCAGGTAAACTCCAAGTAATAGGCATGACACTGGATGATTGTGCATATTATTTAATCTGTTATGATAGTCATAAGCTGCAGGACTACAGTTTGTGGGGTGGACAGTCCCACAAAGAACCCTCCTCAGTCTAATAAGGTATATGTATACCATACCATGTGTTACACATACCAGGACTATATGCTGCTTTCTCCTCACTTCCTCATTGGACAAGGAAAATACTTAGTTCTGATCTTGTGGGTATTTTTTTGTCCTGTTGACCACTTACATTCTAATTATGTCAGCTGACCTTTCTTTCAAAGAACACTATAAGACCAAGGTCATGCCTGCCAGGAAGATGACGGGATGGATAATGAGAACTTTCCAAAACAAGGGAAATAGTGCCAATAGTGACATTTTTCAATGTTTGTACACTCACTTGGAATATTGCTCACTGTTGCAGCCCTATCCAGGCAGGAGAAATATCAAAGCTGAAACAGAGATCATTTATGGCCAGCGCAGAGCCAATAAAGCTTTTAGATTACATTTGAGCAGTGGTGGCTCATCCGTAGGAACTGCAGAGCTGCAGTCCCCCTAGATGCTCACTGCCAGACATATTGACTTCATCAAACTTATGCTAAAATAATTTGCAACTGATATATATATTACAGGAAAAATCTGTTTTATGTTGTTTTCAGTGTATTTATAAGCGAATTTTTTTTTTTTAAACAAGATAAAAACGATTAAAAACAGAAGTTTGATGCAGTATGATAGTATAGGTATTACTGGCGCTATGAGCCAGTAATACCTATACTGTATTAAGCCAGGTTAACCAGGCAGCACCAGATGAATCTTGCCCAGGCCCAGCTTTGGGAGTAAAAAACTCTTTGAGCTTATTAAAGGTAAAGGTTGAGTGTCATGGTCATGCTTTTATGAATAACAAATTAATTATGGTAAGATAAGATTTTGTTTGGATTTTTAGCCCAGAGGGTTAGCCACCCAGGAAAACCCAAGTAAGAGCATCATCAAGGACTCTTATTTCCATTGGGGTCTTTCAGTCTTGTTCCCCAGGATACAACTCACCATTTGGCTAACACCCAGGTATCTACTTGCTAGGTGATAGGGACAGCATGTGTAAGGAAACACCCAATGTTTCCACCTGGCCGGGGATTGAACCACAGACACTCAATGTGTGAAGCGTAAACATTGCATACCAGGCCATAGGACATCAGTACAATCTTTTTTTATTATTAATGGCTTGTGCTGTATATCTGTATATCTTTTCATGTACCATAGGAGATGTATGGATCTGGAAACAAATTTAATGAGGCAAAACAAATGTTTTTTGTTAAAGATGAGGACAGGCAGCAACTTTTTTAAATTATAGTGGTCCATCGTTTTTCGTAATTAATCCGTTCCTGGAGCCATTACTATAAACGAAATTTACGATTTTTATTTATTATCACACTAGCCGACTCCCACCAAGGCAGGGTGGCCCGAAAAAGAAAAACTTTCCCCCATCATTCACCCCATCACTGTCTTGCCATGAAGGGTGCTCCACACTACAGTTTTTAAACTGCAACATTAACAAACCCCCCCTTCAGAGCGCAGGCACCGCTCCCCCATTTTCCAGGACTCAAGTCCGGCCTCCAGTTTCCCTGAACCCCTTCATAAATGTTACTTTGCTCACACTCCAACAAGCACGTCAAGTATTAAAAACCATTTGTCTCCATTCACTCCTATCAAACACGCTCACGCATTGCCTGCTGGAAGTCCAAGCCCCTCGCACACAAAACCTCCTTTACCCCTCTCTCTCCAACCTTTCCTAGGCCGACCCCTACCCCGCCTTCCTTCCATACAGACTGATACACTCTTGAAGTCATTCTGTTTCGCTCCATTCTCTCTACATGTCCGAAACCACCTCAACAAACCCTTCCTCAGCCCTCTGGACAACAGTTTTGGTAATCCCCGCACCTCCTCCTAACTTCCAAACTACGAATTCTCTGCATTATATTCACACCACACATTGCCCTCAGACATGACATCTCCACTGCCTCCAGCCTTCTCCTCGCTGCAACATTCATCACCCATGCTTCACACCCCTATAAGAGCGTTGGTAAAACTATACTCTCATACATTCCCCTCTTTGCCTCCAAGGACAAAGTTCTTTGTCTCCACAGACTCCTAAGTGCACCACTCACTCTTTTCCCCTTATCATTCTATGATTCACCTCATCTTTCATAGACCATCCGCTGACACGTCCACTCCCAAATATCTGAATACATTCACCTCCTCCATACTCTCTCCCTCCAATCTGATATCAATCTTTCATCACCTAATCTTTTTGTTATCCTCATAACCTTACTCTTTCCTGTATTCACCTTTAATTTTCTTCTTTTGCACACCCTATACCAAATTCATCCACCATCTCTGCAACTTCTCTTCAGAATCTCCCAAGAGCACAGTGTCAATCAGCAAAGAGCAGCTGTGACAACTCCCACTTTGTGTGTGATTCTTTATCTTTTAACTCCACGCCTCTTACCAAGACCCTCGCATTTACTTCTCTTACAACCCCATCTATAATATATTAAACAACCACGTTGACATCACACATCCTTGTCTAAGGCCTACTTTTACTGGGAAATAATTTCCCTCTTTCCTACATACTCTAACGTGAGCCTCACTATCCTCGTAAAAACTCTTCACTGCTTTCAGTAACCTACCTCCTACACCATACACTTGCAACATCTGCCACATTGCCCCCCTATCCACCCTGTCATATGCCTTTTCCAAATCCATAAATGCCATGAAGACCTCTTTAGCCTTATCTAAATACTGTTCACTTATATGTTTCACTGTAAACACCTGGTCCACACACCCCCTACCTTTCCTAAAGCCTCCTTGTTCATCTGCTATCCTATTCTCCGTCTTACTCTTAATTCTTTCAATAATAACTCTACCATACACTTTACCAGTATACTCAGCAGACTTATCCCCCTATAATTTTTGCCCTCTTTTATCCCCTTTGCCTTTATACAAAGGAACTATGCATGCTCTCTGCCAATCCCTAGGTACCTTACCACTCTTCCATACATTTATTAAATAACTGCACCAACCACTCCAAAACTATATCCCCACCTGCTTTTAACATTTCTATCTTTATCCCATCAATCCCGGCTGCCTTACCCCTTCTCATTTTACCTACTGCCTCACGAACTTCCCCCACACTCACAACTGGCTCTTCCTCACTCCTACAAGATGTTATTCCTCCTTGTCTATACACGAAATCACAGCTTCCCTATCTTCATCAACATTTAACAGTTCCTCAAAATATTCCCTCCATCTTCCCAATACCTCTAACTCTCCATTTAATAACTCTCCTCTCCTATTTTTAACTGACAAATCCATTTGTTCTCTAGGCTTTCTTAACTTGTTAATCTCACTCCAAAACTTTTTCTTATTTTCAACAAAATTTGTTGATAACATCTCACCCACTCTCTCATTTGCTCTCTTTTTACATTGCTTCACCACTCTCTTAACCTCTCTCTTTTTCTCATATACTCTTCCCTCCTTGCATCACTTCTACTTTGTAAAAAACTTCTCATATGCTAACTTTTTCTCCCTTACTACTCTCTTTACATCATCATTCCACCAATCGCTCCTCTTCCCTCTGCACCCACTTTCCTGTAACCACAAACTTCTGCTGAACACTCTAACACTACATTTTTAAACCTACCCCATACCTCTTCGACCCCATTGCCTATGCTCTCATTAGCCCATCTATCCTCCAATAGCTGTTTATATCTTACCCTAACTGCCTCCTCTTTTAGTTTTATAAACCTTCACCTCTCTCTTCCCTGATGCTTCTATTCTCCTTGTATCCCATCTACCTTTTACTCTCAGTGTAGCTACAACTAGAAAGTGATCTGATATATCTGTGGCCCCTCTATAAACATGTACATCCTGAAGTCTACTCAACAGTCTTTTATCTACCAATACATAATCCAACAAACTACTGTCATTTCGCCCTACATCATATCTTGTATACTTATTTATCCTCTTTTTCTTAAAATATGTATTACCTATAACTAAACCCCTTTCTATACAAAGTTCAATCAAAGGGCTCCCATTATCATTTACACCTGGCACCCCAAACTTACCTTCCAATCAATTTTCCCCATAAGAAATAATGTAAATACAATTAATCCATTCCTGACACCCAGAAGTATTAAAACAAAAAATTTTTTTACATGAAATACACATGTAGTACATAAACAACACAATGGGAAATGATGAATGAAACATTAACAGCATAACACTTACCTTATTGGAGATTCTTCTTAGTGTATGGGAGACTGTGAGGAGGAGAGTAGTAGTGGAGTTATAGTTTGGAAGGGGAATCCCTTTCCTGCAACACCTCAGTACAATTGCTATTCTGGGGTTGCTTCTCTTCTGTTTCTTAATGCAAACTAGACCTTATGGAGATTCAATGGTGTCCTGTCTCGCAAAATAACTGTGGAGAGAGTCTGTTTCTGGCGTCACTTTAACACTTCCACAAATAGGCCAATTGACTTTGTCCTGGACATGTTGCCAATATGGCTTTGCAAAACCTGTTAGGTGCAACACTTCATTGAACTCATCGACGAAAAGTTCCTCGTCCCATGCCATACTATTAGATTCCAAAACACACTAATTTCCGTCTCATTAACATGTTTTCCTGAAAACTGGGATTTTCTGATTGTACACTGTAATGGCTTCACTTGAAATCCCCACTTGCATTAGCAACCAGATTCAGTTAGCATCAGCTGTCTTTCATGCTTGTGTCCCTGACATATGCTTTTCCTCTTGTGTACATGAGGCCTACTTTGGCATTTCTCCAAAAGCCTGTTTACATCACTTGAACGCTTGTACCTCAGTTTCAGTCTTCGCTCTATTACTCCTGAATTCATGCACATATTTCAGCCGACCTTGTGGTCCTAACTGGCAGCCCACCAGCTACCACTGGTTCGCCAGTACGGTTCTTAAATCTCTCAAACACTTTGGGCATTAATTCATACATCACACTATTTGCAGCAATTCTTTACCAAGCTTGTGCAACTGCCATTAGCCTTTTCACAAATATTGAAGTCATAAGGTATCTCATGCTAATTGTTCCATTATCCACCAATAATAACTTCTCACCTCTTCGATATGGTGAATCTCATTTTGTCAGCTTGTATCCTTTGCAACAACAGATCCTTGATTTCTTTTTCTTGGCCACTATGGAACATAGTTTGTGGTTTCTATAATCCTGGACAACCTTGTGGTCCAAACTGGCAGCCTCACCATGCCTTACCACACTGTGTACGCCAGTACGGTTCTTAAATCTCTCAAACCAGCCTTTGCTGGCCTTAAATTCACTCACATCACCACTATTTGCAGGCAATTCTTTACCAAATCTTCATGCAACTGCCTAGCCTTTTCACAAATAATCGAAGTCATAAGAGTATCTCATGCTAATTGTTTCTCATTTATCCACACCAATAATAACTTCTCAACCTCTTCGAGTACTGGTGATCTCATTTTTGTCAGCATAGTTACTCCCTTTGCAACAACAGCATCCTTGATTTCTTTTTTCTTGGCCACTGTGGAACATAAGGTTGTGTAGGGTTTCTTATACATCCTGGACAGTTCGGCCACACTTGTACCACTTTCATATTGTTCAATGACGGTTTTCTTAAATTCAATTGTATTTCTCACCTTCTTTACCACAGGCTTGGCACTAGGAGCTTTCTTTGGAGCCATGGTAGCTTATTTAGTACTTGCAAGCACTAAAATAAATGGAATATTATGAAATATTTCACTGGAGCACGTGAGGGGACCTTCGCTCACTGGTAAACAATGCCAGACTGGCTGCCGCCACGGCTCATGCCGTGGGTACGCGTCCGGGACGAATTACGACTCGCGAGTCAACTTATGAAAAGCTAGTCCATGTTTATACGAAAATACAGTGGACCCCCGCATAACGATATTAATCCGTGCGTGAGAGCTCATTGTTATGCGAAATTATCGTTATGCGGATGAATTTTCCCCATAAGAAATAATGGAAATCAAATTAATCTGTGCAAGACACCCCAAAGTATGAAAAAAAAAATTTTACCACATGAAATATTAATTTTAATACACACAAACTGAAAAAGGCATGCACAATTACATGACACTTACCTTTATTGAAGATCTGGTGATGATTGATGGGATGGGAGGAGGAGAGAGTCTTAATGTTTAGAAGGGGAATCCCCTTCCATTAAGACTTGAGGTGTCAAGTCCTTTTCTGGGGTTACTTCCCTTCTTCTTTTAATGCCACTAGGACCAGCTTCAGAGTCACTGGACTTCTGTCGCACAACATATCTGTCCATAGTGGCCTGTACCTCTCGTTCCTTTATGACTTCCCTAAAGTGTTTCACAACATTGTCAGTGTAATAGTCACCGCACGGCTTGCAATAGCTGTGGTGAGGGTGATTTTCATCCATAAAGGTTTGCACTTTCAGCCACATTGCACAGATTTCCTTAATCTTTGTAGTAGACAACTTCTTCAATTTCTCTCTCCCCTCCTCCGAACCAGTTTCCTCAGGTCTGGCCTCTTGCTGTTGAAGTTGATCTATCAGCTCATCAGTGGTTAGTTCTTCATTGTCCTCCTCCACCAACTCTTCCACATCATCCCCACTAACCTCCAACCCCAAGGACTTCCCCAGTGTCACAATTGATTCCTCAACTGGCATACTCCTCTCAGGGTTAGCCTCAAATCCTTCAAAATCCCTTTTGTCTACACATTCTGGCCACAGTTTCTTCCAAGCAGAGTTCAAGGTCCTCTTAGTCACTCCCTCCCAAGCCTTACCTATAAGGTTTACACAATTGAGGATATTAAAGTGCTCTCTCCAAAACTCTCTTAGAGTCAGTTGAGTTTCTGAGGTCACTACAAAGCACCTTTCAAACAGAGCTTTTGTGTACAGTTTTTTGAAGTTTGCAATAACCTGCTGGTCCATGGGCTGCAGGAGAGGAGTGGTATTAGGAGGCAAAAACTTCACCTTAATGAACTTCATTGTCTCCATAAAGTCGCTCTGCCACGTCTGTAGGATGACAAGGGGCATTGTCTAACACCAGGAGGCACTTAAGGACTAATTTATTTTCAGTTAGGTAATCTTTCACATTGGGGCCAAATGCATGGTGTAACCAGTCATAGAAAAAGTCCCTAGTGACCCATGCCTTACTGTTTGCCCTCCACAGCACACACAAATTAGCCTTGAGGATATTCTTTTGTCTGAACGCTCTGGGAGTTTCTGAGTGATACACTAATAAAGGCTTCACTTTGCAATCACCAGTAGCATTGGAACACATCAACAGAGTAAGCCTGTCTTTCATAGGTTTATGTCCTGGGAGTGCCTTTTCCTCCTCAGTAATGTAGGTCCTGCTTGGCATTTTCTTCCAAAACAGGCCTGTTTCATCACAATTAAACACTTGTTCAGGTTTCAGTCCTTCACTTTCTATGTACTCCTTGAATTCCTGCACATATTTTTCAGCTGCTTTGTGGTCCGAACTGACAGCCTCACCATGCCTTATCACACTATGTATGCCACTACGCTTCTTAAATCTCTCAAACCGACCTTTGCTGGCCTTAAATTCACTCACATCATCACTAGTTGCAGGCATTTTTTTAATTAAATCCTGATGCAACTTCCTAGCCTTTTCACTTATGATCACTTGAGAGATGCTATCTCCTGCTATCTGTTTTTCATTTATCCACACCAATAAGAGTCTCTCGACATCTTCCATCACTTGCGATCTCTGTTTCGAAAACACAGTTGAACCTTTGGCAAGAACAGCTTCCTTGATTGCCTTTTTGTTGCCCACAATAGTAGCGGATGGTTGACTGGGGTTTATTATACAACCTGGCCAGCTCGGAGACACGCACTCCCACTTTCATACTTATTAATGATCTCTTTCTTCATCTCTATAGTAATTCTCACCCTTATTCCTGTAGGGTTGGCACTAGAAGCTTTCTTGGGGCCCATGGTCACTTATTTTGCAGATAAAATCACCAAAAACACTGTAATAATAACAAAATATTCCGATTGTATGCTTGGATGTTACCGCGGAGGCTGGCTGGTAAACAAGGGCACCGGCGGAACATGTGAGGGTGGCTAAGGCCGCACATTAGACGGGTCTCGGACGAGCAGCGTTGAGCGGGTTTTTTAGCGGTATGCGAGGCAAAATCTTAGCGATAAAATGTATCGGTATGCGTATTTAACGTTATGTAAGGCCAACGGTATGCGGGGGTCCACTGTAACCCTATGATTGGCGAAATTTACGATTGCCGGGAACTACGAAAAGCGAGGGACCACTGTACTGTGTAAAATTTATTTTTTTATTTGCAGAGTTTTAACACTCCCAGAGGCTGTTCCAAAGATCCAGTTTGCTGCCTACAAGGCCCGCATTGATGCTCCTGGTATGGTTGATGACTTTCAGAAGCAGTATGAGGCCTTGCAGATTCCTTATCCAGCTGACACTGTATCAGGAAAGATAGCAGAAATTGAAAAAGCAAGCTGTAAGTTTTTTTTTTTTTTTTTTTTTTTTCAAACTTTTTATAAGTTATATTAAATGTAGCTGTTTGAATTTAAAATTATTTCAGGGGAATACCCATTTTAAGGATATTTGATATTCTGTTAATAAAAGCTTATAAGAAATAAAAAAATTAATTTTAATCTGAATTTGAATTTTTTAAGTTAATAATTAAAGTATTTATTTTTATTGTACGTACTGTGCCTGGGTTTATAAGGCAAGCATCGGAACTCATCAAAGGTTTATTTTTAAAGTATACGTATGTGAAGTACTGAAGCCATGTGAGAGAGTAATGAGTTTAATTAAGGTTCTCTATTGGGAAAACTTTTTCAAATACAGTTTAATTATTTCATTTCCTGAATTTGATCCTCTTTTACCTTAATTTTTGGCAGGCAGCAGAAACTGAAGTCTTTATTAAAGAAAGTGAAGCTCGTATTGTCAAACTGAAGGAAGAGCTCGTTCGATGGGAGAAGATGATTCCTTACGAGCAAATGACTATGGAGGAATTTGCGGAGCAGTTCCCAGATGATGTATGAATTAATTACGTATATATTTTGTTAGAGAGTTGAGAGTAGATGTAGGTATAGCTCTTAGCTTTTAAATTTAATGTAGGAACTCTTACTAACCTTGTAAAACCCTTTTGTAAAACAAAGAGAAGCTGATGGAGACGGGAATAAGATGAAAAGGAAGAGATGAGAGAGAAGAGAAAAGAAGAGAAGAGGGGGGGAAAGAGGGGGTGGAAGGAAGTTGCAGTAAAAGGGCTTTTTATTGTGACAATTTTACTCTATGTTGTATTCATACTGTCAAGGGAGTTGCCTGTGATCTATATTTGTTTGGTTTGTGATGGGAGTTTTGCTATGGATAATATATAGAATTGGGTTCTTAGATATTTAAAGAATTATTTTGCATGGGTAATTTACTGCATTGTTATTATTATGCAATTAAAATTAAGAGCTAACCACAAGGTTCATTCACTGCTGCTCTTGTTGTATAGTATACAGAAACATTGATATGAGTGCTGGTCCCAATTCCTGTTTTGTATTTATTAGGTACCCATCTCATATTCAGGACTCTAAAAATGGTTTACCATTTTTCATGTGTACGATCATTGATATTCAACACTAGGTTAATTTGCTTTCAGCATTATCTGGCATTCTAGTTTGATTCAACATTTAAATGGATACTAAAAAAAACTTAACATGATGTTTTTTTTTTTTTTTTTTTTTTTAGGCAATCAACCTGGAGAAAAACGTTGGGGCCCACACCCCTGAGGACAGCCTGGATATGTGCCAAGGAAGGTGCCGAGCTTATATTAAATGTTCACTTAGTGATTTGTGTTGAAATTTCTCGACGGGAAAATGTTAAGTTTGTAACCAAATTCTTGGAATGAATGAACAGTCTAGTGTAAATATTTAGGTGTATGATCTTTTTACTTCGCGGAAAGAAAAATCAATAAATTATCAGAAACTACTATACTTAATGTCAAACCAGAAGATATTTGTTCTGCAGAATCAAACTCAGTCTTACCTAATATTTCCTTAATCTTGGACAGGTAGCCCAATGTACTTGGCTTGCAACAGGGCCTACTACTGTTTTTATCCAGGTTACGTATGTATAAAATCCCAGTGGGTTGAGCCCTACCTTTGAACATAATCCATTTTAAGAGTTGTAAACCCTATGGACCAACTCGATGAAAAGGTGGAGGAGGAAGGTTAGTACTGTACCGTATAATTCAAAGTAGTGAAAGTGCACGAGTATGGATGTTCGTCTGACCCAGCAAGTGTTGGTTGGCACTCAGCCAGCATCGCTGAAAGTTCTTGCAGCGTGAGTGACTGCTGTCTTATTTTTATCCCCAAGGAAGGTTCCTGATGCTGGTGAGGGGGCTCCTGATCTAGGGGAATAGGATTTGTTCTCCAGTTCCTGAATTAAACCGAATAAACTTCCACATCCCCCCACAGGTGCTGTGTAATCCTTACAGGTTTAGCGCTTCCCCCCTTTATTATTTGTACTTTTACAATCATAACTAAGCACACTAACCCACAAGGGTCGCAAATGCTGTAGTTCCTCAGTGTGGGCACTCTCTCAATGCCAGTAAGGAACTCTTACTCCTTTAACTGTCCAAACGTGATCTACGGTCACTTGCGCTTTGATTGAATTCGATTACCTTCCATTCCAGTGATTACA
This sequence comes from Cherax quadricarinatus, assembly GCF_026875155.1. NCBI lineage: Eukaryota > Metazoa > Arthropoda > Malacostraca > Decapoda > Parastacidae > Cherax > Cherax quadricarinatus. The sequence continues at coordinate 43,636,324 of NC_069414.1, read as the reverse complement.
TGTGCACCAGTGGGCTTGGTGCTACCCCCTAAATATATTTGACATAAAATCTAGTTAGGTTGAATCCTCTTGGGTTTGGATTGATGGAGAGGGATAAATGTAGCCATTAAGAACTATAAACAAATGATGCCCAGTTGCTTTGGGTAATTTTTATTGATGGGTTATGGTACATTTTAACATGTAGGGCAGGGTCTTTTTCAAGTACCTGCTGCTAACTTGCATTTTTCTAGACCACATGTATGATATCAAGGTAAGTGTTAACCTTGAAAGAGTTATACAGCATTGCAGAGGATGTGTAAAAAGTGGGAATGTGCAAGGAAGGTTGAGGTAGGGGAACATGCAAGAGTGAAATATAAATCAATGTTGGTGCATTTGAGTTGTAAAATAAGAAACTCTAATCAGGATGTGGGACTCCGTGTGTTGGAGTAGTGTAGGCATGGGAATTTTATCAAAAAGCAGTAGGCATGGGAAGGAAGCCTGCAAGCCCAATGACATGACTGACAGTGCTCTATGAGCGTACCAGGTTTTCTCAATGTGGTATCTATGAGCGAGTTGTGTATCCGTACATAAGCAGAGAGCATATTTTACAAAATAACCCGCACTAAAAGAAAGCAGCTTACGACGACGTTCGGTCCGTCCTTGGACATTGACAAGGTCACACTGTGACTTTGTCCATGGTCCAAGGTGGGACCGAAACGTCGTCGTAGCTTCTGTCTTTTATGTGCGGGTTATTTTTGTATCGTTCCAGTCACGGTATTGTGCCTTTTTGTTATTTATTTATGTTAGGAGAGCATATTATTATAACTAAGCCCTAAACCCACAAAGTGGTTAGGAAGATTGATGGACAGATTCCTCGTATTATTACATCAAAACCCCTCATAAGGGAGGTTCCTTGATGCTGTCGAGGTGTCCTTGATTAGAGAACTGGATCTGTATTCCAATTCCCTGAATTAGCTGAATGCCTTCCAATCCCTCTCCACAGGTGCTGTATAAATCTCTACAGGTTTTCACTCTCCCATAATACTAATAAAACTAAGGAGCCTAAACCCACAAGGGTCAATAGCGGCCAGAATCCCAAATGTGGTTGGCAGAAAACAATTTATTGTGGTCCAACTCAAAATGTTTATTTGCCATAACAGTTGGGAAAAGGGGGTTGTATAATATATTGAAAAGGCCTGAGAAAGAATACAGAGTTACTCCTCACTTGACCTACCTGTTTAATGACACACGGACTTATGACCAGCTTTCGGACCAGTATACTGTGTGTATTTTACTTTGTTTTTCATGGCTAGTTCTATTTTTAATATCTAAAAATGTTTATAAATGGTGCAGAGGTGACATTAAAACAATATTAAAGATGGTTGACACAAAATTATTACAGTATGCCTGAAATAACAGTAAGGGGCAGTTCTACTTAACCGACCAAAATTGCTACAACCCATATTAGGATCGGTACTTGAATTAAGTGAGGAGTATCGTATGTCTGGGGACTTGGGAGGTTTCATGGATTAACTTTTCAAAGTGGTTGAGTATACTGTTCATGCCCTGAATATCAAGTTGTATTCCGGGAACCAGCATATAATGATTTCTTTTTGCCATTAGAAATGCGCCAACTTAAAGCTGTACATGAGGGATGAACTGCACGTAGAGGTAGTAACATTTACAGTAGGGACACGTAAACATAATGAGCTTATCATTCAAATTCAATCAAAACTTAACAAGCATGCACTCTTGTTGTTTCTTTTGATCCAAGGAATTAGATTCTGTGCTTGCTGTTTATTTTGATCCAAGGGAATTTGACCTGGCTCTCCCTAGATCAAACCTCAACTTGCCTCCATTCCCTCAAGTGGCTGTTTGATCACTATGGGCTGAGTGCTCCTCGGAATTATTGGATCTTATTATTGTTACTCATAACCAAGCACTAAACCCGTAATCCATGGATGTAGGGTCAAAGTTGAGCTATTTGAACTTGAATGGCTGGTTGAAGGCGATATGGTAGTGGGAATTTTTTCTTTAGTCTTTAATAGTATGGGCAGTGGAGGAACAGATGGAGTGAAATATGTATGCTGAGAGCTATGGAAGGGATAGCGGTGAAGTAGGAATGTCAGAGGTTAAGAACCACTGTTGAGTTGGACACTGGAGTAACTGGCAGAGGTTACCTGGAGGTGTTACAGGGTCAAATGCCCCTACACCCAGTCCATACCAGGCTTGCAGGTGGCTCAGAGGCCTGATCAACCAGGTGTTCCTGCCGCTAACACAATCTAATGTATGAGCACAGCCCAGCTGGTAGGTACTGGATTTAGGTATTTCTCCAGCTCCCTTCTTAAAGACAACAGGGGTCTATTGGTAATCCCCATATGTATGTCTGGGGGGCAGCTGAAGAGTCTTGGGCCCTGACACATTGTGTTCTTCTCGGTACACTCGTGGCACTTCAGCTTTTCATTCGGGGGGAGTTGCATCTTCCTGGCTGAGTCTTTTGCTTTTATATGGACTGATTTGTCTGTGCAGTTTTGGGATTTTTCAGGTGTAAATAATTACATTCTTCTGTGCTTGCATCAAAAGGAGTCAGGTCTCTTTGGTGGCTGCGTTTCCGGACGACCTTCCTCACAACCCTCTTTCCCTTCCACACTTTCACCGAAACGTCGGCATTAGCTGGCTCCCTGTGGTGGCAAGGAATAAGCATTTTTTTTTCTAAATCAGTGTTTCAGGTTTTCCAGGCTAAGGAGTTCTTACCTACTTAGCTCATTTCAAAGACCTGACCCATCTAAGGTATATGGTGGAACCCTCGGTTTTGAAATTTATTCTCACAGATGTCAGTATGACAACCAAAGCAATTTTTCCCATAATAGAATAAATGTACGTAGAATTAACTCCATTCCAGACCCAAATGACAATGTATATACAGTAACAGGGACCCGCCTAGCGATTTAATCCATGCAAGAGGGCTGATTGTTGCGAGATGTTCGGTATGCGAATGAATTTTTCCCCATAAGAAAAATAATGGAAATCAAATTAATCCGTGCATGACAACCTCAAAAGTATGAATACAAAAATTTGTTTTACACATGAATATACATTTTTCCTAACACACAAAGAGAAGGATACATGCACAATAGTACAGTAGTACATACACAATATATATTGTGCATGTACTACTCTACTAAATGAAGAATAAATGACACTTACCTTTATTGAGATTGCAGACAATGACTGATGAGGACTGTGTGTCCAGGGAGTGCCTTTTTTCCTCCTGAGTACTGTAGGTCCTGTTTGCATTTTCTTTCAAGAACTTGCCTTATCACCAAGGTATGCCATTACGATTCTTAAAACTCTCAAACCAACCTTTTGCTGGCTTTAAATTCACCAATATGAGCACTGTTCAGGCATTTTTCCGGTTCCCTGGGTGTTAGTCGACTTTGTTTTCATTTTTTTTCGATGGGGTTGCATCCTGGGAGACAAGATTACGGACCCCAAGGAATAAGTTAGACCGTCTTCGATAACACTGCCTTTTTTGGGTTATCCTGGGTGGCAATTCTCTGGGGTTATGTTCTTGGTATTCTCAATAAGCCACACAAACCACGTGCTACAGCAGCAGCAGCATCTGACGGTGGTACAGACGAAACAGGACGATGCAATACAGCAGCAGCAGACGATGCTACAGCAGCAGCAGACGATGCTAAGCAGCACAGACGATGCTACCGCAGCAGCAGATGATGCTACAGCAGCAGCAGACGATTGCTACGCAGCAAGGCAGACGATGCTACAGCAGCCGCAGACGATGATACTGCAGCAGCCGCAGCAGCTGACGTGGTACAACAGCAGCAGCAGCTGACAGTGCAGAAAGAGCTTGTACCACCAATAGTAAGCGGATGGGTGTTTGGGGTTTGATTATACAAACTGGCCAGCGCTCGGAGACACGACTCCATTTTTCATACTTTCAATAAACTTTTTTTTCATCTCTTAGTAATTCTCACCCTTATTTGCTGTGGGGTTTGGGCAAAACCCCCACCACTTATTTTCCAAAAAAAATCACCAAAAACACTGTAAAAATACAATGTTCCGATTGTATTTGAAATTTCCCGCGGAGGGTGGCTGGTAAACAATGCCCCCCGGGAGAACAGTGAGCGTGGCCAGGCCCCACATTTGGGGTTCGGAAGAAGGGGGGTTTAGCGGGTTTTTTGGGGGGTATGCGAGGCAAAATTTTTTCGAAAACGACGGTATGCGGATGTACGTACTGCTGGGGTATGCGGGGGGGCCCCTGTATACAGTGGACCTGGTTATCGCCATTCGGGTATCGGCTAAATTCGTTTTCACCCACTTTTTTTGGGCCCAAAAATTTTATCCCGGCCTTTGGGCCCTATTTCAGAGATCGGCCAATTGGACACGTATAAAAAAACTTTGGGGCACAGTCTTATTTTAGGTTAAAAAGACATTTTCATTATCTCTATGATATTTTCTTCAAAAAATTATTAGAAACTTTTCATTAGTACTGCAAAAAAACTGCATTTTTTATATGCGGGGTATGTTTAATAATAAGCCTCTTCTCACTTGGTGATGTACTCATTTCCGATGATCAGACTTACGACAGGCTCTTTGACCGTATTCATACCTAAATAAAAGTAGAGCTGATTTCCCCCTATTCTCTTATTACAATATCAGTACACTACTGTTAAACTTTAAAAAAAATTTCCGAAATGTTAAAAGGTGCAAAAGTGACCCAAAACCCCTTTTAGGGTTGGTGTCGTCTAGTCGGGGGTGTATGCCAGGGTTGGGGCCGAACGAAAGTATAAATTCTAGCGCCTTCAAATCTAGCGAGGGGAAAGTGGTAGGCCTATACACGTATATGAAAGAATGTGTCTGCGTGGTCAGTGTGCACAGAATAAAAAAACCTGCAGCACACATTTGCATTATGAGAAAAAAAAAAAAGACCCTGTTTTTTGTTAAAACAGCGGCTTTGCAGCGTATTTTCGTATGTATTTTGGTTTTTAATTTTCGTTTTCTTGGGGTCAATTTACAGAATGGAAGATATATTACAGAAATTGAGTGATTTTGATTGGTTTCACAATGAAAAGTACCTTGAAATTGAGCTCCAAGTAAACAGAAATGTTTGATTTTTGCCAATGTTCAAAAAATGAACAAAAACATGCCAAGCTTTCCCAAAACACGTCAACTGGTGAGTCTAATATTCTTTCACAAGTGTGCTGATATTATTTATACCAATTCTACACTAATGCAGTAGTCTGCTTAACAGTAAATCTTCTATTTTTTGTGAGAATAAGAGTTCAAACTGGAAAGCAAAAAGAAATGTAAGAGGAGCCTGGGGACGTGACTAATGAACAGAGAAAATGTTATTTTAGTACCAGGAATGTCTATCTTGTTTATTCTGGGCCCTATTTCAAAATTGGCATCTTTGAAATTTGTGTGAAATTGGCAAAATTGCCAATTTCTGACCACTTTATTGGATAGTTGAAATCGGTAATTGGCAGGTTTCTTGTACTCATTCGATAGAACAAATGGAGTTCTAACAAAATAGCTATGATTTTTGTCGACTAGTGCGTTGGAATTGGCTGAAAATAGGGCTCAAAGTGGGTGAAATCGCCAATGCGTAAACATCGTTGAGACTGCTAACTTCGAGAGAGCATAATTCTGTAAGTTTTCCATCTAATTTCATACTTTTGGTGTCATTATGATTTGGAAAAGATTCTCTATCTTTTCATAAAAAAATAATTGTTATTTTTTTCGAAAAATTTTCGACCCTGAGAGCAAGTTTAGGAGAGGACCTCTTGACCCTGAAAGGGTTAAAACAATATCAAAGATGATTGACACAAACCCACTACCCTTATAGTGTGCTCCTTACTTACCGATGAATTTGTTTACCAACGAGGTCTTAGGAACGATTTTCATACTTGCACTTCCACTGCTGCTCTCACTTGCATCAACTGTAAGAGTGACCACCATACTCTTGCAGCCAAATGTCCAGTGCGTAAGGATATCCTCTCTAAGAAACTGAAGGAAGAAACTAAGAAGTCATCTGGAACCTCTCCTTCATATGCTGCAATTGCAAAGATTCAATCAACAACATCCAAGATTCTACAAGCCACTCAACAGTCGTCTCCACCATCTCTCACTACCCAACCTAAACCTGACGATATCTCTACCAAATTCTATTACTGCATGATGTTTCCCCTCAAGGAAGGTTCCTTGATGTTGGTGAGGGGCTCTTGATTTAGGGAATTGGATCTGTGCTTCAGTTCCCCGAATTAAGCCTGAATGCCTTCCACATCCCCCCCCAGGCGCTGTATAATCCTCCGGGTTTAGCGCTTCCCCTTGATTATAATAATAATAATAATGCATGATGTTTGCTCACATGCAAAATGTTGCAAAACCTGGCTCTTTCAACACGACTATTAATGAACCTCTTGCACTTAACAACATGCCATCATTTAACTTCCCTGCAAGTCCACCATCAGCTGAGATTTTGAAAATAATCCCGAAGATCGTCAGTTTTGAAGCGCCAGATGACATGAAGGAATTAATAATTGATAGCGACGACTCATCCTCTTCTGAATCCTCCAATCAACATTCACCTGACAACATCCAAGGCAACACCACGCCTGCTATTGGTCAACTGGCTTGTCACACCAGGACCAACCAAGATCATACCCTACCTCCGCCATCAACATCACCTTCCTCAACTCCACCACCGCCTACTTGACCTCACTCACGTCGATTACCTGGAACACTATGGGTTAAACACAAAGGACTCATGTTCTTCACTACGACACAATACCCCAGCCCAGTGACTCGCCTAGAACTCATCCAACATCTCCAAGACAACACTGCAACATACACCACCGACGAAAAACCATTCCCTACTGTCAACCAGATAATCTACCAACTCCAAACCAACGAACTCTTCTACAGCTCTCCCATATGTATGACACAACTCTCTAGAACAAAATTCAAAGCATTGACAACCGGATCAAGAGAATAACTAATTCCTCCTGCTTGCTGCCTACTGACACTCTCAGCTCCTGCCACTGCCTTCGCCATCCTCTCCTAGAGAGCCAAGCAACGACATCATTCAAGCCTCTCCATCTACGCCCCTAGTGCTTGGGTACCACATGTCCCAAAGTGGTTGGGCCACTTACCTTGATTCCTCCCCTTCCCCTCCTTCCCATCGTTTTCCAGTTATTTCCATCCTTCCTTATCCTTCTTCCTTCCCATCTCACGACAGCTCTCGTCGTCGTCTTTGACTCGATTCGTCTTAGGAACAGAACTTCGTCGTTAAGTGAGGAGAGGCTGTAATCACTCTTGGGCACATTTTCTTATTTTAGGTTAATGTAGACATTTTCATTAATCCATCTATGATATTTTCTTCAAAATTATATAAGAAACACGTTACATAGTACAAATAAAAACATGCAGGGGTTTATATGCAATGTATTTTTAAATTAATTAATCCCCCTTTGGGGCCTTTTTTTTATTTTAGGTTATACAGGGGAAAACCCCCGCTACGTTTATTAAATCTTTTCCTGAGAGCTCATCTTTTCCCAAAAAATTATCTTTAAGGTTTTTTAAAATTTTCCCTTTTAAGAAAAAAAGGGAAATTTAAAAAATTAAATTTGGGAAAGATCCCCAAAAAGTATAAAAAAAAAAAATTTTTTTTACCCCCCATGAAATATTAATTTTAAAATGAAACAAACTGAAGAAGGACATCCCACATTTAGAAATACTTATAAAAATTTAGCCCTTTTTCAAGGGGGGGCTCCTTGGGTGGGTGAAAGGCTTTTGGGTTCTGAGGAATTGCCCGTCGGTCTTTTTCCTCAGCCCGAACCTAATTCCCCCCCATTTCCCCTCCCCTTTTCCCATCCCCCCTTTTTTCCATTCCCCCCCCTTTCCTCCTACCCCCCCCTTTTTTGCCCTTCCCTTTTTTTTTGGGCCTTTGGGATTTTTTCCCACAGGTCGCTGGGTTCCCTAGGGGGGGAAAAGGGGCCCGGGGGCCATCCCTTTCCTTTTGGGGGTTTTTGGGCGGTGGCTTTGTTTCCCAGGGGAATTGGATTGCCTGGGGAGGGCCCCGATCCCTCCCCGGGGACCCCGGAGTGTTTGGGTGTTTTTTGGGGGCGACAGATGTTCTCTGGAAGCCACCTTTCGGATTCCGGGGGGGGTTTTTTTGGGATGGCCGTTTTGGGGTACCCAAAGGAGGTTGCTTTTGGACGGTTTCCGGCCCCGGGGTTTTTTGGGCCCGGGTTTTAGTCCGGCAATGTGGGGTTTCATTTCCGGGGAAAATTTGGGTTTACCTCCTGGGGAAATTTCCCCCCCCCCCCTTTTTTATTTTTTTTTATTTTTTTTCTTTTTTTTTTTTCTTCGCGGGGGGGAGTTTTCCGGCCCCACCCTTTGGGGAAACTACCCCCCCTTTTGCTCCCCCCTTTTTTTAACCTTTTTTTTAGCCCTTTTTTTTTTCAAAAAATAGGGGGTGGCCCGGGGGGGGGGCCCCCCCGGGGGGGGTTTGGGGGGGGGGGGGGGGGGGGGGGGGGGGGGGGGGGGGGGGCCCCGGGGGGGGGACACCCCTGTTTTGCCCCTGTACCCTTGGGTGTGTTTCCTCCCCGTTTCGGGTTTTCCCGGGGGGGGCTTGGGACTGACTCCTTCGTTTTGTTTGAACTTGTTTCCCCCTTTATTTGTTTCCGGCTTCCCCCCTCTCGGTACGGCAATTTTCGAATCGCCCCCCCCATTTCACCCCGGGGCCAACTCCGGTCCTACTCCAAAAGGGCCAACGTAAATTCCCCGGGGTTGATGTCCTTCGTTACTTCCCCTTTTCTACTCGGAAAAGACCGACACGTAAAGACTCCCTCCCACGCTCATTTTTGGACCACAAAGGGGACTAAAATTTCTTTATTTTAAGGGACCGACTTCTTCTTCTCCCTCCCTTTTCTCCCATGTTTTGGCAAAGGGGCCCCTGGTCATTTTGGGCAGAGATATTTCATTTCTTTGCCTTTTAAAGAGCGGTAGCGCATGGGCCACTTTTCCAGAATGCTACCCAATTTTCATGATCTTTCTCCCCTTTCAAATTTATCGTTTACTACCCCTACCCACTTTTGAAAAACATCTTTCTCTAAATTTTTTGTAGTGGTACTGTCATTCTGCCCTTACCATAGTCCAACAAAATTTTCCCATTTCATGTGGCAATGCATTTTTGAACAGCTGGGAACCCCCAGGATCTCCCAACCCCAAAAATTTAAAACCCTTTTTCCCTTTTCCTCCCCGGGGGTGGGGAATTTCCCTTGCAATGTGGTCGTTTTTTTTTTGGGCAGCCGAAAACCCTTCCCGCCCTTTGGGATATGTCGCGGGACATCGGGTTACAAGTTCAAAAAGGTGATACCTAAGCAAAAACAATGTAAAATTGCTGGCGTTTTGGTCACCCAGCAAAATTTATTGCAGATCTATGGCCGAATCCCCGTCTGTGGTGCTGAGGGCCCCTTCTAATACATTTGCAGCAACCTTCTTCTTGCCTTTTTTGTAATGAAGCTCCCCCCTTGTACTCCCGCCGTTGCCGGTCTATTTAAATAAAAGTAAAAATCTTTGCCTAAAAGGGAGGCAAAAGGTCCCCCTTTAAAATGCTATGGCAGTTACTCACTCGCCTCCAAGGGAGCTCCCCTTTGTTTCTTTTTCTCGTGTTTCCAAAAAACCCCCCCAAAATTTTGGGGGGGCCCCACCCTTCTGCAGCCCCCTCTGTTGTTACCCCCCCCCTTAGCCCTACGGCATTAACCTTTTGTTTTTCCTTGGCTCTGCCTTTCCCGACTACAACTCAGTCTTTTTTCTCAATCTTGCTTTCCTTCCTCACAAGCCCCAGTATGACAAGACCTGAAGGGGCCCACCTAAAAACCAAAATCCCCCCCTCTATTTCAGAAGCCCAAAAAAAAACCCAAACATTGTCAAATCTTCTTTCCCCCTTCCCTTTTCCCTTTTTCCCCCTTCCAACTTTACCTTTCCGTCACTGTCCCTAGTTTTCCCCTCTCTTGGTCTTTTTAAAAGTTTTGGAGTTTCCCACCCTCCTCCTCTTTAATAGGCCCTTCCCCCCCCCGTCCCCCCCAAAGTTTCTCCCTCTTCTGCCACCTCCAGGTTTCGGCCCCCTTTTTGTCCCCCCCCATTTCATCTCCTTCCCTTTAAACCCCTCTTCCCCCCCCCTCTACTTTGGTACATTTCCCATTACTTCCCCCAATTTTTAAATCACCCCCCTCCTTTTTTATCCCCAATTTGGGTCTCCCTTTCATCTTTGAATTCAAAAAACATTTGGAAGCCTTTTCAGAATATATTGGGGGACAAAACCTTCAAGGACACGATTCCCTTCCTGTTCCTTCTTTTCCCTCTCCCCCATTTTTAAAACCCCCATTCTTCGAAAAACGCTCCGTTCCTTCGCTACTTGAACGTTTTTCCAATGCCACCACATGTTGACTTTTCAAAACCCCTCTAGCCCGGTAGGTGCCTTTCCCTACGTTTCCCTTTAAAATTTTTCTTCATCCCCAAATTTTTTTCATGGCCTTTTTCAGTGGAAAAATCCGCTGCCTCGGGGGTTTAAATCGGGGTGAGCTTCAGTTGTTGTTTTCCCCAGGTTTTCCCCTTTTGGTGTTTGCTTACAAAAAAACCAAAAATTTTACACTCGGTTTTTTTTTCCCAACCTATCTCAGGCAAATAATTTTTGTATTCTTCGGATCCTTTCTAGATGGGACCTTTAATAAAAAGTGCCCTTCTTTACGCAATGATATTCCTACTGTCAACTATTTTTTCCATACCTGCTGATTACACGCAGCCCGTATCCACTTGAAAAAGGGGTTTTTTAAAATTTATGTTCTTTATATCCCCTCTCCTTTTTTGAGCTTTTTCTATCCCAGACTTTCCCCTTTCTTGTTTCACCCTTTTCCCAAACCACCACTTCTGTTACTTGGTGTTTTTAATCCCCACCTTTTCCCTCGGGGGGGGGGGGGTTCATTGGGGATCACTTTGGCTTTCAGTTGGGGGCTTTTCTTCCCCCTCTCACCCCCCCCCATGTTTTAAATACGGGTACTCTCCCCCCATTTTGATCCTCGTACCCCATACCTCTCTTGCATCGATCTATCAGTCTGCTTTTCCCCCCTCTGCACAACTTCACCGGGTCTGTTCTACCAGGACTTACATGACAGCGATCTTTTTCCCGTTCATTTTTTCTTCCCCTTTCCCCTTTTTCACCCCCTTTTCCCTTTAAGCCCTCGTGGCTTTTTGTTTGGGGAAAAATTTGGGATTTTTTCTAAACCCCTAAATGTTTTTGTGAGGTTCCTTCTTATCCCCCATTGATAAAGCTCCCCACAAATTTTCGACTTTCCCCGTTTAAAACGCAGCTTCTCTTTTATCCCCCCCCTAAAGGCAGGCTTTTTCCAAAAGTGCGTGCCTTGGTGGTCTCCTGCTTTGGGCCCCCCCCCCCCCCCCCCCCCCCCCCCCCCCTGAGTACGTTTGAAACTTTGCTGCATGGGGCGGGTTTTTGGGTAAAATAAAAACCGTTTGAGAGACTTTTTGGGATTTTAAGCAGAAGCGTGCGATCGCTGCCGTGTCACCCGTGAAGCTAAACGCATTGTTGGCGGGGGACTATGTTTCCACCACCCACTCCCCCTTTCTTCTTTGAGTCCCGTCGGGAAAAAAAAGTGGAGGAAATTGAGGGAAAATTTACTTTTCCTGACCCAGCTCCTGTTCTACGGGTCGCTGTTGTTGATGTGGGAAACCCTCTCGACTTTTCCCTTTTGAATTTGGCCCAAATCTGGTCCGTTTTTCCCCGAGGGCCCCCATCTTTTGCCCCCCCTTTTTCTTTCCTAAAAGTCTGCCCGGAGTTAGTACCTTGGACTTTTTTCTCTCAGAGAAGAACGTATAAGGGCCCCTTTTACACTTAAAGAACTGGAGGAAACGCTCTCAGCTTCCCGATCATCGGCGGCTGGGCCCTGACGAAAATTTAATATTCGTTTGTTAAAAAATTTACACGGTAGCCCCTTGTAGCCCTTTTACCCCTCTTAAATTTCTTTTTTGGGCACGGGGGATTTCTTCCCCAGCTGTGGAAATCTGCCATTGTTCTCCCTTTCCGAAAACCCGGGGGGGAAATACGGGACATGATGCCCCCCACTATCGCCCCATCGTCTTACTAGGGCATTTTGGGAAAAAGTGATGGAACGTCTCGTAAATGGGACTTTTAATTTTGGTTTTTTTGGGGAGCCCAAACAAACCAGTCTCTCCGCAGTCAATAGGGCTTTCGAAAAGGGTGTTTAAACCTTAAAACAAATTGGGGGAAGCACCCCAAAGCCCCCGTGGAGGGGGAAAAGGGAGTCTTTCTTTCCTGCTCTTCAGCTGAGCAATCTGAACACGTTGCTCGGGAATTTTCTTGTGTTATCCTGGGGAAATTCTTCACCAGAGCGAGGGGAAAATTTGCTTGCAGTCACTTCAAAGGCCCCACCCCCCATAAAGAGGGTTTTTAAAAGGGCCCGGTGACTTGTTTGCTTGTTCCCCCTCTCCCCCCCACCCCCCATCCCCCCCATCCTCCCCTCACCCATACATCAACATGGCCCACAAAATTAAAAACACACTACTTTACATTGCTATCCTTCGGGATGTCCTTTCTTTTTTTTTTCGGCAATTCGTTTTGGGGCGATTTAAACACAAGGCATTTTGCCCATCGGTACCCCGGTTTGGTTTTTTAAAAAACCCAGCCCGATTTTGCCTTGGGCCCTTTCCCCTCCTACTCGAGGGTTGGGGCTCTCTTGGGGGATTGACCTTCATAAGTCAGCGTAAAAAGATGCTATTTTAAACATAAAGGGAAAAAGTTCCCTTTTTTTTAAGAAACCCCTTTGCCAGATGTTCTTCCTCAACATCATGGGGGGATACGTTTTAAGTTTTACGCTTTGATGGAAATCAAAGGGACAATGAGAAAAATTCCCCAATGTATTTGCCCCCAAAACCCCAACTTTTCCCCTTCCAGTGGTTTTTTTTCAAAACCCCAGCTGGGGACAGTATTCTCCTCTCTTCGGAAGAAGAGTTACTTCAACTTCGGGAAGCATGATGTGCTTGAAAAACTCAAACTTCTGGTGTTCCCCCGTTGACCGGGTTTGCTATAAGCCAGAGGAGGGTGTTTGTGGCCAAAAATAAACGTTTCAGGGAAAAAATAGCACAGTGTGTAATTGTTGCGACATTAATAGAAAATTTTCGACTTTGGGCTTTTTAAAAGCACAAAAAATTTCTCTAATCCTCCCCAAAAAAAGGGTTTAAACCTTTTTAAAAGCAAATTACTTGAAACCTAGGAGGCCAAATTTGTGTGTAAACAGGGATTCAAATGTTTTGGCCCCCAGGGTACACCTGCCCAAAAATCTCCCTTGAAGGGATTTGGCAGTGTGACACAATGTTTCAAGTGTTTGCCTTTGGTCTTTAAACAACAAAAATTTGCATTTAATAAAGGGCGGGATTTGTGCTTTGCTCTGGCCAACATTCGTTTGGGTTTTTGTACCAAAAAAAATTACCCCGATATGTGCCCCCTGAAGGGGAAAAACATCATGTGTTTCTGCTTTTTGTCCTAAAAGGAAAAAAAGGGAAAAAAAGGAAAAAAAAATTTCTTGAACCCAAAAGGAAATTTGGCCCAAAATTTGCTTAAAAAACCCCACTCCCCGGGGCACTCCCAAACGTTGTCCCAAATTCCTTCCCGCTTTGCCGGGATCAAGTGGGACCCTCAGATCTCTACCAAGGGTTTCCCAATTTTTGGGGAAATTCTGCCCCTTAGGGCCCCCCAAATCAAACCCCTCACTTACACCATCAAAAACCCAACAAAAAGGTTTCAGTATTTCCCCAAAGTCTCGGGTTTAATCCAAAAGCCGGGGATATGACTAGAGCACAACTAATGTGCATGAGGGCCCAAAAAGACAAAACCCAGGGGGGTTGCCATTAAATCTCTGCTCTCGGGTTTTTTAAATTGATTTTTTAAATGGCTAATGGGACATTTCCCCTTCACTATCCCAAAAAAATGTAAAACCCCTATTATGACCCGGCCTTCTCATAACAAGAAGTTTTCCCTATTACATCAAAAAATAAAAGCCTAAGCACCCCTGGCTCGGGGAACCCCAAACCTCACAAACCCAGGTTGTCAACTCCCCTAAACCCCCAATTTAAGTAAACCCTTTAAAATAACAATCCCCCAGAAAGGGGTTTCCCTTTCCCCCCGCTATTAAAGGGCTGATCCTTTTTGAACGGAATTTTCCCCAGGGGGGTCCCCCTTGCCTGCCTATTTTTTTCCCTTGGAGCCTCCATTTTCCCCCCTTTAAAACTCTCACGAGCCTTGTTTTCAAAACGGGGGAAATCACACCTCAGTTTTTCGGGAGGATGACTTTTCGATTTTTAATGAGTTTTTTAATTTTTACACCTCTAGTGAAGAGGGAATGGCATTTTTAAAACAAAAAGCACCTACGAAAAAATTTCCTCCCCCCCTTGATGGGTCCACCCGGGTTTGGTGTGGATAAAAACACGTGCCCATTACTTCAGGCTTTTTGGACCCCCAGTTCACGAGCAAAAAGGAACAAAAAATAATGGGGATTAAAATTTTCCAATTTAAATTGTTAAAACTTTTCTTTAAAAACCGTTCCCTTTCTTGGGGTTTTGAACTATATAATTAAAAATCCCGATTTTTATTCTGAACGAGATGCTGCAAGGTTGTTTAAAACATATTAAATTGTGGTTATTTTACTGGGGAAAGAAATCGAGGGGGGCCTTTTTAGGGGGGAACCCTTTCTTAGAAAAATTTTGGGGCTAACTTTTAAAAAATTTTTCCCATGTTGATGAAGATTAACATTTTTTGCAATAGAAAAAACAACTTTTTCTCAGGGGCCCAACTGTGATAGTAACTGGATATTTTCCCCCGGGAAAACCCAATATATAGAGTAAATTTCCCTCTAAATAGGATTTTTAAAGGGGCAGGAATATTCCAAAAATTCTAGCGGGGATTTTAATGCTCATCCCCCCCCTTTTAATGTGGGGGCGGGTTTACAGGGGGACCCCGCATAACGATGGCTTCCCCATAGCGATTTTTTCGCATCCCGCTTACTTTAATTGAAAAATTTTGCCTACTTTCCCCGTTTTAAAAACCCCGCTTCCCGGGTTTTCCTCCGAAAACGCTTTTCCAATGTGGGGGCCCTGATCCACGCCCCCACATGTTCCCCCGGTGGCTTGGTTTCCCAGCCAGCCCCCGGGGGGTAACATCCAAGCATACAATCGGAATTTTTTGTTTTTAATTACGTTTTTTCGGTGTTTTTTCGGGAAAAAATAATTTACCATGGGCCCCAAAAAAAGCTTTTTAGGGGCCAAAAACCCCACAGCAATAAGGGTGGGAATTACCCAAAAGAGAAGAAGAAAAAGATCATTGATAAAAAATATTTGGGGACTATTGGTGGTTTTCAGCTGCTGTTTCTGCTGCTGCTGCACTGTCAGCTTTTGCTGCTCTGTAGATTGCTGCTGCTGCCCGCTGCTGTAGCATCGGGCTTCTGCTGCCTTTCTGTAGCAAATTTTCTGCTCTGTGCTGCTGTTAGCATTTGTCTGTGCTGCTGTTTCTGTAGGGATCGTCTGCTGCTGGGTGTTTGGGATTGTTGCTGTGCTGCTGCTGCTGTAGCATGTCTGCTGCTGCTGTGCTGGGAGCATTTGTCTGCTGCTTTTGTGCATTTTTGCGGGTGTACCCCCCGTTGTTGCTGGCCCGTACCACCCTCAAGCTGCTGCTTGCTGAGCACCGTTTGGTTTGGGTGGCCCTTAAATTTTGGGAAAACCAAGAAAACAAATTTAACCCCAGAGGAAATTTTCAAACCCCGGATAACCCAAAAAAATCAGTGTCATTGAAGCTGTCTAACTTATTTTTCCCTTGGGGGTTTCCCTTAAACTTGTCTCCCCGGATGCAACCCACACCGTCGCTAACCCCAGGTTTAAAAAGGGAAAAAAAGCTGGAACTTTTTGCTCTATTGGTGAATTTAAAACCAGCAAAAAGGTTTTGGTTTTTAGGAATTTTTAAAAATCGTAGGGGGCATACACGTGTGATAAGGCCTGGTTTTGGAAAAAAAGCCAAACAAGGGGCCCACGTTTCTCAGGAGGGGAAAAAGGGCCCCCCGGAACAGTTTTCTCATCAGTTTATTGCTGCATCCTTTTAATAAAGGTAAGTGTCATTTATTTCCCCATTTAGTGAGTAGTTCATGCACAATTATACGTGCATGTACAAATCTACTATTGTGCATGTATCCTTCTCTTTGTTTTGTGGGGAAAAAGTATTTTTTTATGTGGTTTTTTTTTTTTCCTACTTTTGGGTGTCTTGCACGGTTTTAAATTTTTTTTCCATTATTTTTATGGGGAAAAATTTATTCACCCTAAGATTATTTCGCATAACAATTTTCCCTCTTTTCACGGGTTAAAAACTTTTTAACCGGGGGGGTCCACTGTATTCCACTGGGTGACTTAAAAAGGGAAAAAAACTTTTTTAAAAATCATGACAGCTAGAAAATTGTCATTTCAAGGCCCATTCTTTAAATCGTACATTGGACCTCATCCAGGGACACCGATTTTTGTACTGACCAAAAAGGGGGCTGTGACATCCCTTTTTTTGTCGTTTATCCCCCTGGTGGCAAAGTTGGATCTGACCCTATTTCCCGTTATAATACAAAATAAACTTCTCCTTTAGAATATAAACCCGTACCCCCTAAACCCAATCTTAACACCCCAGGATTTGAAACCCCCTTTAGGGGGATTTCTGGGTGATTTATGGGAAAATTTTTGTCATTGGAAAATCTACCCTCCAAAAGCAAATTTTGATGCAAACAGGTCCCTGGATAATCGAAAATTTTAAAACTACTAATTTCAACTTGTCAATTAGCTTCCACAAAAAATATACCAACAATATAAAACCTACTAGGGAAAATTTGAGACCCAAATTTTCGAAAATTTTCAAGCAAAAATGTCGAAGGCATCTTTTAAACGCAACAACCACCAGCAGCCCACACTGCACCGAATAAGGCCGATTTTTAAACATGGGTTAGTCATCAAAAAGGGCATATGGAAATTTTAGTTCTTCAAGCTAATTTAGTATCAAAAGTGAACCAACAAAATTTTTGGATGTAAGTCCGAAAAACCCTTTTTGGGGGAAAGCACAGGCTCCTAAAAATACCTGTTTTTATACCCCTTTACTGATGAGGTTTATGAAGTGTTTTTAAATTTTAAAAAGAAAGGGTCCCAAGGGGCCCGGTAATTTGAAAGGGTGATGGGGGGAAAATTCTTCCCCTAATAACAGTCGTCAAATTTTAAAAATTTAAACATTATCCCGTTGGTAAAAGGGAAAGGAAGGGAGAAATTGGATGTCTACAACCCTAAACCCTTTCCCCGATACTTCAACTCTTGAAGATCCCCCCCGCTTACTAGACCTATTCATTACTAAAAGATAAGTCAGGTTATTGGAAAAAATGAGAATGAGCACCTGGCCTTCTGGAATAAAAAATGAAAAAAATAAAGTACCTACTTAGAAATTTTAAACAGTCTTTGGTTTAAAAAAACTTTAGTGCCATCTTTTGGGCCCCAGGACATTTTTCCCGTTGTTTTTAAGGGCTGCCTTTAAAATGATTTTTTTTTCTTGGGAAGCCCCAAAAAAGACATCCACCAACCCGGGAAAAATATAGGGCCCATTTTCTTTACTTGAAATCATGGGGAAAAATTCTTTAGAAAGGGATTTCCCAACCCGATTGAACTACATATGGGGTTTTAAACACCCTTTTTTTCTGAAAAACAATTTGGCCTTTAGAAAACCATAGAGGTACCAAAACATGCAATAAATGTTATTTTTTGTTTGTAGCAAGTCTAAAAAAAATCAGGGCAATCTTTTTCCTTAATTTTCCACCAGAGATGTTCATTTTAAAACTTTTGATGCTTATGGCTTTATGGCCTTTTATACAAACTCATTGACCCTACCAGCCTAAAATGGACTTTTCTCAAAATTAATATATAAATTTTTTAATCAAAGAAAAACATTCCCACCTTTCATGGCAGGTCGACAGAGGCCCTTTTTTCCCCAGCTGGTGTTTCCCCCAAGGTTTTGTCTCAGTCCCCTCCTGTTCAACATTTTTTTGAAAGACCTTCCCCAAACCCGAAATTTAATGGCACAATTGTGACACAGTTTGCAGGGTGATTTATTATGTCGTCTTTCAAATCCCCCGGGAACAGGAAAATAAAAATACGAGGGGAGTCATAGAGAAAAAGAATTTGAAATTTGGTTTTGAACATTAAATTTTTGGGAAAAAAAAATTTGGGGAATTACAACTAAACCCGACAAGGTCCTTGTTAGCACGATAGGTTGTTTTGCATCAACAATTGGGAAAATAAAGGAGGTTTTTTCCATAAAAGGTTTCAAAACCCGTAGCCATTAAAAAACCCCCAACAAAATTTTGGGAATGAAATCGACAGGCTGCTTCCCTTCACATTTTTCATGTAAAATTTAAAAAAATCAAAATTTGCCAAAACCCGGGCTTTGCAGGGCTTTTCGATTCAATCAAGCCCCCCAAATGTTCAAAAAAAATCTGTATTTAAAATGATTAAAAGACCAAAACTCGAATAAACCCCTTTTTTCCCAATGTTTAAATTAAAAAACAAGACCAACATTTCTCCCGGGTTTCAAAAAGGGGCCAGAATAGAGCTCTTCGCTTCATCACCGATACCAGGAGGGAAAAGACAGAGTTTTAAAAAGGAGATTTACACATACAAGAAGATATTATGCCATTAAAAAGTACGCCTTGACACCTTAAAAAAAAACAACTTTTTTTACAATGCAAGAAATATACATGCCAGATAGAGAAAAAATCCCATACAAAATGGTTTAAAAACCCCGGGGTTATACTATCCTACTCCCCCTCACAGGACCAACAATGACTCTCCCCCAAAGGGTCCCTGCTTTAAATTTATAAAGTGATTACCACGGGCCCATGATATTGAGCAAAACCCCCCTTTATGAAGAGGATTGGGTTTAAACCCAGAAACCCCTTCTATGTATACTGAGAAAATCATCGCCCCCCAAATTTGGGGGACATCATTTATAACTTTTTAATGTTTAAAAAAAAATTTCCCATTTACAAAGGCTGGACCCCCCTGTAAGAAGCCATTTTCACGAAAATTTTTAAAAATGGCCAGGGAAAAATTTTGCCTTCCTTGTCGCATAAACATCCCCTTGTGCAATCGCAAAAAAAAAAAAAAAAAAAAAAAAAAAAAAAAAAAAAAAAAACAGGCCCAATTTCAACTTGTATAATTACTACCAATTCGAGTCATGTACTTATAACTCTGTTATTCTATGTGACTTTGATGGGTTAGTCTTATACCCCCTTTTTTTTAAAAAAATTTTTCATTTCAGTTTCACTTTTAAAATTTCACCAAAGGGGGTTGGGCCCCCCTTTTCCTTTATATCCCACCTCCACCCCCCCTTCCCCCCTTTTTCCCAAAATTTTTCCCTCCTTACCCCCCCTTCTTCCTTCCCCATCCCCACCCAAAACTCTGGGCTGAACAAGAAAAGAAGAAAAGGGTTTTACCATAGACCCCCCCAACGCTTTGGGTAGTATGTTCGTTAAAAAGCCTTTTTCGAATAATCAAATCGTTTTTGCCATATTTTTTTGGGCCTTGAGAAAAGGAAAATGAACAACTTTGGGGGTATAATTTTTTTGGCCCAAAGGCCCCCTTCCTTAGGCCTCCGAGGCAATCTTTCATCCCCTTCCCTTTAAAAAACTTTTTAACTGGGCAGAATTTCCGGGGGTTCGAGTCAAAATGTTCTTTTTCCCCGGGCTTCGTCCAAAAATTTTAAAGGGTTTTTCCCCCCCGGGTGTGTTCTAAACACAACACTTTTTCTCCCTTTTAAAAAATGTTTGGTCCCCTGTTCTTCCCCCAATATTTGGTCATCAAATCTTTGTTGATGACTTCGTATTGCCCTTTTGCAGGGCCGCCCGACTGTCATCTTTTGGGAGTTTTTTTCCAGATGCGGTTTGACCCTGTTTCCCCTTGGGCCACCCCCGCAGGGTTTTTTTAAAATTTTTAAGTACCAAAAAATCACCCAAAATTTCTTTCACTTTTGACGCTCTGTTATCTCCCATCATTTCCCTTTTTATCTCTATGGCTCCCCATACCCGAACGTGATTTTTGTCAGGTTTTAGGCCCTTTTTCTTTGACCGTGGTTATTTTTGGAACCTCACATAATTTTCTGAAGGCAACCCTTTTTCAGAGCCGGCTAAACTTCTTAAAACCCTTGCTCATCTTTCCCGGGGGGTGTTTGCGGAACTTGCTTGCCTACCCTTCAGCCCCCGTTTTATCGAAACTCGATTATGGGACCAGATTTTTCCCCGGCCTCTCCCGTACTCTCCCCAGCCTTAACTTTATCCATCACCAAAAGGGTTTCGTTTGTGCCTTGGTGCTTTTCGCTCTTCCCCTGTTGAAGGGGCCCCTATTTCAGAAACGGGAAAGTTCCTCTTGTCTGTCGCCGTGATGCCCCCTTGCCTTCGCCCACTTGTACCCCTCTTCCCCGATCTACACAAAACCTTCCAAATTTTTAGAATGGTCACCGATATTTTTTTGACATTCTTTATTCGGGTTTGCCGCCCCTGTTTGCTCCCTCCTTTTTTTCTTCGCCTACATTTTCCCCTTGTCTTCCATTCAGTTACCCCCTTTAAAATGTTCATGTAGCTCTCACTTTTCCCCACCCCCCCGGGAAAATTCCAGCTGTTTGGGTCTGTTCTTTTCATCCCCCTTTCTCGAAAGCTCAACTGCCCTTTCGGTGGCCTTTTCCCCCTCTCTTTTTTTTGATCAATTCCACTCCCTTTTTCATGCCAAAGCTGTGTACACAGTGGCTCTTTAAATCTTCGACGGCGTGGTTGCAGCAGGGTTTCCCGGGCAGTGTGTGCGGGGACTTTTACTTTCTTTTAGCTGCATTTTTACTGCTGAAAATGTATGCCATTCTTGCAGCACTTTTTCGTATCGATCTATGCCTGTGGCAAACATTTGTAGTAGTCTCAGACTCCCTTTGTTTTCTACAGGGGTATACGAAAAATTTGATACATCTCATCCCCCCAGTTCTCCCTATCCAACTTTGGCTACGCCCCTATCCCCTACCAAAAAATTTAAAAATATTGTTTTTTTTTTGGGTCCCTGGTCCCTGGTTTTAAGTTTCAAAGGGGAATTTAACAGGCAGGGCCCCTGCTGCCCTGGGCAGCAGTTTTCCCCTGACCTACCAATTTCCAAACGAGGTGTTCCATTTTGGACCCATTTTTTCTGCAAATAGCTTTCCCCCCCCTTTTACCCGTTTTGGGAACAACGTTGGTCAAAAATTGTTTGGGAACAAACTTCATTCTATTAAACCGGCATAGGTTACTGGCCGTCTTTTGTCATCAGTGCCGGGGGTTGGGAGACCACTCTCTCCCGCCTTCGCATTGGTCACGCTCGTCTTACTCATGGGATCTTTATGGAGAGGCCCCCCTGTTCCTCTCTTTGGCCAGGTTTCAAGGGTTCCCCGTATCGATTATGCCACATTTGTTAAAACTGCCCTCTCTATCAACGAAAACGCAGAATTTACCTCCGTCGTCTTGTTCTACTTTCTCTCTCTTTACCTTCCCTTTTTGCGATGGGGCCTCCTTTAAACCTGGGCTCTCTCATTGACTTCTTGACAACGATGATTTACCCAAAACCCCTGGGTTTTAAATTTTTTTTGCACTCCCCCCCAGCCCTTTCTAGTTAGTTTCTTGCTGCCCTTTAAAACCCCTTTTTACCATCCACTGGCCCCCCTGTTATCCGTAACCCATTACTCATCCCTTTCCCTTTTGCCCCCCTGATTTCCCTCGCTTCCTTCTGCCCTGGCGCGCTGTATAGTCCTTGTGGTTAGCGCTTCTTTTTGATTATAATAATTTAAAAATACTAAAAAATGAATACATACCTTTCCTTTTAAAGAAGATCTGGTGTGATTTTATGGAGGGAGGAGGGGAGAAAAAGAGTGTTTGAAGTTGTTTTTTGTTTAGAAGGGGATCCCCCTTCCCTAGGATTGAGGTTTTCCTGGAGGGGCATTCCGGGGATCAACGCCCCCGCGGGGCCCCCTCCTTTTCCGGGTTACTTCCCTTCTTCTTTTAATTTCCACTTGGCCCGGGTTGAAAAGTAAGGGGCTTCTGTCGCACCCAAAATATCGGGCCATAGAGGCCTGTACCTCTCGTTCCTTTTTTTGACTTTTCTAAAGTGGTTCACTAAAAATTTTTTTCATTGTAATTTGTCACCAGCACGGCTTGCAAAAGGGTGTGTTAGGGGATTTTCTCCTAAAGGTTTTTACCTTTGTCCCATTGTTTCACATCTTCCCAAACATTTGAAGTAGGCAACTTCTTCAATTTCTCTATCCCCTCCTCTGAAGCGTTTCCTCAGGTTTTGGCCTTTGCTGTTGAAGATGATCTAGCAGCCTTTAGTGGTTTGTTTTCAAATTTTTCCTTTCCTTTCCCCCAATTTTTCCATATCCCCCCCACTAACCTCCAACCCCAAGAAAATTCCCCCCAAAGCCACAATGAATTCCTTTAAATGGTTTCGTTTTCCCCGGGTTAGCCTCAAACCCTTCAAAAAACCCTTTTGTCTTTAAAAATTCTGGCCACGTTTTTTTTCCCAAGCAGAGTTCAAGGCCCCTTAGTCACTCCCCCCCAAGCCTTACCTATAAGGTTTTCACAATTTTTTTGGGGTATTAAAGTGATCTTCCAAAAAATCTTTTAGGTCAATCGAGTGTCTTTGGTCAAATTTTAGAGCACTTTTGAAGCTTGCTTTTGTGGACAGTTTCTTGAAAAAAAATTGGAAAGGGCCCGCTGGTTTTCATGGGCTGCAAAGGGGAGGGGGTGGTATTAGGAAAGGGAAAAAATTGGGCCTTAACCCCCTTTAGGGTCCAAGGCCAAAATCTGAAATGGTTTCCCCGTGTCCAAGAATTTTTAAAAAAAAAAAAATTTTTTATTTTTTTCTTATGAAATGGTAGAGAATCTTTTTGTGAAGGCAATAAAACAAAAAGTACGAAATTTGATGGAAAATTGACGAAATTATGCTCTCGCGAATTTTGATGTGTCAGCGATATTTACGAATCGGCGATTTTGCCGACTTTGACCCCCATTTTAGGCCAATTACATCTTTCCCCGTTGACCAAATTCTTAGCTATTTCACTAGTATTACTTCTATTCTATCGATTGAGCACAAGAAAATAGCCAAGTCAACTGTTTCAACTACAAAATAAAGTGATCGGAAATTGGTAATTTGGCCAATTTAACACAAAGTTCAAAATATTCCAATTTCAAAATAGTGTCCAGAATAAACAATGTAGGTATTCCTGGCTTTTAAACTAACATTTCCTCTGTTCATTAGTTATGTTTTGAGGGCTTTACAAATAAACCCCATTTTGATTTTTTATTCACATAATGAATTTTTATTCCACCAAAAAATAGAAGATTTACTGTTATGCAATATTGTAATAATTGTATAAATTTCATCACACATTTGTAAATGTATATTAGACCCACCAGCTGACGTGTATTAGACGTTTTGAGGTCGTTTTTTACTCTTGAGCATCGGCAAAAATTTAACATTTCTGCTACTTTGAGCTCAGTTTTCAAGCCATTTCCAGTGCGAAAAAACCCAAACAAAATCGTCTCTATTTCTGTAATATGTCTTCCATTCTATCAATGAGACCAAGAAATTGCAAATACACCTATAAAAAACATACGAAAAAACACTGCAAAGTTGCTGTTTTTTAATCGAAAATCTTGGTTTCAGTTTTTTTTCTCTCATTATACACAGTGTGCTGCAGGATTTGTTTTATGTGGTGCACACATACCACATAGATGTATTCTCTCATATCTAGGCCCAAGTGTACCACTCACAGTTTATCAGAGTGAGCTGAGCTCATGATGTAGATCTACGGTTTGGACCAGAATGTAAAGCCGTAGATCTACGGGACGGACCCTGAAAGGGTTAATGAAGCTCATGTCCCCAGAAAGTCGCTCTGCCAAGTCTGTAGGATGACCAGGGGCATTGTCTAATACCAGGAGGCACTTAAGGTCTAATTTCTTTTCAATTAGGTAATTTTTCACAGTGGGGGCAAATGCATGGTGTAACTAGTCATAGAAAAAGTCCCTAGTGACCCATGCCTTAGTGTTTGCCCTCCACAGCACACACAAAATTAGCCTTGAGGACATTGTTTTGCCTGAATGCTCTGGGAGTTTCTGAGTGATACACCAATAAAGGCTTCACTTTGCAATCACCACTAGCATTGGCACACATCAGAAGAGTAAGCCTGTCTTTCATAGGCTTATGCCCTGGGAGTGCCCTTTTCCTCTTGAGTAATGTAGGTCCTGCTTGGCAATTTCTTGCAAAACAGGCCTGTTTCGTCGCAATTAAAACACTTGTTCAGGTTTAAATTCTTCACTGTCTATGTAATCCTTGAATTCCTTCACATATTTTTCAGCTGCTTTTTGGTCCGAAACTGGCAGCCTCACCATGCCTAATCACACTATGTTTGCCACTATGATTCTTAAATCTTGCAAACCAACCTTTGCTGGCCTTAAATTCACTCACATTACCACTAGTTGCAGGCATTTTTTCAATTAAATCCTGATGCAACTTCCTAGCCTTTTCACATATGATCGCTTGAGAGATGCTATCTCCTGCTATCTGTTTTTCGTTTATCCACAGCAATAACAGTCTCTCAACATCTTCTAACACTTGCAATCTCTGTTTCGAAAACAGACATGCACCTTTTGCAAGAACAGCTTCCTTGACTGCCGTTTTCCTGGCCACTATAGTAGCGATGGTTGATTGGGGTTTGGTATACAACCTGGCCAGCTCCGACACACGCACTCCACTTTCGTACTTTGCAATTATCTCTTTCTTCATTTCCATAGTAATTAGCACCCTTTTTCTCACAGGGCTGGCACTAGAAGCTTTCTTGGGGCCCATGGTGACTTATTTTGCAGAAACAAGCACCAAAAACACTGTGATAATACGGAATGTACCGAATGTATGCTTAGATGCAAGCACACTGGCTGGCTTGTAAACACTGGCACGCACGGGGCAGTTCAGGCCACACGTGGACGCGTCCCGGACGAATCATGTGTGGCGGGTTTTTTAACGAGTGACGAGGCAAATATTTGCGTTAAATTGTATCGTATTCCGGTTTTTAACTATACTGATCCCACTGAATGCTGGGGGTCCACTGTTGGGTTTTTCATTAATTTTTCTTTTTTCTTCAAAATTATTAAGAAACCGTTACTTGTGTATATATAGCAAAAAAACATGAATGTTTCTATGTATCGAGGGGAGAGTAAAAATTTCGTTTTTCTGATTTTTGCATAGAGAAAATGGAATCTGGCATCTTGCCTAGTAACCGCCCTTTTTGTGATTTTTTTACAATTCTTGCATGAATTATTTATTACTTCCCCTTTGTTTATGTGGGTTAAAGGGAGTTGTTAGAAACAATTAAAAATCAGTGAAAATTGGGAAAAAGGGAACCTCACTTGTGATTTAATCGTTCCATGACCCTTTCTCGCAAGGATTTGCCGTTTGCAGTCAATTTTCCCCATTGAAATTAATTGAAATGCACTAAACCTTCCGTGGGAAACTGTACTTCAATAATTTCGCAATATCAACTTACAACTTTTTTAATCTCATTTCTCTATATGCTAAAAAACAATATAAAAACATAGAAACCTGATATATTTCTAAAATTTTAAAAATTTTTGTATCTGTGTCGATGGGGGGTGTCGGCGTGGCGAATAATGAATAATTTTGCTAATATCATCTTACGGGTTATTTATCTATCCAGTTGTCTAAATGACATAAAAAACAATATAAATAAATAGAAATGTTATATATCTAGAATGAATAAAATTGTATTATGTAACAGGTGTAGGCGGCCACAACTGATCCCTCCTTTATTATAACCCGCTAAGATAACAGGGTTATCGTGCTACTCCTACTTACACTTTAGGTCCACTTCACTTGACACGCACAGCAAATATATTTATACATACCATCTAGGTTTTTCTCCTTTTTCTAAAATAGCTCTTGTTCTTTTTGTATTTCTTCTATTGTCCATTGGGAAGTGGAAAAGAATCTTTCCTCCGTAAGCCATGCGTGTCGTATGAAGGCGATAAAATGGGGGGCCCCCCGGGAGCAATGGGCTAGTACCCCTTCTCCTGTATACAATTACTAAAAAAGAGAAGAAGAAAAACTGTATAAAACTGGGTTGCTTTAAATGTGCGTGGATGTAGTGCAGATGACAAGAAACAGATGATTGTGATGTTATGAATGAAAGAAGTGGATGGCCTGGCCCTAAGCGAAAACAAAGCTGAAGGGGGTAGTGAGTTTCCAGTGGGGGGAAATAAATGGGATTAATTGGAGATCCTGAGAGAGTTGGAGCAAAGGAAAAGGGTAGCAGTAATGTTAAATGATCAGTTTTGGTAGGAGGAAAGAGATTATGATGTGTAAATTCAAGAAATTATGTGGATTAAAGTAAAAACAAGGGGGTTGGATGCGAGATGTGGGTCCATAAATAAGCTTGTATGCACCTGGAGGAGAGAGGAATTGCAGAGGATACGAGAGAGATTTTGGGAGATGTTTAAGTGATTTGTATAGGAAGCCTTTGAACCAAGTGAGAGAGTAATTGTGGTAGGGCTTGAATGCTTAACGTAGGGAGAGAAACTTTTAGAGAGGGTGTGATAGGTAAGTTTGGTGGGGCCAGGTGTTAAAGGTAATGGGAGCACTTGATTGAACTTTGATAGAAAGGGGTTTTTAGTTATGGTAAGACATTTTTAAGAAAAAGAGGGATAAATAAGTATACACGTTATGATGTAGGCGAAATGACAGTAGTTTGTTGGATTATGTATTGGTAGATAAAAAGACTCGTTTGAGTAGTGGACTTCAAGGATGTAATTGTTTATAAGGGGCCACAGATATATCAGTTCACTTTCTTGTTGTAGCTACATGAGAGTAAAGGTAGGATGGGACTACAAGGAGAATAGATGCTCAGGGCTGAGAGGGTGAAGGTTTATAAACTAAAAGAGGAGGCAGTTAGGGTAAGATATAAACAGCTATTGGAGGATAGATGGGCTAATGAGAGCTAGGCAATGGGGTTCGTCGAGGTAGGGGGTAGG
>NC_069414.1:43562191-43608624 GCF_026875155.1 Cherax quadricarinatus | reverse complement strand
TTTTTATTGTTTGTGGTTGTTGGTGTTTTTGTTTGTGTTTGTTGGTTGTTTTATGGTTTTTTTGTTTTTTTTGTTTATTTTGTTGTTGGGGTTTGGTGGGGTTTTTTGGTGAAAATTTTTTTGTTTGGTTTTTTTTTTTTTTTTTTGGTGTGTGTGTGTTTTGTTTTGGGGGTGTGTGGTGTGTGTGTGTTGTGTTGGGTTGTTGTGTTGTGTGTTGTGTGTTTGTTTTTGTTTTGTGTGTGTGGTGGTTGTTTTGGTGTGTGTGGTGTGTTGTGTTGTGTGTGTGTGGTTAGTGTATGTGTGGGGTGTGTGTGTGTGTTGTGTGTGTGTGTGTGTGTGTTGTGTTGTGTGTGTGTGGGTGTGGTTTTTTGGTGTGGGGTGTGTATTTTGTGTGTGTGTGTTGTGTGGTGTGTGTGTGGGTGTGGGGGTGGTGTGTGGTGTTGTGTAGTTATGGTGTGTGGGTGTGTGGGGGTGTGTGTGGGGTTGTGGTGTTGGTTTATGTGTGTGTGTGTGTGGGGTTGTGGTGTGTGTGTGTGTGTTGTGTTATTTTGGTTTGTTTTTTTTTTTTTTTTGTGTGTTGTTGTGTTTTTTGTTTGTGTGTGTGTGTGTTGTGTTATGTGGTGTGTGGGGATGTGTGTGTGTGTGTATGTGGTGTTGGTGTGGTGTGGGGTTTTTTTGGTTTGTTTTTATTTTTAAAAATTTAATTGGGGGGGGGGGGGGGGGGGGGTGTGTGGTTGTGTGTGTGTGTGGTGTGATTGTGTGTGGGTTTTGTTTGTGTGTGTGTGTGTGTGGGTTTTTTGGTGTGTGTTTTTTTGTTGTGTGTTTTTGTTTGTGGGGTGTGTGTGTGTGTGTTTGTGTTGTGTTGGATGTGTGTGGTGTGTGTGTTGGTGTGGTTTTGGGGGGTTGTGTGGTTGTGTGTGTGTGTGTGTGTTGTGTGTTTTTGGTGTGTGTGTGTTGTGTGTGTGTGTTTTTTTGTGTTTTTGTTTTTTTTTGTGGGTGTGTGAGTGTGTGTGTGTGTGTGTGTTTGTGTGTTTGGGGTGTGTGTATATCACCTAGTTGTACTCACCGTTGAGGTTGCGGGGGCGGTCCAACCCCCTGGCCCCCCCTCTTCACTGGCGCCTAGGTCACTCTCCCGAACCTGACTTTATCGACCCTGCTTAAAGCTAGTATGGACCCTGCCCCCACTACATCGCTCCCCAAATTTTTCCCCACTTCCTGACTACTCTGGGCGAAGAAAATTTCCAAACCCTTTATTCATCGTGTCTTCATTTCCCAACTGTGTCCCCGTTTTTGATTTTCCAAATCTCGGGAACATCCTGTCTTTGTCCACCTTGCAATTCCCTCATTTTTTTGAAAGTCGTTATCATGCCCCCCCTATCCTCCGTCCTCCAGTGTCGTCAGGTTTGATTTCCCAAACCCTTTCCCTCATAGGACTTACCTCTTAATTTTGGGACTAGTCTTGTTGCAACCTTTGCATTTTCCCCATTTTTCTTTACGTGCTTGGGCGGGGGTTTGGGGGTTCCAAACGGTGCCGAAAACCCCCCCAATAGGGCCTAACGTTCACGGGTACGGGGCCCCTGAACGATTCCTTATTAAGATGTGGGAATGCTTTCTCAGGTTTCCCGGGGAAAAATAGTGAGCAGTTTTTTGGGTTGATGTGCGCTTCAGGAATGGCCTGGTGTTATACTCACCCCAAATTTTTTCCCTTAGTATTTTTGTAGTTTTGGGGCCCCCGACTGTACCCCTCTGCGGTCTTCTTTGCCCTTCCCAACCCTCAGACTTGCATTTGGGGGACTAAACTCCAGGACCAATTTGCTGGACCAGGTCGCAGCCTGTCCAGATCCCTTTTGTAGTTCTGCCTGGTCTTCGATCGAATGAACCCCTTCTCATAAACTTCACGTCATCGCAAACAGGACACCTGGGAGTTTTTTCCTTCCGTCTTTCTTCACAAAACCAAAACGCACGGTGCTGGGACTGACCCCTGTGGGACCCCGCTGGCACAGGTGCCCACCTGACCCCTCGCCACGCCATTATCCTGCGTTTTCCGACAATATTCCCTGATCCATTCAGTCCCTTCCCTGTTATCCCTGCTTGGTCCTCCAGTTTTTGCACTAATCTTTTGTGTGGTACTGTCAAAGCTTTTTTGCAGTCCAAAAAAATGCAACCCACCCCCCCCTCTCTTGCTTACTGCTGTGACCCTGTCATAAAACTCCAGTAGGTTTGTGACACGGGTTTTCCCCGCCTGAAACCATTTGGCTGTGGAGAATTTTCCCTTTTCTAGATGTTCAAAAAACCATTTCTTCTCCTGAAAATTTTTTCCGTTTTTGCATGCTAAACATGTGTGACACTGGTCTGTATTTAGTGCTTCATGTCTGTTTTTTTTTTTTAAAGTTTGGGGACCACTTTGCGTCTTCATCCCTCGGGGCAATCTCCCGTTTCGAAGATGTATTGAATATGTTTTAGGGGTAACTAGCCCCTTGCTCCCTCTCCAGGCCCCATGGAAGATTTATCGGGCCCCATGCCTTTTGAGGTATCTAGTTTACTCAAACCTCCCTTTTTCCTCGGTTGTGTGTACTGTGCCAGCACAAGGGGTTTTCCCACCCTCTGTCTTTCTGGGCCCCTTCGTCCCCTCGTGAACATTTCTTTAAATCTTTATTAGTTCCTCACTACTTCAGGGTCATTTCTTTTTGCTCTCCCCTTCCCTCCTTAGCCTTTACTGGTCCTTGAGGGGTTTTTTTCTTCCTGAGTCTGTAAACAGCTTCGGGTCGTTTTGGGTTTTTGTGCTATGTCTTTTTCATATTGAGTGGGCCCCCTTCTTATCTGTGCATTTTCTTTTCTGGCTCTACGACTGCTCCCTTATTCTCCTGGGTCCTTTGCTTCTATTTTTTTCCCTTTCCCCTACACATTTGGGTTTTTTTGCCTCCTTTGCATCTTTGGGGAACCTGGTCATCCTCTTTTCATTTTTCCTGTTACCCTTGGGTTTAAAAACCTCTCCTCAGCCTTTGCACTTTGTTGCTACAATTTTCCCCATATCTCTTAAAAACTGGCTTCCCTCCAGTTCTCTGCCCCACGAACTCTTTCAGGAAGTTCCTCTTTCCCTGTGTAGTCCCCTTTCCTTTAGTTTGTTTCATTTGTCCGGCCTTCCTGCTTCCCCCTCCACTTGTGCTTTACTGTGTATTCGAAGCAAAAAACCACATGATCGCGGGCCCCAAGGGGTTTTTCATATGTGATGCCCTCAACTGCCTACTCAAGGGATATAACCCAGCTTGCGGGGTTCACCCTCCCCTCTCCCCTTTTTGTATTTCCCTTACGTTTTGGTACATAAGTTTTCCAGTACCACCTCCCACTTAGCCTTCCATGATTTTGGGCCCCCCATGGGTCAATTTTTCCCCAGTCGATCTCCGTGGTTGCCCCACCCATGATCAGGAGTTTTGCCCTGCATGAGGGCTTTTTCTGGCCACTGCAGCCATGTGTAAACCCATCGCTTATTGCCTCGTCAAAACCTTGATTGGCCTCCTGCTGTTCTGTGGGGGGTTATACATCACGCAATTGCACCTTGGGACCACCAGGGGAAACTTTCCCGCTATGTAATCACTTTTTTCTCCGCTGTCCCCTTTTCCTCCCCCCAAAAATCCATCGTTTTTTGGATCAGAATGCATTTTTTCCCCCCCCCCCCCTTTTCCTTCGTCTTTTCTAGGATCGGTACCCCGCGGAAAAGATGGCATCTGTTATCATCCCTGAAGTTTGGTTTCTGTGTCGCTAGATGTTGGTTTTCCCCCTTTGACTCTTCGTGCCATCCTCCCATTTTTGTTTGTTTCCATAGCGTTTTGTCCCATCCCTTCAGTTTCCTTTCCAACACTGTGTTTGGGGGCCCTGGGGGGGGGGGGTCCGGGAGAAATACTGTGGATTCATTTGGGGGTTGGGGGGAAGCTGTGGGTAGGGATTTATTGTTTGGGGATGGTGTGATAGGTTGGGGGGGTTCTGAGGAATTGTTTTGGGTGCTGCCCCTTGCTGCTCTGTTTTGCTCTGATGACCTCTGCGGGTTTTCCATCCTTGTCTCCTTTCCAGCCCCCTTTCGCTTTTTTGTCCTCTCCCCAGCTGCTGTCTCTCTGTTTCGTGTTCTGTCTCTGTTGGACACCTTTTTGTACTTTTCCCGAGCTTTTAAACCGGGGGTTTCTTTTGGAGGTCCGTTTTCTCCCATTTTCGCCGAAAATCAGCTTATGGGTCAGTTCTCCCCTTCAAGTACCCCCCTATTCCTAAAATTTAAAATCTCACCATGTCTTCCCCCCCTTTTTCCGTATGATTTTCAAAACTCCTTTCTTTCTTCCTGCCTCTTTCAGTGTGTGTCCTTTTCCTCTCTCTCCCGAAGCCCAGGTAATCAGATTTTTGCCTTTCCTCCTCCCATTGCCTCCCCCTCTGTGACTTGGTTTCCTGTCTGAGTGGTCATTTTCCCCTTTTGATTTTCCATTGGCTCTTGTACTGGTTGTCCCTCACTTCAACCTATCTCCCTCTCCATCGCCCCATCGGCTTTTCCCTTCCACTCCCGGGCCCCTTTTGCAGGCTATATGACCTTGCATAATTTTATATCTCTTCCTTTCCCATTCCCTCTCACTTCGTATGGTAAGTCTTCTCTGGGGCACCCCGAGACTTGCTTCGCCTTTTACCCCCAAAATTTTAGGACCTTTACCCTAGCTACTGCAGTTTCGACTTTTGCCTCCCAATCTTCGCTCCTTTTCCAAACCCTTTTCCCATTTCACAGAGACCTTCTCCATTTTTTAGAAAGCTCTCCTAAATTTTTTCTCCCATTCTCTCTACCCTTTTTCCCCTTTCCCCCACCATTCCTCCCTACCCGTACCATTGTCATCTTCCCCGATTTCCCTTTGGTCCCAACCATTTTTTTTTTTTTTTTTTTTTTTAGTGAAAGAGAGAAAGAAAAAAAAAAAAAAAGGGGGAGAAGGAGAAAGGGAGAGAGAGAGAAAGGGGAGCCAGAAGGAGGGGAAAAGAAAAGGGAAAAGGGGGGGAAATGAGAAGAGGGAAAAGGTAAAGAGAGGGGGGGGGGCAAGGGGAAAAAAAGAGAAAAAAGAGAGGAAAGAGAGAGGAAGGGAGGAAAAGAGAGGGAAAAGAAAAGTGAGAGGAAGAAAAAGAGGGAAAAGGGGAGGAAGAGAGAAAGGGAGGAGGAAGGAGAGAGAAAAAGAGAGAGAGAGAGAGAGAGAAAGAGAAGGAGAGAGGAGAGAGGAGAGAAGAGAGAGGAGGGAGAGAGATGGGGGGGGAAAGGAAGGGTTATAGCATCACTTCACAGGAAGGTGTGAAAATTTTATATTGGGTGTGTGTGAGTGTGTGGTATTGTGTTGGTGTGTGTGTGGTTGTTGGTATTGTGTGTGTATTTTGTGTGTGTTAGTTGGTGTGTATTTTTGTGTGTTTTGTGTGTGGGGTGTGTGGTGTGTGTGGTTGTGTAGTGGTGGTGTGTGTGTGTGTGTGTGGTGTGTGTGTGGTGTGTGGTGGCGTGTGTTTAATTTTTTTGGTGGTGTGTGTGTTTTGTGTTGTGTGGTGTGTGTTGGTGTGGGTTTCGTGTGTGTGTTTTTTTGGTGTGGGGTTTGTTTTTGGTGTGTGTTTTTGTGTGTGTGTGGGGTTTTTGGTGTGTGTGGTGTTGTATTTTTTGTTGTGTGGTGTGGTTTGGGTGTGTGTGTGGTGTGTGTGTGTGTGTGTGTGTGTGTTGTATTTTTGTTGTGTTTGTGTGTGTGTGGTTTTTTGGGGTGTTTTGTGTGTTGTGTGTGTGGTGTGTGTGTGTGTTTTGGGGGGTATTTGTGTGGTGTGTGTGGTGTGTGTGTGTGTGTTTTGTGTGGGGTGTGGTGTGTTGTGTGTGGTTTTGTGTGTGTGTGTGTGGTGTTGGTGTGTGTGTGTTGTGTGTTTTTGGGGGTGAGTGTTGTGTTGTGTGTGTGTGTGTGTGGTTTGTGGGGGTGGTGATTTTGTGTGTGGTGTGTGTTTTGGTGTGTTTTGTGTGTGTGTGGTGTGTGTGTGTGTGTTGTTTTTGGGGTTGTGTGTGTGTGTGTGGGGTGTGGGTTTTTTTTTGTGTGTTTTTTGTGTGTGGTGTGTTTTGGTATTTTTTGTGTTGTTGTGGTGTGTGTGTATTTTTTGGGGTTTTGGGTTGGGGTGTTTTTGTGTGTGTGTGGTTGTGTTGTTGTGGGTGTGTGTTTGTGTGTGTGTATGTTTGGTGTGTGTTGTGTTTGGGGGTGTTTTGTGTGTGTGTATTTTTTGGGGTGTGGTTTTGTGTGGTTGGGGTGTGTTTTGTGTGTGTGTGGGTTGGTGTATTGTTGGTGTTGGGGGTGTGTGGTGTGTGTGTTTTGTTTGGGGTGGGTGTGTTGTGTGTGTTTTGTTTTGTTTGTGGTGTTTGGTTGTGTTGTGTGTGTGTATGTGTGGTTTTGTTGGTGTGGGGTGGTTTTGTGGGGGTGTTTTTTGTGTGTGGTTGTGTGTGTGTGTTGTTTGTTGTGTTTTGGTTTTTTGGGGTGCTGCTGGGGTGTGGTGTGTGTGTTGGGTTTTGTGGGTTTTTGTTTTTTTTGTTTGTGTTTGGGTTGTTTTGTAATTTTAGTTAGGTATAATATGGAAACGATCCTAAAAAAAATCAAAAGTTTCAGTAATTTTCTTAAGAAAAGGGACCAAAAAACATTAAAAACATACATTCAGTAACTTGTGAATTTTCCCAGGGGGAAACCCAAAAAGGTATACAGTAAAATTCAGTGGCCAAGGATTTTCTCATGGCACGTAAATACCAAAAAAATTAAATAAATACAAATAGAAATTTTCATTTTAAAATTTTCGAGAAGTAACAAAGAAAACACTGAAAACCCCCAAATCCCCCGGGCAGTCCCCGGGGGGAGTTTTCCCCAGGGGTGGTACCCCGGGGTGGTACCCCATTTTACCCCAGGGGGGTCCCCCGGGTGATACCCCGGGGTTCCAAAAAAGGGGGAGTCCCCCGGGTTTTAGTAAACATAGTTAACATGGTCCCCATTATTCTACAAAGGGGGAAAACAATCCCAGTAGGAAATTCCCCCTAACTCCCTTTTTCATCGGCGGGGGCTTTTCTACATCTCCGCTACCTTGTTTTTCCATATTTTTTATCCCTATTTTGGGTTTTTCTGGGGTCGGGAATTTCCCCCTCCCCCCCTTTTCCCTTTTTAAATCATTCCCCTGCTTTTGACTTTTTTTTTTGTCCAAATCAATTTTTTTTCCTGCTTTACCCTTTTCCACTTCCCCGACTACTCATGCTGAAGAAATACTTCCTTTCATCCTTTTACTCTTTTGAGTTTTCAATGTGCTTTTTCTAAATCCTTTCCCTTTTAATTTTCTTTCCCCCAGTATTTTGTTGGTTTTTTATCCCCTACCCCTCCCTTTTGTTCGCCAGTTTGCTGGCGTTTCCTTCCTTTTTTGAGGTTTTTCCATTCCCCATTACTCTTTAAAATAAATTTCGCAAAAAAATTTTTGCCCTTACTTTAATTCATGAATCTTTCCCCCTGGGGTTCCCCCTGGGCCTGCCACGGGGTACATTCTTGAAAGATTTTTCTTCTATACGGGAAACCTGGGTTTTCGGGTTTGCCGGACCCTACTCGCATTATCTTTTGGGATGTGTGGCTTCGGAAGTCGATGTTTAAAATCCCCCGTCTTCTCCCTTAGTATTTTTTAAAACTTTTACCAGTTTATTTTGTCGGGTCTTTCTGCCCTTAGATCTTCATACTTTATTTGGCGGGGGGTTTAAATTTTAAAAAGCCAGTTTTTTTGGAAAAAAAGGGGGTTTTTCCCTCCCGGTATTTTAAATTTTCCCGGGTTAAGATTTAATTCACAAACTTCCTCTCTCAAAACGGAAATTTGGTCTATCCTTCCATTTCATTCTTTACATTCCAAAAAAGGGGCCTGGTCCAAAAACCCCTGTGGGCCCTGTAAGGTCCCCCTGGATATTTTAAAATTTTTTTTTTAAAATATTTTTTTATATTTTATTTTATTTTTTTATTATTTTTTATAATTTTGCGGGAATTGCATGGTTTTTGAAAAAAAATAATTAACCCACCCCCTTTTTGTCTTATTTGTTAAATTTTTTCATAAAACTTCAAAAAGGATTGTGACACAGGATTTTATTTCCATGAATCCAACTGGTTGTCGTTTAAACCTTTTTCCCCTTTTCAAGGTGCCCACCACTCTCCTGATAATCCCCCTCCAAAAATTTTTGCAGGGCATACACGCCAGTGTATACATCCCCTTCTTTTCTGCTCCTTTTTCCAAAAAATGGGAAATAAAATTTGCCGTCTTCTACCCGGGTGTTGCCCCGGGTTTTAAAGGGGAAAGGTTGAAAAATTGTTTTAGGGGCACACACAGCGTTTCTGTTTTCGCCCCTTTTAAGGGAACCCAGGGGGAGATTTTTGCCCGGGCCCCCATTCCCTTTTTGAGGTACCAAGGTCACTTAGCAGCTTTTTCCCACACCCCCCCGAAAGCTGGCTCCCTTTGGGATCAAAACGCTAGCGTGAGCGGGGCCAATGTATTGGTCCAGTGGGTAAATATGGTAATATATATATATATATAAAAAATATATAAAAAAAATATATATAAAATTAAAAAATTTATAAATATATATAAATATATATAAAATAAAATATATATATAAAAGTCGTCCCGAAAAATGCAAAAGGGTCAATTAAAAAAACCTTTTAAAAATTTTAAGTCCTTTCAAAATTTTTCCCTCTTATACTTAAAAAAAGATATGTTTTTTTCATTAATTTTTGATAAAAAAATTTATAATTTTGCCCCAAAAAGGAAATTTTTTGTTTTAAAAAAACTATATTGCCCGTGCCAGTAAGATGGAATCAAAAACATGAAAATAGATACGTGAAAATAGACGTGATAAGTGGGAACTGATGCCTGCCCAAAAAAAATGGAAAAGAACGAAATCCCCCGGGGCATTTTTGACTTAAAAAACCAAAATGAGGGTATCCTTGTTGTAAATGGAAGGACAACAAAGCGTCACGAAATGACAAATGGTGGGGGGTTCCCATTTTCTGACTCTTACTGATAATTCCCAAAAAGGAAATCCAAGCCCAAAACCACTTACATCCCCCGGGCAGTCATTAAGAACTATAAGCATAAAAGGGAAAGGTTATTGAAAAAATTTTTGGGGGGCAATGAAAACAAAAACACCAATGAAATCCTAACGTTGGTAAAATGCGGCTTTTTGGGGCCTATGTTCTTGATCTTGCTGTTATAAAGGGCATGGTTTTCTTTACTGTCGTAAATTGGCCCGGCCCACTGCAAACCAAATGCTGCCACTAAGCTATTCAGGATTGAAATCCTGTAAACGCAAAAACCAAGGAAAAAAGGGTTTAGGCGCAGAAAGCATAAGAACAACTCCAGACCCCCAAACCAAGACTTCCAGTATAAAGATTTGTAAACCCTTTGGGAAATTTGGCCATCTCCAGTGCAGTCCCTCCGTTCAGAGAGGCCTGATGACTGGTGGGTTTTAAAAAAACCTAGGTCACTGGCCAGCGAATGCCGAGATTTTTTACAAGAAAGGGTTTAAACACCCAACAAAAAAAATCCGTCACATCTTTTTCCTTCTGTGCGTATGCAAAGTAAATTTTCGAAATCAAAAAGGAAAGAAATGGCTTCATGCCCTTTTTCATTCTAGCAATTATGATCTAGAATGAATTTTCTTTCTCAGGAATTCGTGAAAATGGGATTTGCAATTTTTTAATCCTTTGAAAAATGTCCCATTGCTCTTTCTTTATTTTTATTTTTTTTTGTAGATTTAAAAAAAATGTTTGGAAAAAAGTTCCACTTATTTTTTTTTGATATTTTCAATTTTGTATAAAAAATTTTAGAAAAGTACTTTTTTGGGGAAATTTTTTAAACTATTGCAGCTTTGCAAAAATTCTGAAATTGGGCCCCCTTTTACCTAGGGGGGGCCCGTATATTTTTTGGGGCATCGAATTTCCCGAAATTGAAAAAAAACTTATTTTTAGAAATCCCTTTACATATTTAAAAAACCCCTTACTTTTGATACTCATTGACTTTTTTTACTTTTCAAAATTTTGCTTTTAAACTGGGCCTGCCCGGTTAAGGGGTTACTAGACCCATCTGCTTACAATCCACTCCCAAAACAAAAAGTACATTACTTTCCCCCAAAACCCCCTCCCTCTAATTTTAAAAACCATTTTTTCCCATTACCTAATATTTTTTTTTAAATCTCACACCTTACTCTTTCTATGTTAAATTTTTAATTTCCTTTTTTTTACAAACTCTCCCAAAACTCTTTCCCCAAAACCTCTGCAACTTCCCCCTCGAAATTCCCCAAAGCACAGTAAAAACAAAAAAAGCAACTAACAATTCTACTTTGTGTTAGACCCCTTTGTCTTTGCCCCAAAAACCCGACAATTCATTTTCCTTACAACTCCTCACAAATTTTTTTAAACCAAACCATGGTGACATCACACACTCCCTTTTTAAGGGCCTACTTTTACTGGGGAAATATCTCCCGCTCTCCTAAAATCTAACCTGAGCATCAACATCCTCGAAAAAACCTCTACACTGCTTTTGGGAACCAAACCCTCCTATTCAACATCTGCAACTTTTGCTAAAAATTGAAAACCTTTATCCCCCCCTATAAAAATCCTTTTTCCACAAATCCATAAATGGCAAAAAACCTCTTTACCCTTCCAAATCATCCCACTGGCGGGGGGAAAAAAACCCCCGCGCCCGGAGAGCATGAAACCCCAGACCAACCTCTGATCGCGGGTACTACCACCCCCAGAGGGAAAAACCCAAAAATTTTGGGTGATGAAAATAAAGACTTGGACGTTTTCCATTTTTTGACAATAAAATTTTTGGGGGTTGGCTGCCCCCAACCGGGCCCCAAAACAAACTTTTTGGGTTAATGTCCCCATCCCTTTTTGCAATATACTGTGTTTAAATAATTTTAAATATTTTACGACCGGGTCTAAGGGGAATTTGGGGGCAAAAAAAACTCAGAAATAACTATAATGTATTTTTCCCTTTAAAACCCACTATACCAGGTATGTACAGTTAAAATTTTGGGGGGTGGATAGTGGGGAGTGTTAAAAAATTGAAACAAGGAAAATGAGGGTGGTTTAGTGAAAATTGTAATTTGTGACCTTTTGGGGGGTTGTACAACGTGGTGCAAAAATTGTTTTGGGGTTTTGGAATAGTGAAAATTGTGACTTGAAAAGTGATTTTGGGTTTTGGGTGGTTTTTGGGGAATTTAAATGAGTAAAAAAAATTGGAAGTTAAAGAATATTTTGGGTTAGAGTGAAAAATCAAAGTGGTTTATTGTGCTTTTGATTTGTAATATCAAATTTGGTAATGGGGGTTTAAGAAAATTTGTGTTTTTTTTTGTGAGTTGAAATTAAACAAAGGGCAAGTAAAAATTGATGGGGATATTGAGAGTTTTAATAATAATAACCCCAAAGGGCGAAAATCAGGGGGATAGTGAAAAATTTTGTGACTTGTGAAGTGCGGGAGCTTGATGGGGGTTTTTACGGGGTTTATGTGTTAGGGTTTGGGTTTTATTGCTCCGCCATGATTATAATAATAATAATAAAAATAATAATAATAAAAATAATTAAAAATTTAATAATAATAATAAAAATTTAATAATGGTTTTATGAAAAATTTTTTTTAATTAAAATGAAGGTAGAGCGTGAATATTTTAAAAAAAAATTAGGGGGTTTTAGTGATATTGGTTGAATATTGTCGAGGGTTTTAACAGTGAGGGTTTGGTGGGTTTTTGGGTGTAAAATTTTAAAATGAAAATAATTTAGTGTGAATATTTTAAAAAAATTATAAGGTGTAGGGGTTTTGGGTTTAAATGGAGGTTAAAACTGACTATTTTTGGTGGGGCCCGATAGGGGTTTAAATTTCCCTGTCCAAAGGGCCCTTTTCCCCTTTGGGATGCCCTTTAAGATCTTTTTGGGGTCGGGAATGTACCCCCCAAACCACATCCCTACCAGGCAAAAAAAGGGGTTAAAAAAAACTAAATTTGACATTTAGAACGTTTAGAGAGGGAGGAGAGTTGATGTAGACATTGCTGGTAAATGGGGGTTAAATCCTTAGAATTTATCTGGGGGAAAATTATTGAAATCTCCAGGGGTTTGACTTGTTTTGACCTGTGGGGGGGTTTTGTACACGGGGTGCAATAGTGAAAGTTTTGTGAAGTGGATAGTGGTGGATGATTGAGTCGTGTGTTTTGTGTGGTGTTGTGTGTGGTTGGGGTTAGGTTAGGTCACGGGGCCCAACCTCCCCAAACCATTGAAATTTGTTAAAACTCTTGCCTTGACAAAAAAAGTGCGAATTGGAGGAAAGATTTCCTGGAAACTTTTTTCAAACTCAGGGGGTTTTTTCCCGGGCGCCAGTAAGGAGCCTTAGAGAGTTATCTAAATCTGCCATTGTGTTTGACCGTTGGGGTTGTACACCGTGGTCCCAAAAAATGGAGGGGGGGGGGGGGGGGGGAAACCAGGCCCGACGATAAAAAAACTCTAGGAAGCAGCTAAGAGGGGCAGAGTTGGGGGAGCTCTGTAAGCTGGGGTGTTAATGGGACTCATTTGGGTTGTTGATCAAACTACTTTTTGCAGTAGGGGTATTACAAAGTTGTTTTAAATTTTTCGGGGCACAAAAACCTTTGAGAGAAATGATCCCTAGGTTTTTTAAACCAACTGTTTTTAAAAATTTGGGAAAACATATAAGGTTTTACCACAGAGAAAAAAATTTTTTAAAGGGGTAACCCCTAAATGGGGTGACTAAAGGAACGGGAAAGTCCCCAAATATGGAAAACTTGCCCCCGGGAGTTGGAGCTCGATCTCGGTAATTACCTCCCCCCCCCCCCCCCCGAGAAAATTTTTTAAAACACCCCAAAATTAAAAAAAAAACGAGGTAAAATTTTAAATCCAAGGAAAAGGGAGCAGGGAGGGAATTTGGGGGAAAACTTTTTTTTTATTTTCGATGATAAAACTTGACCCGAGGAATTGGAGCCCGCAAAAAAGGGGAAAAAAAACCATTTTTGCAACATTCTCTAAAAAAAAAATTAAAAATAAGATGGAAAACCCCCAAAAAATTTTTTGGGAAAAAATTTGGCAACACGGGAGAAAAAATTTAAAATTTTTGCAACACTGGAGAATCGATTTAAAATTTTGGGCAACATTCTCAAAAAAAAAAAGGTGATTGCAACACTTCTGGAAAAAAAAATGGGGGAAAAGATTCAACCCCCCGGGCCCTCAGGGGGGGGCCCCGCGGGGGCGGAGCGAAAAAAAAAAAAAAAAAAAAAGGGTTTTGGGGGGAAGGGATTTGGGGGGGGGGGGGGGC
This sequence comes from Cherax quadricarinatus, assembly GCF_026875155.1. Lineage (NCBI taxonomy): Eukaryota > Metazoa > Arthropoda > Malacostraca > Decapoda > Parastacidae > Cherax > Cherax quadricarinatus. The sequence goes on along the minus strand of NC_069414.1, from coordinate 43,595,271 downwards.
GGGGGGGGGGGGTGGCGGCCCTTCTTTTGACCCAAACAAGGGACAAATCCCCTACGCCAATAAAATCAACAAAAAAAGGAATTATGGAAATACCCAAACATCAAAAAGCCTCCAACATGTTAGTAATAATAACTGCGGGAAAATTTTCCCTGCCCAAGATGCCCAAAAACATAAAATTTTTTTTCAGGGCCCAGAAAATGTTACGATCAACGGCTAAAAATTTCCCACGTAAATAGAAAGCGTGCCAGAAAATATCCAATAAAAACTTTAAAGAAATCCCAAGGTAACCAAGAAATTTTTAAAAAAGATAGAAAAGATTAAAAATAATACAGGGCAAACATTTAAGGACAACAGGAGTTACAGAATAAATATCAGTGGAACACCAGGGACCAGTTTTTTTTCCAACACCGGGATAAAACATAAAACCCGGCACACTTTGTAAACAGTCCCAAATAGCCCCTTGGATATTCCACAAGCTGCCACCTCCCCAAGGGTACACAAGCTGCCACCCTACCAAAAGGTACACAAGCTGCCACTCTACCAGATGGAAAACACAACCCCTGCCACTTAACCAGATGGTCCCACAACGCCACTCAAACCAGAGGGTACACAAGTTTGCCACTCAACCAGAGGGTACACAAGCGCCCTCTCCCAAATTTTAAACACAAGCTCCCACTCAACCAGATGGTAAAACAACGCCACTCTACCAGATGGTACAAAACTGCCCCTTTTCCAAGGGGTACCAAGCGCCACTCTACCAGATGGTAAAAAAGGGGCTGCCACTCTACCAGTGGTAAAAAAAGCGGCCCTCTCCCAAATTTGGTACACAAGCGGGCCACTCTACCAGATGGTCCCACAAGCTCCCAACTCTCCCAGATGGTACACAAGCTCCACTAAACCCAATTAAAACAACTGCCACTAAACCCCAATGGTACACAACTGCCACTCAAACCAATGGTACACAAGCTGCCACTCAAACCGATGGTAAAACAAGCTCTACTCTCCCAGATGGTAAAACAAGCCCCCACTAAAACCAAAGGTACACAAGCTGCCACTCTACCAGATGGAAACCCAAGCTCCCCACTCTCCAAAATGGTACAAAAGCTGCCACTCTACCAGATGGTACACAAGCTGCCACTCTACCAATGGTAAAAAACCCTGCCACTCACCAGATGGTACAAAAGCTGCCACTCTACCGATGGAACACAACCCTGCCACTCTACCAGATGTACCAAGCTGCCACTCAAAACCAATGGTACACAAGCTCCCACCCCAAAACCAAATTGAAACCCCAACCCTGCCACTCTACCAGATGGTACAACAACGGGCCACTCAAACCCAGATGGTAAACAAGCTGCCACTCAAACCAAAAGGTACCAAGCTGCCACTCTACCAGATGGTACACAAGCTCCCACTCTACCAGATGGTACACAAGCTGCCACCCAAACCAGATGGTAAAAACCAAGCTGCCACCTCCCAGAGGTACACAAGCTGCCACTCAAACCAGATGGAACAAAACCTGCCACTCTACCAGATGGAACAAAAGCTGCCACTCAAACCAGATGGAAAAACAATTTTGCCACTCAAAACCAAAGGGGTAAAACAAGCGGGCCACCAAACCAGATGGTACCAAGCTGGCCACCTCCCGATGGTACACAACCCCCCCAAAAAACCTCTACCAGATGGTACCCCAAGGGCTCCCTCAAACCAGAGGGGAAACAAAAACGCCACTCAACCAGAGGGTTTACACAAGCTGCCACTCAAACCAGTTTGGTGCGAACCACCCCAAACAAAAAACCTCAATTACAATTATCAATTATCCTCCATTTTTTTTTCTAACAATAAAGGGTTTTAAAAAAAGTAAATAAAGATAACAAGATAAAAATCAAGGGGGAGCTCCAACCATAAAAACCCTTTAATGCCCGGGAGTGATTACTGAAACACATACAAAAAAATAAAATTTTAAACTGGCATGAAAATGGATGAAAAAATGCAATATGTAAATAGATTTGATGGGGAAATAATTAAAGATAAATAAGCAATTTGTAAAAACTCATTTTTTTTCGCAAAACGGTTTAAAATTTAAATCAAAAAATGATTTAAAAAGTAATATTTTAAAAATAGAAGTGAATAAGGATCGGGAAATTTTTTCCCTATATAAAAATTTAAACCGTCAACAACGACACAAAGATTCAGAAAAAGGGACAAGTGTTGTTTAAATTTTGTTCTCAAACACCCTAAGTTAAAACCCCCAATTTTGTTTTGGGTTATATTCAATCAAGTCACATTTCTCTAAAAATTTTTTAAAATATTTTCTCTCCTTAAAAATTCTGAAAAGTTTTTATATATTTTTTTATTACCGTTTATTTTTTTCCTGGGTATAATTTTTTATAAAATTTTTAAAGGTGGCAAAAAAACACAACTTGTGGAAACCCCACTAGTTAAAATTTAAACATAAAAAGATGCCTTCATCAGGGTATAAAATACAGATGTATTTTTCTCTCTCTCTGCTCTCACTCTCCTCACTTTTTTATGGGCCCTTTACAAGGGGCTTTTTAAAGGGGGTGCCCGGCCCCTGGTTGGCCACGATATTTCCCAGGCGGCCGCAAGATTGTTAAAAATGTGGGAAATCGTAGACATTGTTAAAAAATTAAAGGGAATTTGGGGAACCCTTTTAACACTGTTATGATTTTTAAAATATGGGAAGTCTGAGACATTGTTAGTGATGTAAAAGGTGGGAAGTCTGAGACACGTTATGAAGTAAAAAATAGGGGAAAAGTCTAAAACTTTGGGTTAGTGATGAAGGGAATTTTGGGGGAAGTCTGAACCCTGTTGGGGAAAGTAAGAATATGGGAAGTCGAGACTTTTGTTAGTGTTTAAAAGAATGGGGGAAGTCTGAGACATTTAGTGAAGTAAAAAAATAGGGGAATTCGGGACATTTTAGTGAAGTAAGAAAAATGGGAAGCAGACATTTCTGGATGAACAATGAGTAAAATTTCAGAATTTTTAAAATTAAGAAAAAATTAAAGAGTACCCAAAATAATATAGATGTCACTCACTTTTTCACAACATCACTTCTCCACCTCCTCTATAAATTTACACAAAAACGTTCACCATCCCCACAACCAAATAAAAACTTCTGGGACGAATAACAAGTAAATGTACCATCTCGGGGGACCCATCTCTTGGGAAAAATAATTTTATTGATGCCCCCTAAAATTGGGGGCCAGCTTGTCCTTTGTTTTAAAGTCTCTGATTTTCCCCTTTTTATTGTCAAGTACTTTTGACGTATAAATTGGGGTAGGAATTTTTTCACCATGAAAGTTTTTGCAACCCCTTTATTACGGCTAAAATTAATCTCAATGTTTTTAGTTATACCGATAAATACTTTTGGGTAAAAATGAGGCCTGACAACCATTGTCAATTTTAAGTAATTTTTTAAAAAATGAAAAACTAAATTAAAAAATAAATGTTAGAATCTTGCTTAAAAGTTGAATTTAATTTTTTTTGACCGATGGAAAATCGAAGACCAATTTTTGAGGTTTTGGGATGACCTCCAGGGTTTTGAGTTCAAAACCTTTCCCGGGTGTTTTTGAGTGGCAAAGCCCTCCATGTTGTGAGTGGCATGCCCTCCCAGGGGTGTTGTGAGTGGCCAAAAACCTCCAGGAAAATTTTTTGAGGGGACATGACCTCCACGATGTTTTTGAGTGGCAGGGCCTTTCCCCCATGTTTGAGGGGGCAAAGACCTTTTAGATGTTGTGAGTGGCATGCCCTCCAGATGTTGTGGGGTGGCATGCCCTTCAGGTTTCTTGAGGGCTGACCACAGAATTTGAGTGGGATGACCCCCTAGGGGTGTGCGTGGGGATGCCCTCCAGGATGTTGTAAGTGGCATCACCTCAAGGATGTTTTTTGAGTGGCAAACCCCCAGGATGTTGTGAGTGGCATTACCTCCGATGTGCGGGGGGATGAATTTTCCAAAAAAAGTTGTGATTTTTCAGACCTCCACCCAAATTTGGGGAGTGGGTGACCTTTTAATGTTGTGAGTCCCCCCTGACCCCCAGGGTGTTTGGGGTTTGGGTGACCTCCCCGGTTTTTGAGTAAACATGAACCCCCCAGAAAGTTGTTAATGGCATGACCTCCAGGATGTTGTAGTACCAAACCCAGGGGGTTGTGGGGGCCATGAGCTCGAGGGGGGTTGTGAGTGCCAAGAGCTCCAGGAGGTTTTGAGTGCCATGAGTCCAGGAGGTTAAAGCCCTGAGCTCCAGGGGTTTGAGTGGCATGACCTCCAGGATGTGAGGGGAAAGACCTCCCCGGACGTTGGTGGGATTTCCCTCCAGGATGTTGGGAGTGGGATTTAAACCCCCCCACCATGTTTGAAATGGCAGGGGCCTCCACCATGTTGTTTAGTGGCAATTTTTAAAACCACCAAGTTTTTGAGGGCATGACCTCCCCAAGTTTTGAGTGGCAAGAACCCCCACAAGTTGGGGAGTAACCCGACCTCCACCATGTTGTGAGTGGCATGAAACCCCTAGGGTGTTGTTTATTGGGCACCCTCCAGGGTTTCTTGAGTGGCATGAAAACCCCCCCAGTTGTTAGTGGGAGGACCTCCACCATGGGTGAGTGGCATACATCCACCATGTTTTTGATTTTTATACCTCCCCCAATTTTTTTGAGTGGGAAGGGCCTCCACCATGTTGTGAGTGGCATTACCTCCCGGGTGTGGTGGTGGCATAACCACCCGGATTCGTGAGGGGCATGACCTCCACCATGTTGTAGTGCATGACCTCTAGGGTTTTGTGATTGGCATACCTCTAGGATATTTGAGTGACATGCCCCTTTAAAATGTTGTGTAGGGCAGGGAAATTCCAAGATGTTGTGAGTGGCCCTGACCCCGCAGGGGTGTGTTAGTGGCATAATCTCCCCTTAGTGAGTGGCAAAAGCCCCCCCAGGATGTTTGAGTGGCATGACCTCCAGGATGTTTTTGAGTGACATGACCTCCACGATTTTTGTGAGTGGGATGACCTCCACCAGGAATGAGTGGCAAACCTTTTAGGGTGGTTTTTGAGGGGTGCCCCCCCCTTTTTTTTGAGGGCCCTGCCCCCCCATATGTTGTGAGTGGCATGCCCTTCAGGAGCCGTGAGTGGCAGACCTCCAGAAAATTTTATTAAAAACCCTAGAGTGCGTTGGGGGATGCCCCCCCGGATGTTGTAAGGGCATCACCTCAAGGGCGGGTTTATGGCATGCCCTCCAGGGTGTTGGGGGTGGCATGCCCCCCAGGATGTTGTGAGTGGCATGACCCCAGGGTGTGCGTGGAAAGATTTTTCCCCCAAAGTTGTGAGTGGGGAAAGAAACCCCCACCAAATTTTTAGTGGCATGACCTCTAGGTGTTGGGGAGTCCCCATGGGCCTCCAGGGTGGTTTTGAAGGGGAAAGACCTCCAGGTTTTTGTGAGTGCCATGAGGGTCCCGGAGGTTGTGAGTGCCTTGGGGCTCCAGGAGGTTGTGCCATGACTTCCCGGAGGGTTTTGAGTGCCCCGAGCCCAGGAGGTTGTGAGTGCCATGAGCTCCATTGGAGGTTTAAAGCCAAAGGGCTCCCAGGGGGTTTGGGGCATGAACCCCCAGGGTTTGAGGCAGACCACCAGGGCTAGGGGGCTGACCCCCCAGGAAAGTTTTGGGGGTGGCATGATTCCACCATGTTTGAGTGGCATCCCTCCAGGAAAGTTGGGAGTGGCAAAGACCTCCACCCCTGTTTTTGATTTGGGAGGACCCCCAACCCTTTTGGAGTGGGGAAAATTTTTCCCCCATTTGTGAGGGGCATTACCCCTGGGAAAGTGGTGAGTGGCATAAAACCCCCATGATGTCGTGAGGGGGAAAGACCTTTCCCCCAAAGTTTAGTGGGATGATCTCAAAATGTTGTGATTGCTGATCTCTTTTTATATTGTGACTGACATTCCCTTTAAGATGTTTGAGTGGGATAAATCCCCGATGTTGGAGTGGGTACCTCCAGGAAAGTTGTGAGGGCATAAAACCCCCATGTTGGAGGGCATGCCCTCAAGGGTGTGAGTGGGATGACCTCCAGGATGTTTGATTTAAAAGACCTCCACTGTTGTGAGTGGGGACCTTCCCCTTTTTTTTGGGCATGACCCCCTACGATTTGTGAGTGGGATTCCCTCCAGGATGCTAAGAGTGGCATGCCCCCACCATGTTGTAAGGCAGGCCTCCACCATGTTTTTGATTTGGGGATGACACCCCCCCCCCCCAAAAATTTTTTGAGTGGCAAAGAAACCCCCACAATGGGTTTTTAGTGGGAAAACCTCCACCATTTTTGAGTGGCATGGGCCTCCAGGATGTTTGATTTGGGATAATCCCATGTTTGTGAGTGGCATGCCCTCCAGGATGTTTGGAGTGGCATGCCCCCAAAAAATTTTGAGTGACATGACCTCCACGATGTTGTGATGGCAAAACCCCACCATGTTGTCATGACCCCCTAGGATGTTTTGAGTGGCCGGGCCCCCCAGGTGTTTTGAGTGCATGCCCTTCATGATGCTGTGAGTGGCATGACCTCCAAAAGGGTTTAGTGGCATAAACCCCTAGTAAAGTTTTTGGGGGTTTGGGATTTCCCTTTCCCGGATGTTTTAAGTTTGGGATTTACCCAAGGGTGTTTTTTGATGGCAAGCCCTCCAAATATGTTGTGAGGGGGCATGCCCTCCAGGATGTTGTGAGTGGCATACCTCCCGGATTTTGCGGGGGCATGATTCCAAAATTTTTTGAGTGGCATGACCCTCCACCCAAATTTTTGAGTGGCCCTGACCCTATATTTTTTTGATCGCATTACCTCCAGGATGTTTGAGTGGCTTTACCCCCAGGTTGTTTTGAGTGCCATGAGCTCCAGGAGGTTGTGATGCCATGACTCCAGGAGGTTGTGCCATCCCCAGGAGGGTTTTGAGTGCCCGAGCTTTCCCGGGGGTTGTGAGTGCCCCTGAGCCCCAGGAGTTTGCCATTAGCTCCAGGAGGGTTTTTGAGTGAAATGACCTCCAGGTGGAGTGCCCTGAAATCCAGGGGGTGGGGGGCATGACCCAGGAAAGTTGGGAGTGGGATGATCCCACCATGTTGTGAGTGGCATGCCCCCCAGGAAAATTTTGGGGGTTTGGGATAACCTCCCTGTTGTGAGTGGGATGGGCCCCCCAAAGGGTGTTGTGGTGGCATGAAAACCCCCAGGATTTGCGATGACATGACCTCCACATGTTTTGATGGCATTACCTTCCAAATGTTGTAGGCATGAACCCCTAGGAGTTTTGAGTGGCCCGCCCTCCAGATGCTGTGAGTGGCATGACCTCCACCATGTTGTGAGTGGCAGGGCCTCCACCTGTTGTAGTGGCATGACATCCCCCCATTTTTAGTGGCATGACCTCCACAATGTTTTGAAATGGCAAGGGCCCCAACCCCTTTTTTGAGTGGCATGACCCCCAGGATGTTTGGGAGTGGGGGATAAAACCCCCCAGGAAATTTCGGGGAGGGGCAAAGAACTCCACCATGTTTGAGTGGCATGACGCAGGATGTTGTGGTTGGCATGACCTCTAAAATATTGTAGTGACATTTTTTCCCTTAAGATGTTTTGATGGCAGGGAAATCCAGGATGGGGTTTTGAGTGGCATGACCTCCAGGATGTTTGAGGGCTTAAACTCCATGTTGGAGTGGCATGCCCTCCACCATGTTTGAAATGACATGCCCCCTAGGATGTTGTCAAATGGCATGCCCTTTCCCGGATGTTTTTGGGGGGCCAAAGACCTCCACCCTTTTGGAGTGGCATGACCTCAGGGTGTTGTGAATGGCATGCCCCCAGGGGTTTTTTGAGTGGCAGCCCCCCAGGGAAAATTTTGGGGTGACAAGACCTCCACGATGCTGTGAGGGGGCATACCTCCACCATGTTGTGATGGCAAAGACCCCTAGGGTGTTGTGAGGGGATGCCCTCCAGGTTTTTGTGAGTGGCATCCCTTCAGGAAGCGTTTAGGCATGACCTCCGAAGCTGAGGCATAACCTCTAGGATTTGGGGGGAAAGCCCCCCCAGGATTTTTGTTTAAATGGCAAACAAACCCCATGGATGTTGTGGGGGCATGCCCTCCAGATGTTGTGAGTGGGATCACACCTCATGGGTTTGTGAAATTTGGGATGCCCCCAGGGTTTGTGGGGTGGCCTCACCTCATGGATGTTTTTGAGGGCATGCCCTCCAGGATTTTTGGTGGCAAAGCCCCCAGGATGTTTTTGGGGTGCCATGACCCCAGGATTTGCGTTGGGGAATTTTTTTCCCAAAAAAGTTTGAGTGGCCTGAAACCCCCAAACCCAAATTTGGGGAGTGGCCTGACCCCCCTAAATGTTGTGGTTTGTGCCCTCCCGAATTTTTGATGGCCCTGACCCCAGGTTTTTTGAGTGCCATAGCTCCAGGAGGAAAAGTGATGCCATGAGCCAGGGGGTTGTGCCATGAGCTCCAGGGGTTGGGGAGTGCCCCCGAGCTCCAGGGGGGTTGTGAGTTCCATGACCCATGAGGTTAAACCCCTGAGCTAGAGGGGGTTGTGAGTGGCATGACCCCCCGGATGTGAGTGGCATGACCTTTCCCGGGCGTGGGTGGGGCATGACCTCCAGGATGTTGGAGGGGCAAGATCCCACCATGTTGTAGTGGCATGCCCTCCCCCGGGTGTTGGGGGTGGGAGACCTCCACCATTTGTGAGGGGCAGGACCTTCCCCCTTTTGTGAGTTTGGGATGACATCCACCATGTTGTGATTTTGGGATTACCTCCACAATGTTTGAGTGGCAAACCCTTTCCCCCATATTGTGGGGCATGGCCCCCCCAGGTGTTGGGGAGTGGCATAACCACCAGGGGTGGGCGTGAGGGGCCCTGACCTCCACCATGTTTTGAAGGGGATGATCTCTAGGAAAGTTGTGATTGGGATGACCCCTTTGGATATTGGGGAGGAAAATCCCTTCAAGATGTTTTGAGTGGCATAACTCAAGGATGTTGTAGTGGGAAGACCCCAGGAAAGTTTTTGATGGCATAACCTCCATGTTTTGAGTGGCATGCCCTCCAGGATGTTTTTGAGTTGGGGATTTACCTCCAGGGTGTTTTTGAGTGACAAAACCTCCACATGTTGTGAGGGCATGACCTTCACCATTTTGTGAGTGGCCCTGACCTCATGAAGTTGTAGTGGGATCCCTCCAGGAAAGCCCGGAGTGGCATGCCTTCAGGGTGCCGTGATGGGAAGACCCGCAGAATGTTGAGTGGCAAAAACCTCTAGGATGTTTCGTGGCTTTCCCTCCAGGGTTTTTAAGGGGATCATCCCAAGGATGTTGTGAGTGGCATCCCTCCAGGATGGGTTTTGAGGGGGCATCAAACCCCATGGATTTGTGAGTGGCATGCCCTCCAGGGTTTGTTGGGGGGCATGCCCCCCAGGGTGTGCGTGGAAAGATTTCCAAAAAAGTTGTTAGTGTCATGACCCCACCAATTTGTGAAATGGCATTACCTCTAGGATGTTTGAGTGGCATGACCCCTAGGGTGTTGTGAAATCCCCAATGACCCCCCCAGGGGTTTTTTTGAGTGGGATAACTCCATGTTTGAGTGGCATGCCCCCCACCATGTTTTTGAGTGACAAAGACCTCTAGGGGTTTTTTAGTGGCATGCCCTCCAGGGAAATTTTTGGGGGCAAAGACCCCACCATGTTGTGAGTGGCATGACCTCTAGGATGTTTGAGTGGGGATGCCCTCCAGGGTGTTGGAATGGCATGACCTCCAGGGTATTGTAAATGACATGACCTCCACGATGCTGTGAGTGGCAAGACCTCCACCATGTTTTGTGGCAGAAACCCCTAGGGTGTTTTAGTGGGAAACCCTCCAGGATGTTGTGAGTGGCATGCCCCCTTTAGGATGCCCGTGAAGGGGGCAAAGACCTCTTTGAATGCTGAGTGGCCCTAACCTCTAGGGTGTGCGTGGCAAGCCCCAGGATGTTGTAATTTGGGTCACCTCAAGGATTTTGTGAGTGGGATGCCCTCCAGGGTGTTGTGATTGGCATCACCTCATGGAAAGTTGTGAGTGGGATTCCCTCCCCGGATGTTTTGGTGGGATCACCTCATGGATGTTGTGAGTGGGAAAAGCCCTCCCCGGGTGTTTTTGAGTGGCATCACCTCATGGATTTTGTTTAGTGGCATGCCCTCCAATGTTTTTGGGGGTTGGGAAAGCCCTCCAGAGTTTTTTGAGTTCCCTGACCTCCAGGATGTGGGGTGGCATTATTTCCAAAATGTTTTTGAGTGGGATGACCTCCCCAATTTTTTGAGTGGCATGAAACCCCTAAATGTTTTGAGTCCAAAGGGCCCCAGGGGTGTTTTGATTGGGATGAAACCCCCAGGTTTTGTTGGGGTGCCATGAGCTCCCCGAAGGGTTTTGAGGCCATGACTCCAGGGTTTGCCAAGACTCCAGGAAAGGGTTTTTTTTGAAATGCCCCCGAGCTCCAGGGGGTTGTGAAATGCCATGACTCCATGAGGTTAACCCCGTGAGCTAAGGTGGTTTTTAGGGCAAAAAAACCCCCAGGATTTTGAGTGGGTGGGCCCCCAGGGCGTTTGGGGGGCATGACCCCCCCAGGGTGTTGGGAGGGGGAAAGATCTCCACCATGTTTGAGTGGCATGCCCCTCCAGGTTTTTGGAGTGGGATCCCCCCCACCATGTTGTGAGTGGCAGGGCCTTCCCCAAGTTTTGAAATGGAAAGACATCCACCATGTGGGGAGTGGCATAAACCCCCACAAAGTTGTGAGTGGCAAAACCTCCACCATATTGTGGGTTGGGATGACCCCCAGGGGTTTGGGAGTTGGGATAACCACCAAAGGGTGTCGGAGGGGCAAAAAAACCCCCACCATGTTGTTAGTGGCAAAAATCTCTAGGATGTTGTGATTGGCTGACCTCTAGGGTATTGTGAGTTTACACGCCCCTTTAAGTGTTTTGAGTGGCATGAACCCAGGATGGGTTTTGAGGGCTACCCCCCAGGAAAGTTGGGGAGTGGCATAAAAACCCCCATGTTGTGAGTGGCATGCCCTCCAGGGAAGTTGTGATGGGGATGAACCCCCAGGATTTTTTGTGAGTGACATGACCTCCACGAGTTTTGAGTGCAGCCCTTCAGGAAAGCTTTTGAGTGGGATGACCTTTCCCGAAAGTTGAGTGGCAAAAACCTCTAGGGTGTGCCCTGGCAGGGGCCCCCCAGGAGTTGGGAAGTGGGGATCATCTCAAGGATGTTTTTAGTTTTGGGAAAACCTCCAGGGTGGTGGAGTGGCAGCCCTCCAGGGGGTGTTGGGGAGTGGGATGACCTCCAGGATTGCGTGGCATGATTTTTCCCAAAAAGTTTTGAGTGGCATTTACCCCCCACCCCCTTTGTGAGTGGGGATGGGCCTCTAGGGTGTTTGTGTGCATGACCTCCAGGATGTTTTTGGGGGGCATGACCACCCCCCGGTTGTTGTGAGTGGGATGACCTTTCCCGGTTGTGAGTAGCATGACCCCAGAAAAGTTGTGAAAGGCATGGGCCCCCCAGGATGTTGTGATGCCATGATCTCCCCGGAGGGGTTTTGAGTGCCATGAGGGCCCCGGAGTTTTGCCAAAGAGCCCAGGGGGTTTTTGGGGTGCCATGAGCCCAGGAAATTTTTGAGGGGCCTTTGGGGCTCCGGAGGTTATGCCATGACCCCCAGGAGGTTGTTATTTCCATGAGCTCCCGGGGTTATGCCATGAGCCCAGGGGGTTGTGAGTGCCATGAAACTTTCCCGGGGGTTGTGAGGGGCCCAAAGAGCTCCCAAAGGGGGTTTTTATGCCATTTGGGTTCCAGAGGTTGGGAGTGCCAAAGGGTTTCCCGGAGGTTTTTTAAAATGCCAAGGCCTCCAGGGGGGTTTTGAGGCCATTGGGTTCCAGGAGGGGTTTTAGTGGGCCCGGCCTTTCCCAAAAGGTTTTGAGGCCATGGGGTTCCAGGAGGTTGTGGGGGCCATGGCTTCCCAAAAGGTTTTTTGGTGCCAAACTTCCAAGGGGGGTTTTTTGAGTGCCATGGGCCCCGGGAAAGGGTTTTGAGTGCCATGGCTTCCAGGGGGTTGTGATTTCCATGGCTTTTCCCGAGGTTTTGATTTCCCTTGGCTTCCCCGGGGGGTTTTTAGTGCCATGGCTTCCCCGGAGGTTGTGATGGTCATGGCTTTCCCGGAGGTTGTAAGCCATGGGTTCCAGGAGGGTTTTTTTATGCCATAGCTTCCGGAGGTTTTGAGGGGCCCTGGGGTTTCCCGGAGGATTGGGGGAGTGCCCCCCGGCTTTTCCCGGAGGTTTTGAGTGGGCCAAAGGCTTTCCCCGGATTTTTGAGTTTCCATGAGCTTCCCCGGAGGGTTTTGAGTGCCATGGCCCCCTTTCCCGGAGGTTGGAATGCCATGGGGTTCCAGGAGGTTTTTGAGTGCCCCTTGGGTTTTCCCGGAGGTTGTGAGTGCCATTTGGGTTCCAATTTTGGGGGTCCATTTGGGTTCCAGGAGGGGTGAGTGCCATGGCTTCCAGGGGGTTGTGAGTGGGCCAAAGAGCTCCAGGGGGTTGTGAGTGCCCTTGCCTTTCCAGGAGGGTTTTTATGCCAATTTGGGTTTTCCCGGAGGTTGTTAGTGCCATGGCTTCCAGGAGGTTTTGAGTCCCTGGCTTTCCCGGAGGGGTTTTGAGTGCCATGGCTTCCCCGGAAATTTTTGAGTGCCATGGCTTTCCCGGAGTTTTTGAGTGCCCTGGCTTCCCCGGGGGTTGTGATGCCAAAGGCTTCCAGGAGGTTTTTGATTTCCATGGCTTCCAGGAGTTTGGTGGGCCATGGCATCCAGGGGGTTGTAGTGCCATGGCTTCCAGGAAAGGTTTTTTAGGCCATGGCTTCCAGGAGGTTTTTGAGTGCCATTGCTTTTCCCGAGGTTGTGGGGTGCCAAAGAGCTCCAGGAGGCTGTGAGGCCTGGCTTCCGGAGGGTTTTGAGTGCCATGACCCCCAGGAGGCTGGGAGTGCCAAAGGCTTTTCCCGAGGTTTTTTGAGTGCCCCTGAGCTGCGGGGGCTGTGATGCCATCTTCCAGGAGGTTGTGGTGGGAAAGACTCCAGGGGGGCGTGGTGCCATGGGGTTCCCGGAAAGGGTTTTGAGTGCCATGGGTCCAGGAGGCTGTGGGGTGCCATGGCTTCCAGGGGGTTGTGATTTCCAAAGACTCCAGAAGGCTGTGAGTGCCAAAGGCTTCCCCGGAGGTTGTGGGGTGCCATTTCCCTTTCCCGGGGGTTGTAAATGCCATGGCTTTTCCCGGAGGTTGTAGTGCCATGGCTTTCCCGGAGGGTTTTGGGGTGCCATGGGTTCCAGGAGGTTGGAGGCCAAGCTTCCCGGAGGGTGTTAGTGCCATGGGTTTCCCCGGAAAGGGTTTTGAGTGTCATGAGCCCCCAGGAAAGGGTGGGGAGTGCCCCCCTGGTTTTCCGGAGGGTTTTGAAAGGGGCCCTGAGCTCCAGGGGGCTGTGAGTGCCCTGGCTTCCAGGGGGGTTGTTTAGTGCCATGAGCTCCAGGAGGCCCGTGAGTGCCATGGCTTCCCAGGGGTTTTGAGTGCCAAAGAGCTCCAGGAGGCGGGGAGTACCGGGGTTCCAGGGTTTTATTTCCATGACCCCCAGAGGCTGTGAGTGCCATGGCTTTTCCCGGGGGTTGTGATCCAGAGCTCCAGGGGGCTGTGAGTGCCCTGGGTTCCAGGGGGTTTTTGAGTGCCCAAAGACTCCATGAGGCTGGGGAGTGGGCCCTGGCTTTCCCGGGGGTTTTGAGTGCCCCCGACTCCAAGGTTGTGAGTGCCATTCTTCCAGGAGGTTGTGAGTGGGCCCTGGGGTTCCCCGTAGGTTTTTAGTGCCATGACTCCCAGGAGGCTTGATGCCATGGCTTTCCCGGAGGGTTTGGGGTGCCTGGCTTCCCGGATTTTTGGGCCATGGCTTCCAGGAGGTTTTTTCCAATTACAATAAACAATAATTCCCTTTTAATGTTAATATGAAAAACTAAAGAATATTATAAAAAAAGTAAAAAATAATTTTTTTACAACATGTTTTTAAAAACATTTAAAACAGTGAATGTAATAAAAAATAAAAATAAAAAATAAATAATAATAATAATAAAAAATAACAATAATAATAAAATAAAAAGTAAAAATTTAAAATACACCAAAAGGTTGCCTCACAGCATATGTGCTGAATTTACTTTATTCCCAGTTTTTTAAAAGGGTTGGGGAACAGGGAGCATTTCAGTTTTTATTACTCTGGAATCAATAAAATTTTGCCCCCAAGCAATTCGTAGCCCTCTTGACAGGCACAGATTGATTAAGTTTCCTTTAACCCCGGTTTTTTTAAAGGGGCCTTTTTCCCGGTTTTTACGAATTTTTCTAATATTGTGTAAAATGGCTTCAGTAAGGCTTTCGATAAGTTCCCCTACCAGAGGGTATTGAGGAAAATTTGGGGAAAACGGAATAGGGGAAATTTTTTCCTGGGTAAAGGATGGCTGACAAATAGACAGCAGCCCCTTTGCCCCAAAAGGGGGAGAAAAACCGAACGGGGGGACGTCACAACGGTGTTCCTCCGGGTTTAGTGTTGGGCCCGCTGTTTTTTCAAATTTACATAAACACATAGATGAGGGGAAAAAATAGGACAAATTAAGCAAATTTGCTGGAACACCAAAATAGGCCGTCCAATACTTTTTAATGAGGGGCATTAGAGCACTCCAGGAAAAATTTTAATAGAAATGACGCAATGGCGGGAAAGTGACAGATGCAGTTTAATATTGACAAATGCCCAAAATTTCCCCAAATGTGGCAGTTAAATAACCCTGGCCACATATAAACTAAAATTTAAAGTAGAAAATTTAAAACTACCGATTTCGAAAAGGATTTTGGAGCTTGGTTAGGGAGTAACCTAAAACCAAGACAACATGCATTATGTTTTGCAATAAAAACTAACAGAATGCTTGGGTTCATATCTAAATAAAATAGTAGAAGTCCTCAGGTTGTTCTTCAACCTGTAAAACCTTTGGTTTTGACCTCATTTTGACTATGCTGCCCCAGTTTTTTGGTCACCGTATTTCCAGAAGGAAATAAATGCTCTGGAAAACGTACAAAGGAGGATGACAAAGATGATCCCATGTACAGAAAACTTCCCTATGAGGATTTGACTGAGGGCCCGAAAACGCACCTCTTGAAAGGGGTAGAATTTAAGGGGGGGGGGGAAAAGATCGAGGGGAATAAAAGGGAAAAAAGGGAAAAAATAAAGCGGGTGAAAAAAGTGTGCTGAAAATTTTCCAAAACCCAAAACCCGGAAATCGCAGCAAATTTGGGTTTTAAGTTGGGGAAAAAATTTAATTCAGGAAAAGGGTAAAAGGGAAAATACTTTGGGTTTTGGGAAAGAGTTGTTTAAAGATGGAACAATCTCCCGATACAGTTATTGAGGCTAAAAAGTTGTGTATTTTTTAAAAAAAGGGGATAAAAAACTTTTAGTGGGTGGGGTGAGTGTGGGTTGGGCCAGGGCCTTGGGTTGGCTCTGGGTCTTACAGTGCCCATCCCTTTAGTGGGGGTACCAGACTGGTGGCCATTTTGGGGTAATCCAGGAGTGGGTCATTGGTCCCAATTTCCGGGGGGTGACATTGGGCCGCTCCCAATTGGGCAGTAGGCCTGTTTTAAGTGTTCCTTCTTTCTTTTTGTTTTTTAATTTTTTTATGTGGTTTGTGTGTGGGTGTGGAGTGTGTGTGTGGTGTGTATGTAAAGTGTGTATATGGTGGGGTGTGTGTGTGTGTGTGTTTGTGTGTGTCTGTGTGTGTTGTATGTTGTGTGTGTGATGGGGTGTGTGCGTATATGAAATCACCTATTTGTACTCAACCCAATTTTTGGTTGCAGGGGGCGAGTCAAAAGCTCCTGGGCCCCCCCTATTCCCCTGATTGCTACTATTCCTCTCTCTCCCCCGCTCCATGAGCTCAAAACATCCTCGCCTTAAAAAATATAGACTGTTCCCCCTGTGTGTGTGTGTGTGTGTGGTGTGTGTGGGTGTGTGTTGGGGTGGTATACTCACCTATTTGTACTCCCCCTATTGTTGGGTTTGGGAGGGGTCGAGTCCTACTCCCTTGGCCCCGCCTCTTAAAAACCGGTTGCTACTAAAAGGGCCCCCCCTCTCTCCCCCTCCATGACTTTTTTTCAACCTCGTCTTAAAACTGTGTATGGTTCCTGCCTCCCCTAAAGTCCCTTTTCTAGGGTATTCCCCTCCTTACAACTCCCATGACTAAAAATACTTCCCCACTACTCTCTGACTCATTTGGTCTTCAAATTCCAATTGGCCTCTTGTTTCGGGGTTTCCCCCCCCCGGAAAATCCTGTTCCTTTTCCACCTTGTCTATTCCACGCATTATTTTAAATGTCGTTATCATGTCCTCCCCTGACCCTCCTGTCCTCCAGTGTCGTCAGGCCGATTCCCTTAATCTTCTTCATAGGACATTCCCCTTAGCTCTGGAACTAACCTTGTTGCAAACCTTTGTACTTTCTCTAGTTTCTTGACGTGCTTTAATCAAGTGCGGGTTTCCAAACAGGTGCTGCATACTCCAGTATGGGCCTGACATACACGTGTACAGTGTCTTGAATGATCCTTACTAAGGTATCGGAATGCTGTTCTCAGGTTCGCCAGGCGCCCATATGCTGCAGCAGTTATCTGATTGATGTGTGCTTCCGGAGACATGCTCGGTGTTATACTCACCCCAAGATCTTTCACCTTGAGTGAGGTTTGCAGTCTTTGGCCACCTAGCCTATACTCTCTCTGTGGTCTTCTGTGCCCTTCCCATATCTTCATGACTTTGCATTTGGCAGGATTAAATTCGAGAAGCCATTTGCTGGACCAGTGTCCAGTCTGTCCAGGTCTCTTTGAAGTCCTGCCTGGTCCTCATCAGATTTAATTCTCCTCATTAACTTCACATCATCTGCAAACAGGGACACTTCTGAGTCTAACCCTTCCGTCATGTCGTACACATATACCAAAAATAGCACTGGTCCTAGGACCGACCCCTGTGGGACCCCGCTCGTCACAGGTGCCCACTGTGATACATCATTACGTACCATGACTCGTTGTTGCCTCCCTGTCAGGTATTCTCTGATCCATTGCAGTGCCCTTCCTGTTATATGCGCCTGATGCTCTAGCTTCTGCACTAATCTCTTGTGAGGAACTGTGTCAAAGGCCTTCTTGCAGTCCAAGAAGATGCAATCAACCCACCCCTCTCTCTCTTGTCTTACTTCTGTTATTTTATCATAAAACTCCAGAAGGTTGTGACACAGGATTTGCCTTCCGTGAATCCGTGCTTTTTGGCATTTATACTCCTGTGTGTGTGTGCGTGTGTGCGTGTGTGTGCGTGTGCGTGTGTGTGCGTGTGTGTGTATGCGTGTGTGCGTGTGTGCGTGTGTGTGCGTGTGTGCGTGTGTGTGTGTGCGTTTGTGTGTGTGCGCATGTGTGTGCATGTGTGTGTGCATGTGTGTATGTGTGCGTGTGTGCGTGTGTGTGTGCGTTTTTGTGTGTGTGTGTGTATGTATGTGTGTATATATGTGTGTACTCACCTAACTCACCTAATTGTGGTTGCAGGGGTCGAGACTCAGCTCCTGGCCCCGCCTCTTCACTGATCGCTACTGGATCCTCTCTCTCCTCTGCTTCCTGAGCTTTGTCATACCTCTTCTTAAAACTATGTATGGTTCCTGCCTCCACTACTTCACTTGCTAGGCTATTCCACTTGCTGACAACTCTATGACTGAAGAAATACTTCCTAACGTCCCTGTGACTCGTCTGAGTCTTCAGCTTCCAGTTGTGACCCCTTGTCCCTGTGTCCCCTCTCTGGAACATCCTATCTCTGTCCACCTTGTCCCATTCCCCGCAGTATCTTGTATGTCGTTATCATGTCTCCCCTGACCCTTCTGTCCTCCAGTGTCGTCAGTTCGATTTCCCTTAACCTTTCCTCGTACGAACATTCCCTTGAGCTCTGGGACTAGCCTTGTTGCAAACCTTTGTACTTTCTCTAACTTCTTGACGTGCTTGACCAGGTGTGGGTTCCAGACTGGTGCTGCATACTCCAGTATGGGCCTAACATACACAGTGTACAGTGTCTTGAACGATTCCTTATTAAGGTATCGGAACGCTATTCTCAGGTTTGCCAGGGCGCCCGTATGCTGCAGCGGTTTATTTGGTTGATATGTGCCTCCGGTGATGTGCTCGGTGTTATGGTCACCCTAAAGGGCTTTCTCCCTGAGTGAGGTCTGTAGTCTTTGTCCACCTAGCCTATACTCTGTCTGCGGTCTTCTTTGCCCCTCCCCAATCTTCATGGCTTTGCATTTGGCTGGATTGAATTCGAGAAGCCAGTTGCTGGACCACATGTCCAGCCTGTCCAGGTCTCTTTGCAGTCCTGCCTCATCCTCGTCCGATTTAATTCTTCTCATCAACTTCACGTCATCTGCGAACAGGAACACTTCAGAGTCTATTCCTTCCATCATGTCGTTCACATATATCAAAAATAGCACTGGTCCTAGAACTGACCCCTGTGGGACCCCGCTCGTAACAGGCGCCCACTGTGATACCTCTTCACGTACCAAGACTCGTTGCTGCCTCCCTGTCAGGTATTCCCTTATCCATTGCAGTGCCTCCCCTTTTAGGGTGCGCCTGACCCTCCAGTTTTTGCACTAATCTCTTGTGGGGACTGTGTCAAAGGCCTTCCTGCAGTCTAGGAAAACGCAATCTACCCACCCCTCTCTCTCGTGTCTTACTTCTGTTACCTTGTCATAAAACTCCAGGAGGTTTGTGGGTACAAGATTTGCCTTCCAAAGAACCCATGCTGGTTTTCATTATAATCTTATTCCTTTCCAGGTGTTCGACCACTCTCCTCCTGATAATCTTCTCCATGACTTTGCACACAATACATGTCAGAGACACAGGTCTGTAGTTTAGTGCCTCGTTTCTGTTTCCTTTCTTAAATATGGGGACTACATTAGCTGTCTTCCATTTCTCAGGTAGTTGCCCAGTTTCAAGGGATGTGTTGAAGATTGTGGTTAGAGGCACGCACAGCATCTCTGCTCCTTCTCTAAGGACCCATGGGGAGATGTTGTCCGGTCCCATCGCCTTTCAGGTGTCATGGTCACTTAAGAGCTTCTTCACCTCCTCCTCAGTTGTTCGTATGTCATCCAACACTTGTTGGTATATTCCCTCCTGATGTTCCCTTCTGTGCTGTCTTCCCACAGCCCTTCCTGTCTCTACTGTGTGTGTGTGTGTGTGTGTGTGTGTGTGTGTGTGTTGTATGTATGTGTGGGGTGTGTGTGTGTATATATATATATATGTGTGTGTTTGTGTGTGTTGTGTGTGTGTGTGTGGTGTGTGTGTGTGTGTGTGTGTGTGTACTCACCTAGTTGAGGTTGCGGGGGTCGAGTCCGAGCTCCTGTGTGTGTGTGTGTGTGTGTGTGTGTATGTGTGTGTGTATGTTGTGTGTGTGTGTATATATATATATGTGTGTGTGTGTGTATATATATGTGTGTGGTTTTGTATATATATGTATGTGTGTATATATATAAAATATATATATATATATATATAATATATAAAATATATATATATATATATATATATATATAAATATATATATATATATATATATATATATATATATATATATTATATATATATATATATATATATATATACATGTATATGTGTGTTTGTGTGTGTGTGTGTATGTGTACTCACCTAGTTGAGGTTACAGGGGTCGTGTCCAAGCTCCTGGCCCGGCCTCTTCACTGGTCGCTACTAGGTCACTCTCCCTGAACCTTGAGCTTTATCATACCTCTGCTTAAAGCTATGTATGGATCCTGCCTCCACTACATCGCTTACCAAACTATTCCACTTGTTGACTATGTGGCTGAAGAAATACTTCCTAACATCCCTGTGATTCATCTGCGTCTTCAATTTTCAACTGTGTTCCCTTGTTGCTGTGTCCCATCTCTGGAACATCCTGTCTTTGTCCACCTTGTCAATTCCTCTCAGTATTTTGTATGTCGTTATCATGTTCCCCCTATCTCTCCTGTCTTCCAGTGTCATCAGGTTGATTTCCCTTAACCTCTCCTCGTAGGACATACCCCTTAGCTCTGGAACTAGTCTTGTTGCAAACCTTTGCACTTTCTCTAGTTTCTTTACGTGCTTAGCTAGGTGTGGGTTCGAAACTGGTGCCGCATACTTCAATATGGGCCTAACGTACACGGTGTACATGGTCCCTGAAACATTCCTTATTAAGATGACGGAAATGCTGTTCTGAGGTTTGCTAGGCGCCCATAAGCTTGCATGCAGATTTTTTGGTTATGTGCGCTTCAGGAGATGTGCCTGGTGTTATACTCACCCTCAATATCTTTTCCTTGAGTGAGTTTGTAGTCTCTGGCCCGCCCCCCTGACCTGTATTCCGTCTGCGTGTCTTCTTGCCCTTCCACAATCTTCAAGACTTTTGCACTTGGTGGGTTTGAACTCCAGGAGCCCAATTGCTGGCCAGGTCTGCGCAGCCTGTCCAGATCCCTTTGTAGTTCTGCCTGGTCTTTGATCGCATGAATTCTTCTCATCAACTTCACGTCATCTGCAAATAGGGGCACTTCGGAGTCTATTCCTTCCGTCATGTCGTTCACAAATACCTGAAACTACACAGGTCCTAAGACTGACCCCCTTTTGACCCCGCTGGTCAAAGGTGTGTGTGTGTGTGTGTGTGTGTGTGTACTCACCTATTTGTACTCACCTATTTGTGGTTGCAGGGGTCGAGTCATAGCTCCTGGCCCCGCCTCTTCACTGATTGCTACTAGGTCCTCTCTCTCCCTGCTACATGAGCTTTATCATACCTCGCCTTAAAACTATGTATGGCTCCCGCCCCCACTACTTTCACTTTCAAGACCTATTCCATGACTTGACTACACTATGACTGAAGAAATACTTTCCTAACATCCCTTCGATTCATCTGAGTCCTCAACTTCCAATTGTGACCTCTTGTGTCTGTGTCTCCCGATCTCTGGGAATCATCCTGTCTTTGTCCACCTTGTCTATTTCCGCGCAGTATTTTTATATGTCGTATCATGTCTCCCCTGACCCTCCTTGCCTTCCTGTGTGTGTGTGTGTTGTGTGTTGTGTGTGTGTGTTGGTGTGTGTGGTGTGTGTGTGTGTGTGTGTGTGTGTGTGTGTGTGTGTGGTGTGGTACTCACCTAATTCCCTAATTGGTGGTTGCAGGGTCGAGACTCAGCCTGCCCCGCCTCTTCACTGATCAGCACTGGGTCCTCTCACCTCTCCTCTGCTTCCTGAGCTTTTGTCCATACCTCTTCTTAAAACTATGCATTTTTTCCTGCCTCCACTATCTTCACTTGCTATGCTATTCCACTTCCTGACGACTCCTATGACTGAAGAAATGCTTCCTAACGTCCCTGTGACTCGTCTGAGTCCTTCCAAGCTTTCCGTTGTGACCCCCTTGTTTCTGTGTTCCTCTCTCTGGAACATCCTATCTCAGTCCACCATGTCTATCCCGCAGTATCTTGTATGTTCTTATCATGTCTCCCCTGACCCTTCCTGTCCTCCGTGTCGTCAGTCCCGATTTCCCTCAAACCTTTCCTCGTGCTACATTTCCCCTAGCTCTGGGACTTAGCCTTGTTTGCAAACCTTTGTACTTTCATCCTAATTTCTTGACCGTGCTTGACCAGGTGTGGTTTCCAGACTGGTGCTGCATACTCCAGATGGGCCCTAACAAACACAAATGTACAGTGACTTGAAATTTCCTTATTAAGGTATCGGAACGCTAATCTCAGGTTTGCCAGGCGCCCATATGCTGCAGGCAAGTTATTTGGTTGATGTGTGGGCTCCGTGACGTGCCTCGGTGTTTATGGTCAACCCCTAGGTCCTTTCTCCCAGAGTGAGGTCTGTAGTCTTTGTCCCACCTAGCCTATACTCTGTCTGCGGTCTTCTGTTCTTTGGCCCCTCCCCAATCCTTTCAAGACTTTGCATTTGGCAGGGTTGAATTCGATAAGCGAGTTTCTGGACCACATGTCCAGCCTTCCAGGGTCCTCTTGCAGCCCTGCCTCATCCTCAACCAATCATAATTCTTCACATCAGGTTCACATCATCTGCGAATAGGGACACTTTCAGAGTCTAATTCCTTCCATCATGTCGTTTCGCATATATCAAAAATATCACTTTCCCTAAACTGACCCCTGAGGGACCCCGCTCGTCACAGGCCCCGACTTGATACCTCTTCCGAACCAAGACTCGTTGTAGCGCTCCCTGTCAGGTATTCCCCTGATCCATTGCAGTGCCCTCCCCTGTAATATCGCCTTATCCTCCAGCTTCTTTCTGCACTAATCTCTTGTGAGGAAACCTCAGTGCAAAGCCTTCCAATGGCGGCCTAGGAAAATGCAATTAAACCCACACCCTCTCTTTCGTGTCTTACTTCTGTACCTTGGGTCATAAAACTCCAGAAGGTTTGGACACATGATTTTGCCTTCCATGAACCCATGCTGTTTTTTCATTTATAATCTGTTACGTTCTAGGTGTTCCACACCACTCTCCTCCTGATAATCTTCTCGCATTACTTTGCATACAAATACATGTCAGAGAGCACAGGTACTGTAGTTTAGTGCCTCATTTCTGTTTCCTTTCCTTAAATATGGACTACATTGCTGTCTTCCATATCTCAGGTAGTTGCCCAGTTTCAAGGGATGTGTTGAAGATTGTGGTCAGGGCACGCACAGCAACAAAGCACAACTCTGCTCCTCTCTAAGGACCCATGGGGAGATTTTTGGTTCCGTCCCATCTCCCGGCCTTATTTGACGTATCAAGGTCACTTAGCAGCATCTGCACCTCCTCCTCTCGGTTGTCGTATGTCATCCCAAACACTTTTGGTATTTTCCCTCTTGATGTTCTTGCTGGGGGGCATCCCTCCCCAAGCCCTTCCTGTCTCTAACTTTAAAAAACTTTCCCTTCCCTTAAATCTCCCTGTTTTAGCTACTCACAAACCTCCGATCATTTCTTGTGAGTTCTCACCTTCTCTCCACATTCTGATCAACTGGTCTTTTTTGACTGTTGTCTTCCTCCTGATGTACTATACAACGTATTCAGGGTCAGTCTTTATTACGATGCTATGGTTTATTCGTACTGTCGCTGGCCTCTCCCTCCTTACCTGTGCGTACTCGTTCCTGGCTCTGCGACTGATCTTCCCTATTTTCAAGTGTTCCTCTGCTTCTGTGTGTGTGTGTTGTGTGTGTGTGTGTGTGTGTGTGTGTGTGTGTGTGTGTGTTTGTGTGGTGTGTGTGCGTGTGGGTGTGTGCGTATGTATGTGTGTGCGTTATGTATGTGTGTGTGTGTGTGGTGTGTGTGTGTGTGTTGTGTGTGGTGTGTGTGTGTGTGGTGTGTTGCGTTTGTTTGTGTGTTGTGTGTTGTGTGTGTGTGTGCGTGTGTGTGTTGTGTGTGTGTGTGTGGTGTGTGTGTGTGGTGTGTGTGTGTGGGCGTGTGTGGTGTGGTGTGTGGGTGTGAGTGTGTGTGTGTGTGTGTGTGTGTGCGTGTGTGTGCGTGTGTGTGTGTGTAGGAGTGAGTTATTGTGTGTGTGTGTGGAGTGTGTGTGTGTGAGGTGTGTGTATATGTGTGTGTGTGTATGTGGTTTGTGCGTATATATAATGTAAGATGTGTTGTGGTGTATATATATATATATTATATGTGTATAATATATAAAAAAATATATATATATATATATATATATATATATATATATATATACATATATAATATATATATAAATATATATATATATATATATATTAGTAGGTTGGAAGCACAGTAGTAGGGTTTTGGTAGACCAGCAACCACCCAGGGAAGTACTACCGTCCTGCCAGATGACTGTGAAAACAAAAACCTGTAACTGTTTAGCATGATGGAAGGATTGCCCTTGTTTCTTTTTTTTCTGTCTCATAAACACGCTAAGATAACCGGGATTATCTTGCTACTCCTACTTACACTTTGGTCACACATCACAGACAACGCACATGCAAATATATATATACATACATCTAGGTTTTTCCTCCCTTTTCTTAAATAGCTCCTTGTTCTTTTTTATTTCTTCCTATTGTCCATGGGAAGTGGAGAATAGAATCTTTCCCTCCGTAAGCCATGCGTGACGTAATGAGGCGACTAAATGCCGGGAGCAATGGGCTAGTAACCCCTTCTCCTGTATACAATTACTAAAAAAGAGAAGACGAAAAACTTATAAAACTGGGTTGCATAAATGTGCGTGGCTGTAGTGCGGATGACAAGAAACAGATGATTGCAGATGTTATGAATGAAAAAGAAGTTGGATGTCCTGCCCTAAGCGAAACAAAGCTGAAGGGGGTAAGAAGAGTTTCAGTGGGGGGAAATAATGGGATTAAATCAGGAGTATCTGAGAGAGTTAAGCAAAGGAAGGGGTAGCAGTCAAAAGTTAAATGATCAGTTTTATGGAAGGAGAAAAGAGAATATGAAGGTGTAAATTTACCAAGAATTATGTGGATAAAGAAAGGTTGGATGCGAGAAGTGGGACATAATAAGCGTGTATGCACCTGGAGAAGAGAGATTGCAGAGGAGAGAGAGAGATTTTGGGAGATGTAGTGAATTATAGGACCTTTGACCAAGTGAGAGGAGTAAATGTGGTAGGGGAATTGAATGCTAAAGTAGAGAATACTTTTAGAGAGGGTGTGGTAGGTAAGTTTAGGGGTTGCCCAGTGTGTAAATGATAATGGGAGCCCTTTTGATTGAACTTTGTATAGAAAGGGGTTAAGTTATAGGTATTACATATTTTAAGAAAAAGAGGATAAAAATAAGTAAACACGATATGATGTAGGCGAAATGACAGTAGTATGTTGGATAATGTATTGGTAATATAAAAACTGTTGAGTATGACTCAGGATGTACATGTTTTATAGGAGGGGGCCACAGATAATATCAGATCAACTTCTAGTGTAGCAACAACAGAGAAGTAAAAAGGTAGAAGGGATACCAGGAGAATAGAACAACAGGAAGAGAGAGGAGAAGGTTTAATACTTTCCATGTCATTCTACTTTGATCCTTTTTCCTAAATGACCAACCACCTCAAAAACCCCTTCTGCCCTCTGCTAATATTTTTTATTAACCCCAAAACCCTTTCTCCTAATTTCCACACCCAAATTTTTTCGCATAATATTTACCCACACTTTGCCCTTAAACAACTTCTCCACTGCCCCCAAACCGTCTCCCGCTGCTGCATTTCCCACCCAAGCTTCACCCAAAAAAGGTTGGTACTACTAACTTTCATACTTTCCCCTTCTTTGCCTCCATAACAACTTTTTTTTAACCCACATAACCTCAACCACCACCACCTTTTTTTTCCCTCATATTCTACAAACCTCTCCTTCATAAATCCTCCGCCGAACGTCAACCCCCAAGTATCTAAAAACATTCACTTCTTCCATCCCCTCCCCCCCAAATTTTGATATCCAATTTTTTTTTTATCTAAATCATTTGTACCCTCAACCTTCTTTTTTCCCCATTTTTACTTTAAACTTTCTCCCCTTTACACCCCACCTGAAATTCGTCCATTAACCTTGCAATTTTCTTAGAATCCCCCCTTAAGAAACAGTATCATCAGCAAAAAACTCTGTAAATTTCCCTTTTTGTATTTGACCCCCCAAATAATTTAAAACCCACAACGAGAGGTATTGATCAGAAAAACACGCACAACCCAAAGGGAGTCAAAACCTATGCTTTTTTGGCCCACCTCTAGGGGGGCCAAACAGACCTCGCCCTAGTCCAGGGGACCACGCAATTCTCAAGTATACGCCCCCCGCCATGCTAGGTGTTGTTCTCATCACCCGTACCATACGGGGGGATGGACCTCTGAACTAATTTCATCTACTCCCTGTTTGATGTACGACATTTTTTATTTTATTTCCCCACGAACAGGGGTATTTATCAATAACCACATTTCTATATTATCGGGGAAACAATAATGTAAGATACTGCTTTTTGGGGCTATACACCTAACAAGGAAAGAATGAAATTACCTCAAGGCACCACATCACCGTAGTTCCGGGATGAGAGACACACCTACCGGGGCTGGGTGCGTAACCCGAGAATTGTGCGGTCCCGGGGACTAAGCACTGGTATTTCGCCACCATGAGGAGGGCCAAACAACAGGGTTCACTCCTTGGCTACCGCTTCTATATATAACGATCGGCCGTTTCCCACCGAGGGAGGAGACCCAAAAAAAAAACCTTTCATCACACTCACACCACCACGTTTTGCCTGAGACGTGCCCAAACTAAGTTCCAAAAAACCTTTTTTCACCCCCCTTCAAATGCAGGACTGTCTTCCCCCTCCAGGATTTAAGTTTTGCTAACCATTTTCCCCGAATATCTCATAAAGTTGCTTTGCTCCACTCCAACACACGTCAACTAGAAAAAAGTATTTTCCTCCCCTTTCTCCATCTAAACTTCACGCACCTTCCAAAGTCAAACCTCTCCAATAAAACCCCTTTTTTTCCCCCCTCCCCCAACCATTTTTAGGAGAAAACCTACCCCCCCTTCCCTTTCCCTCCTTTGGCAGTTTTCCCCCTATCATTAAAATTTTAAAAGATTTTTCTAGGGGGTCACACGTCCTTGTGCTCCTTCTTTCAGAAATCATTGATGGAAAAAAAATCTGGTTCCTTTGTTTTCGTTGTACTACTCAGAAAAATCTTCACCTCTTCTCCTTCGTGTGTATTTTTCCCCGTATTCTTTTAGTTTTTTTATCTTTCAATCTCTGTTTTTATCCCATTTCTTCCGAGAAACAACCCCCCCAGCCCACCCCCGTGGAGAGAAGACTCGTCGTTCCCGCTCTTCAGCTAGCAACTCTAACACGTTGCCGAGAATTACTTGGGTTATCCTAGTAGTTCTTCACCAGAGCTGAGAGGAGACTTGCTTGCAGTCACTTCGAGCCCCATCCCATCAAGAGGGTAAAGGCGGTGACTTGCTTGCTTGTTCACCCCTCTCATCCCCATCCCCCCATCCTTCCCCATCCTCCCCTCACCCATACATCAACACTGGCCCACACACTTAACCCCAACTACATACACTGCTGTCCTTCTGACTGTCCAAATCTTCTTATTTTTGGGTAACTTCGCTTTGGCGATTTTAACACAGGCATTTTGACCATCTGGTAGCCCGTGGGGTTTTTTTAAAATCCAGCCGATCTTTGCCTTGGGCCCTTTCCCCTCACTACTCGAGGGTAGGCTATCTTAGGGGCTGACCTTCATAAGTCAGCTGAAATAGGATTTTAGGCTAACATTAAGGAAAGATACCTTTTTGTTAAGCAACTCCTCTCCAGATGCACCTTCCTAGGCATCATGCGAGGATTCGTGTAAGATTACGTACTGATGGAAATCAAATGTCCGTGAAAGACATTCTCAAATGTATTTGCTCTAATTCAAACTGTTGCTCCAGTGGATGTTTTCAAACCCACGCTGGAGCAGTACTTCTCCTCTCATCGGAAGAAGAATTACTTCAACTCCTAAAGCATGATGTCTTGGATAAACTGAAGACTTCTGGTGTTATCCCAGTTGCACCTGACAGCTATCAAGCTCAGAGGACTGTTTGTGGCCAAATCAACAGATTTATGAAACAAAGCACTGTTAATGAAATTGTTGATAACATTAATGCCGAGAATTCTGACCTTAGGGCTGAGAAGCACACAATTCTCGAATCACAACAACCAAAAGGTAACTTTAAAATTAAAAATACTCGAGACACCTGAGGAGGCCAAACTCGTGTGTCAAAATGGCTTCAAATGTTTTGGCACCAGATGTACACCTGATCAAATTTCTCTGGAACGCTTTGTCATGTCACACAAATGTTTCAAGTGTTATGCCTTTGGTCATAACAACAACAATGCATATACGGGGACAAATTTGTAGCATTGCTCTGGCCAACATTCGTATCGTGATTGTACCAAAAAAATACACCCAAATGTGTCCTCTGCAACGGAAAACATCATGCTGTTTCTGCTATTTGTCCAGAAAAAAAAAAGGAAATGCAGAAAATTCTTGACGCCAAAAACAAACCACTTCTAAAAAGCCCAACTCCCCAGGAAACCCCCAACCATGTCCCAAACTTCCTTCCCAGCTCTGCCTGGATCAAGTGGGACTCCTCAGGTCTCTACCAATGGTTCCAATGTTTGGAATTCGCCCCTCTTGGAGAGCCCCAATCTAACCCTCACTTACAACAGACACAACAACAAGGTTCAGTCGAAATCTCATGTGCTCAGGTATCCACAGACGGGGATATAACGAGAGCAAAACTAATGTACTTGTGGCCAAAGACAAACAGCAGTGGTGAATTCAACTCTGCTCTCGTGTTTTTAAATGATCTGTTAAAGGCAATGGGATCACTCCCATCATTATCCCTGAAAATGTGAAGGCCTTTAATGACCCAGCCTCTCATAACAAGAAGAAATGTACCATACTCTACATCTAAAAATAAGCCTAAGTCATCCCTGGCCCAGGGATCGTCCTCCTCGCAAACCCAGGTTGTCAACTCCTCTCAACCCAATAATCAACACCTGAACATAACAATGCCCCAGAAAGTGGTGCCTACTCTCCCGCTATTGTACTGAACCTTGAACAGGAACTTTCCCAAGGAAATCACCTTGCCTTTTTTAATATTCCCTTGGAGCCTACACATCTCCCATTAACTCTCACGAGCCTCTGCTTCCTGAAACTGAGAATAGCATACCTCAGTTTTATGATGATGACTCAAAACGACTCTAACGACTTCTAACGATTCCTAATGAGCCCTGTTAATATTACTGCCTCTAGTGAAGATGAGGCATTTTTAATACACAAGCATCCACCAAAAGTTCCCTCTTCCCCCTTGACGATCCAGCAGGGAAGTGTAGATACAACACATAACACTACTTGCAGGCGTTCAGACCGCATACACGAGCGAAGTTAAGAAATAATGGGATTACAATTTTCCAACTTAATGTTCAACATTTCTTTAATAACCGTTACCTTCTTGAGGTTGAACTACATAACTACAATCCCGATGTTATACTTTTGAACGAGACAGCTGCAAGAGTTGATCAACATATTAAATTACGTGGATACTGTACTGTGGAGAAATCGAGAGGACCGTTTAGTGGTGTGCCATCTTGGTTAAATTAGGATATACATTTAAAAAATATTCATGTGATAAAGATAAAATTCTTGCAATAGAACTAACAACGTCGCATGGACAACTAGTGATAGGAACTGGATTTTTTCCCACCGAGACAGCCATATTAGATAAATTTCCTCTACATAGGATATTAAGCAGAAATATCCAACAATTCTAGCTGGAGATTTTAATGCCCATCACCCTGCCCTTTTCAACTGTGGAGCTGGTATTCCACGGGGTGACTTAAAAGGAAAACAACTCTTTAATATCATGACAGCTAGAAACTTGTCATTTCAAAGCCCATTCTTCAAATCGTACTTTGGAAACCTCATCCGGGAAAACACCAGATATAGTACTGACAAACAGAGACTGTGACATCTTTCACCTGTCGTAATCTCCTGGTGGAAATGTAGGATCTGCCCCATATCCCTGTTATAATACAACTACAAACTTTCCCATTTTAAATACCGTAACTCCTAAACCCAATCTTAAAAACCCTAGGTTTTTGCCCCCTTTCAGGGCATATCTGGGTGAAGATGAAATTGTGTCTTTGGAAAATCTACCTTCAGTGCAATTGAGATGCAATCAGGTCCCTGCACAATCGAATAATTGAAGCTACCAATGCAATTTGCCAATTAGCTTCCACAAAGATAACCAACAATATAAACCTACTAGAGAAATTAGAGACACTTTAAAAAAATTTTCAAGCAGAATGTCCCAAGGCATCTTCAAACGCGACAACCACCAGCAGCTACACTGCACCGATTAAGGCACGAATTAATTAACATGATTAGTCAACACAAACGAGACATATGGAAATTTCCCAGTTCTTCAAGCTAATCAATATAAACGTGAACCAGCAAAATTTTGGGGGTAAGATCCGACAACTTTTTGGGCAAAGCACAAGGCTCCTAACTACCTAGTTTCATACCTTCCTGATGAGATGATGAAGATGTTGAAATTAAACTTGACGAACCACAGGACCAGGCAATTTGATGGGGGATGTATGGAAAAAATTCTCTCTCACAATAACAGTCGCAATTTAATAATAATCATTATCATTAGTAAAAATGGAGAGATGAGAACTGGATGATCTACAACCATACCTACCATCGATACTTCAATTCTTGAAAAATACCCACCCGCTTACTAGACCTATTACATTACTAGAGATAAGTCCCGGTTATTGGAAGAATGAAAATAAGCCCCCCGGCCCCCTCTGGAATAACAATGAAACAAATAAAGTACCTACCTAGAAATTGCAAACAGTCCCCTTTGGGAAATATCTTTAATGCCATCTTAGCCTCAGGACATTTTCCAGTTGTTTTTAAGACTGCTAGAATGATCTTTCTTGCTAAGCCCAATAAGACACCACAACCTGGAACTATAGACCTATATCTTTACTTGAAGTCACTGGGAAAAATTCTTGAGAAAGTCATTTCCAACAGATTGAATTACTATATGGAGTTTAATCACTTGTTTACGAAAAACAATTTGGGTTAGAACACATAGAAGTACCAATCATGCAATAAATGTTATTTTTGACACTGTAGCAAGTCTAAAACAGCAGGCAATCTTGCCTTAATTTCCCCCAGAGATGTTCATAAAGCTTTTGATAGCTTATGGCATGATGGCCTTATATACAAACTCATTGACCTAAACCCAAACCCTAACTGGACGTTTCTCAGAGTAATTTATAATTTCTTAACTCAAAGAAAAATCAATTCCCACCTTTCTGGGAAGTCGACAGAACCTTTTATACCGACGGCTGGGGTCCCACAAGGGTTTTTGTCTCAGTCTACTTCTGTTTAACATTTATGTGAAAGACCTTCCTCAACCAGAGTTTAATGACACAATTGTGTCACAGTTTGCAGATGATGTTATTCATGTCGTCTCATCAACTCCAGTAACAGGAAATACAAGTATGAGAGAGTCATGAAAAATGAATATGAATTTCGTCGAACATCTAATTGGGAGAAAAAATGGAGAATTACGACAATCCTGACAAGGTCCTTGTTAGCACGATAGGATGTTTTGCATCAACCATCGAAGATAAAGGGGGTATCTCCCCTCAGAGGGACACCTGTACCATTTGAAACCCTAACAAGAATCTTGGATATGAAAAAAAACAAGGCTGCTCCACTCAACATCTCAGTAACTAAAAGATCAAACACGCCAAAGCCGGGCTTAGCAGACTCTTTCGATTCAATCAAGCCCCTCAACATGTCAAAAAACATCTGTATAAAAGAAATAAGACCATACTTGAATACCCTTGTGTCCCAATGTCATTAACAACAAAGACCAACATACTACGGTTACAAAGGGGGCCAGAAGAAACTCTTTTGCTTTATTAAACCCATACCAGGAGGAGAGACAGAGTTAAAATGGCAGATTTACACACACCAACAAGATATCATGCCAAAAATGTACGCCTTGACACCCTAAAAAAGAAACAACTTTATACAATGCAAGAACTAACATGCCAATAGAGAACATCCTATACAAGTGATAAATACCACCGATTACACCCATCAATACTCCGCCTCACAGGACTCAAAGAATGACTCTCCCACAGAGGGTTCGCGTTTTATTTCATAAAGATGATTACACTCGACCCATGATTTTTAGCAACTTACCTGATGAAGAAGATTGGATACTAAACCAGAACCTTCTATGTATACTGAGAAAATCATCGCCCCCAATAGGGGGACATCTTTAAATAACTTTCTAATGTAAAATTATGCTATTGACTATTGTTGGCACCACCATTAAGAAACTATTGTCACGAGCTCATAACTGGCCCCGAAAATATTTTCCTTTCTTGTCGTATAAATATCCGTTGTGCAATTGCGAAAAAAAAAAAAAAAAAAAAAAAAAAAAAAAAAAAAAAAAAAAAAAAAAAGCAATTGCAACTTTTATAACAAAACCAATTCCAGATCATGTACTTATATACCTATTTTAAATTTTTGTGACTCTGATGGGTTAGTATTATACCCCTTAAAGAATAAACTTATCAATTCAAATACACTTTTAAATTACACCAAAGTGGTTGGGCCACTTACCTTTTATATCCCCACCTCTCCCCCCCCCTCAACCCCTTCCAATATTTCCATCCTTACCCATCCTTCTTTCCTCCCCATCTTAACCAAAGCTCTGGGCATTAGATTCAAGATTCAAAATTACAGCTCTGGGAGATTTCTTTTTTATTTCATCTTTCCCTTTCCCTTTTTATTTAGTCTTATTACGTTGGGCTTTACTACTGTTACCTTCAGAAGTGACTCGTAGCAAATATGGTTTACATATAGATCTCGACGCTATGTCATATTTTTATTATAGCCCAGTATCTCTTTTATCACATTTGTTCTCGATATTGTTTGTGTTGGCTTCCCTGTTTTCCCACTATTCTTTTTTGCTTATTTAACTGTCCCATACTGTTACATTCCTTATCCATCCAACGCTTTCCTAGCAGCTGTGATAGAGATATTGTGATCTTTGAAAGTGAGATGCAGCGACCCTTATCACTCCCAGGTCCTTCACATTAGCTGTCGCTCTATTGTGTGGGTTTGAGTTTTGTTTTATGCTCTCTGCACTTTTAAGTGAACTATATGCTACCTCTTTTCCTGCCGTTACTTCTTCTGCTCCCGGGGATGTATTACCTTGTTTAAAACCCTTAAACCCGTTATACCAACAAGTGGTTTAAAAAGGACACCACGAGCAAACAAGGGGATATAGGTATTAAAGAACATTTCGGGGGTGGGACCATGACACCAAGGATCTTGAGAAATGATCAAGAAACCAGTGTCGAAATGTTTTCAATATGTGCCGGCTTTTCACGAGTCATTTTAATTTAA
>NC_069414.1:43537636-43561691 GCF_026875155.1 Cherax quadricarinatus | reverse complement strand
AACGCAATATATTATGTATTGAACAGTCAGGTCATGTGAAAATGCAGCTGTGGGTCGAAGTACACATAATTAAGCATACTGAATGAACCGTTAAATAAAAACAAGAAATATATTAGTATAATATACATTAAGTAGGCCCCACTCTAACGGCATTCCCGCTAATACGGAATTTCAATATGACCGAAACTTCGCAATGCACTCTCCCCCACCTAGCTTTCTAATACGGTCACTGTGCCCCACCCAGTATTACATTCTCCGTGAGCTTCCGTAAGCACAACGTCTCTCTCTTCCGTTATGTCTGGAAACTCCAAAATTTCAGAGCATTGTATATAAAAGTTATTTCATATTTTACATACATTTTTTTTTTCAACAAGCCGGCTGACCTCCCACCTAGCAAGGTGACCCAAAAAGAAAGAAAATCCCCAATCAACAAAAATACTTCATCATTCAACACTTTCACCTCACCATACATAATCATTGTTTTTTGCAGAGTTGCCAGACACAAAACAGTTTAGAAACATATATAAAATACTATATAAAAGTGACGCCGAAATAAAATAATAACTTCCTACAGAATATATATCAGGTTCTCCAATTATATATATACTGTCCTAATACACATCCCTCCAAACTGCCATTATCCCAAAACCCCTCCTTTAAACTCTTTCAGTGTCCAGAGAAC
This sequence comes from Cherax quadricarinatus, assembly GCF_026875155.1. Classification (NCBI taxonomy): domain Eukaryota; kingdom Metazoa; phylum Arthropoda; class Malacostraca; order Decapoda; family Parastacidae; genus Cherax; species Cherax quadricarinatus. The sequence goes on along the minus strand of NC_069414.1, from coordinate 43,561,009 downwards.
CAAATTTCAAAGTGCGGCTACCAGGGTCCAAGAATAAAAAAAAAACAAATTGCTGTTTTTTCTTAATGAAATATAGATAATCTTTTTTTTCTGAAGGTAATTAAACCCAAAAGTGCAAATTTGATGGAAAAATTAGACGAAATTATGCTCTCGAAAATTTTATGTGTCGAATCGATATTTAATTAAGAATGGCGATTTTGCCGACTTTGACTCCCAAATTTAGGCCAAATTACTTTATTCCAGTCGACCAAATTGCTTAGCTAATTCACTAGAATTACTTCTATTCAATCCGATTGAGGACAATAAATTGCCCAGTCAACTGTTTCAACTATCAAAATAAAGTGATCGGAAATTGGTTTATTTGGCCAATTTAACACAAAGTTCAAAATAATTGCAATTTCAAAACAGGGCCAGATAAACAATGCAGACATTCCAGCGACTAAACTAACATTTTCCTTCTGTTCATTAGTTACGTTTTGGAGGCTTTACAAATGAATTCATTTTGAAATTTTTATTCACATAAAGAATTTTTATTCAATAACCAAAAAAAAGAAGATTTACTGGTTTATGCAATATTTGTAATAATTGTATAAATATCAACAACACATTTGTGAATGTAATATTAGACCCACCAGCGGCGTGTATTAGAATGTGAGGTCGTTTGTTTACTCTTGAACATTGACAAAATTTATCATTCTGCTACTTTGAGCTCAGTTTCAAGCCATTTTCCAGTGCTAAAACCAATCAACAATCATTCTCTATTTCTGTAATATAATCTCCATTTCTATCAAATGAGACAAAGAAACCGCAATACACCTATAAAAAACATACGAAAAATCACGCAAGAGTCGCTGTTTTAATCGAAAATCCCGTCTCAGTTTTTTCTTCTCATTATACGCTGGTGGAGCTGCAGGATTGTTTTATGTGGTGCACACATACCACAATCGATGTATCTCTCATATCTAGGCCCAAATTTATCACCCACAGCTTTCAGAGTGACCAGAGCTCATGGCGTATATCTACGGTTTGACCCTAACATAAAGCAGTAGATCTACGGCATGGACCCTGAAAGAGGTTTAAAGTGCAAGGCATTGTACTTCCCTTCCAGTAGAACTCAAGTTGCCGCTATAAAAAAATACCGGATTCCCCTGAATCCCTTCACTAAATTAATACCCTGCTCAGCACTGCCAACAGCTTCATCAGGTCGCCCAAAAAACAATTGGTTCTCCATTCACTCCTATCTAACCCCTCATGCCACGCTTCCTGGAATCCAAGGCCCCTCGCCCACAAAACCTTCCTTTACCCCCTCCCTCCAACCTTTTCAAGGATGACTCCTACCTCCACCGCCTTCCTTCCCATACAGATTTATTTCGCTCTCCATGTCTTACGACTCTAATCCATTCTCGTCTAAATGACGCAAAGCCACCTCAACAACTCTTTCAGCCCCCTGACTATTACTTTTTATTTAACTTCACACTTCTCCTAATTTCCACACTTCGAATTCTCTGCATAATATTTACACCACACATTGCCCTTAGACAGGAACAGTCTCCACTGTCTCCAACCGCCTCCTCACAGCAGCATTTATAACCCAAGTTTCACACACCATATAAGAGTGTTGGTACCTAAAATAAACTTACACAGACTGTGCTGGCTGCAGGTACACACTAAAATCAATAAGTTCTAATGGTCTGAAGACACCAATATAATAAGATAAATAATAATACTCAATAATAATCACTGAGATTTCATTAAAAATGTCATATATTAACACTAAAATACACATTTTCATTAATCCATCTATGATATTTTTTTCAAAATATATAATAAACATGATGGCATAACATATAAAGATGATAAAATGGGCAGCTCTACAGTAAAGAATAAATTAACATAAATATGAGATGTGGTAGCATAATACGACTGGTCGTACCGAGTGACGGCAAGAATAACTTTATCCCTATCCAACATCAAGAAAACGAGTTACAGGGGGGTAACTGTAGAAAATTATCCTTTCATATGCCCTTCACTCAGAGCGTCATTTCTTCTAAAAATGTGTGTTACAATGAGAATGGAGGTTTGTTTCCTCTTTATTTATTCCTACCGATCAAGAGTAGACATGTTCACACACTGTTTGCTTACAAACATGTGTATACTGGACTTTTGTTTACATAACTCGTGCCTGTCCTCTCTCAGTAACTCATTCCCTCTCTCTTTCATTTATTTGTTTTATCTCATATACTCACCTGCTGACCCAACAAATATTTAAGGAAGTAATGAGTAACTGTATAGCATTTCGTGCTCTGGGATGCTTAAATGTCATAGAATATTGTGTGTGGGTGGGATGAACCTGGTATGGCCGAAAGCCTGGCTGGCTTACCAGACATACCAACACTTGTTTCTCTTACAATAGATACTACTCTACTCGTCTCACCCAGATTCAACGACTACAAATATTTTTAGGTAAATAATGATGTACAAAATGAGTATTTATTTTTTTATTGTTATTAATGCCTAGTTCTATTCTTAACCTTAATATAAGTTAGTATAAACTTGTTATCTAGTATTTATATGCATTTATAAGTGGAAAAAAAGGGGTGTTTCCACTTATGGCAAATTTTCGCTTTAACGTGGTAGCCTGGAACCTAACGTAACGTATAAGTGGGGTGGGGCCCTACTGTATAACATCTTTTATGCACATACCACCATTCCTTCCCTACTCTTTTTCTTTAAATAAGAAAGAGATGGAGACTTTAAAATGGAATCTAGTAGTATTTTTATCAGAGGGAACTGCAGTCAGTGTCATTAAATCATTTCCTGATCTAGAAAATATAAACAAATATGGGAAAGAAAATAGGGAAGGATGGTTAGAAAGACAAACTGAAGAGTCAAATCCTACCATCACTATGCATTTGTAAGGAAGAGTCAGCATCATAAATATAATTACAGGAAGATATCGTAGAGTGCAATTAAGATATTTTCCATGACTATACAAATTGGAGAGAAAATTATGAAAAAGAAAAAATAGACAGTAGCATTAACATAGCCAATCCACCCTTTGTTAATGATCCATTGCCAATGTAAAACAAAAATATAGTAAACCCAAGATTTTACCAGACTAACAGAGAGGATGCGGGTGGCAGGTAATGGTGAAGCTAAGGGTAACCAGTGATACGTTTAGCCATGAAATAACAATAATAGAGAATGAAAAATGAAACATAAATGCAGATTATAATGGGATTCTTTTATCTGTAGCAATGAGTTCCCAGAAAAAAAAATGCTCTTTCATTAACAAGTATTTTTGTTAGCTTCAATATCCAATCTCCATCTCATCAGAGATGCCAAATGCCCTACACATAATATCTTTCCACCCCACCTAAGATAAGATAGCAACCAATAAATATATATAGTCCCCCTACCAACTCCATTCAAATATGTCTTCTTATTTTCTCTCCAACACTGAATTCCAGCAGCTACCATTGCCTTGTTACAGTCAAGGACAATTAACAGAACAGGGACATCAACAACAATTCAAATCCACTGCAGGGGACATACACAATCCATTGCATTGACTGCAAGCAAATAAATGCAGGTAAAACATGCTAGAGACCCACCAAAGCTGCATTTCTGAACACACAAGTGTGGCCAGCAGATAGGACAACTTGAAGAAAGGCCTGGTTTTTAAACACCAAAGACTCCCCAACCATCTGACTGATTACAAGGATGTACAACTCCATTAACCAAGAGGAAGATAACCCAGAGATGCAGGATCTTAGAATCCATCACTATTAAGCAATATCCAAAATTTCAAAAACCGAAAACAAAGCTTAAACAACATGGCAGAGCCTCTTGCAAAGTAACTTCATCGTTTCCACTAATCAGCAATACTGCAGCAGGCCAACAAGCCCAAGCTAGACAGGTTCTTCACAAATACTTTTTTTTTTTAGAAGCAAATATCGCAAACCAATCGATACGGGGTTGCAATAGACCAAACGAACGGGGGGAGTAAAATGATAGCCTGAGGCCCTTTCTTGTTTGCCAATCAACACATCAGGAGCTTGCAAAATTGCAAAAACGAGAACTGTCCATGTAAATATGTTCCCAGAGGACTACTTTCACAGGTGAGTAAGGGAGGAGAGAGGAGAGGGCCACGGAAGTGTCCCCCCAGGTACAACAGTGCTCACAGGCCAAGGATGAATATTATAGCATAAGGAAAATCCCACAAGCATAGATATTGATAGCACAGCCTAAACTGAAATTAACGTGGCAATCATCGAGAACATTAGGTCATATTCCACATGACTCAATAACTTTAACTGTAAACGGTATACGTGAATATTAAATACAGTGGAACGCCCGGGTTTCGGCCGGTAATCCATTTCCTAAAGGTCACCCAACTGACTTTGAAATGGATGGCCGATAAACCAAATTAACATTTCCCATAAGAATTAATGGAAATACAATTAATTCCGTTCCCAACAAAAATATTAAAAAAAAAAAAAAATAAAAAAATTTTTTACAATTATGTAAGTATTAACCTACCTTTATTGAAAGGCTAATGCTGGCTTCTGGAAGATAGGGAAAGGAAAGTGGGAGGGCCTTAGTGTTTGGAAAGGGGAATCCCCCTCCATGAAGACTTTTATGAGCAAGCCGTCTCTGGGGTTACTTCCCTCTCTCTTCTTTTAAATTGCCACTAGAACCAGCTTGAAATGTCACTGGAATACCTGTCCTCCAAAATAACTGTCCAAGTGCTCTGTTTCCAGGGTGTCTCTTTAAGATTTTCTCTGAAGGTGGGGCAGGGTTTTGTCACTAAACATGTTGCAGAATGGCTTGTATTCGCTTTTGTCAGGGTCCACATTACACACACCTCTTTAACCCTTAAGACTGTCCAAACATAGGTCTACTAAAACGTTTTTCAACATTTGAAGGTATGTAAAAAAATGTAGATCTTCTTTTCTTTTTTTTTACATTTGAAAACGTGTAAAAAAAAACTTTGATCTACTTTTATTTTGGTTATATTTGAAAATAAGTAAAAAAACGTAGATCTACTTTTGGAGCACTACCACATGTTAACGTAAATTTGTTTGGACCAGTTTAAGGGTTAATTTCTGAAGAAGGCACCTCCTTCACTCTCTCTCTCTCTCTCTCCCTCCCCTCCTCCTCCTCCTCCTCCACCTCTGAAGCAAGTTCCTCAGCTGCAGTCCTGTTGCTGTTTCAAGTTTCAGCTCTGGCAGCTCTTCACTGTAACTCTTCCTGTGGTCCTCCACCAACTCTTCCACATCCTCGCCACACCTCCAACCCCCAGGGACTTCCCCAGTTCACAATAGAGTCCACAGGGGGGGGGGATGTTGGGGGGGGGGGGGGGGAGGAAGGGGTATTTTGGGGCAGGTCAGGGTCCACAATTGAGCCTCAAACCCTTAAAATTCCCATCTCCATGGACCACAATCTGGCCAACAGTTATCCTCCAAGCAGAGTTCAAAGTCTGGAAGTCACTCCCTCTCACCAAGCCTTACCTATAAGGCTTTGCAATGGAGGAATAGTGAAGTGATTCCTCCAGAACTCTCTTAGGGTCAACTTGAGTGGTCCGAGGTCACTCAAAGCACTTTTGAAAACTGCTTTTGTGTAGAGTATTTTTTGAAGTTAGATGAAGACCTGCTGGTCCATGGGCTGGAGGAGAGGAGTGGTGTTAGGAGGCAAGAACTTCACTTTTATAAAACTGAAGTCCCTAAACACTTGGTCTTCCATTGTCCAGTAACAGGAGGCACTTGAGTGGCAATTTCTTTTCAAGGTGGTATTTTTTCACACTTGGGCCAAACACATCATTAACCCACTCTTTGAAAATTTGCCTTGTGACCCATGCCTTATGATTAGCTTTCCACATCACACACATGTTAGATAGGGACCAAGGGAGACTACTATAGGAGGAAATTGTTAAGGCCACATGGCACGATAATGTAGTAATTCTAGGAAACTTTAACTTTGATTGGAATTTCTTGACTGGGAATTTAGAATCTAACGACTTCTTAGAAGTTCAGGATTGTTTTTTGAGGCAGTTTGTGACAAAACCTACAGGGGAATAATCCTGCTTAGACTTGTTCGTGGCAAACAAGGAAACCCTTGTTAATAATTTAGAAATTGCAGAGGAACTCAGCACAAGTGATCACAAATCAATTACCTTTACATGGAGTTTACCTGGAGAGAGTTTCGGGGGTCAACGCCCCCGCGGCCCTCGGTCCTGTGACCAGGCCTCCTGGTGTATCAGCGCCTATCAACCAGGCTGTGCCTGCTTGCTGCAACGCAACCAACGTACGAGCCACAGCCCGGCTGATCAGAAACTGACTTTAGGTGCATGTCCATTGCCGTAGCTTGAAGAGCTGCCAGGGGTCCTGTTGGTATCCCCCTTATTTGTGCTGGGAAGCAGTTGAAGCAGTCCTCGTGCCCCTGACACTTATTGTATGGTCTCGTAACGTGCTAGTGACACCCCTCTTTTCATGGGGGGATGGTGCATCGTCTGCCAAGTCTTTTGCTTTCGTAGTGAGTGATTTTCGTGTGCAAGTTCGGTACTAGTCCCTCTAGGATTTTCCAGGTGTATATAATCATGTATCTCTCCCTCCTGCGTTCCAGGGAATACAGGTTTAAAACCTCAAGCGCTCCCAGATAATTGAGGTTTTTTATCTCCGTTATGCACGCCGTGAAAGTTCTCTGTACATTTTCTAGGTCGGCAATTTCACCTGCCTTGATATGAGGATGAGGAACAAGATGGGAGCTAGTACTGTGCCTTGTGGAACAGAGCTTTTCACCGTAGCTAGCCTCGGACTTTACTCTTTGACGACTACTCTCAGTGTTCTGTTAGTAGAGGAATTATAGATCCATCGACCGACTTTTCCCTGTTATTCCTTTTAACGGTGCATTTTGTGCGCTATTTACCCATGGTCACATCTTGTTTGAAGGCTTTGGCAAAGTCTGTATATATTAACATCTGCATTCTTTTTGTCTTCCTAGTGCATTTTAGGACCCTTGTCGTAGTGATCCAGTATGTTGAGACAGACCGGAGCGACCTGTTCTAAACCCAATGTTTTTGCCCTGGTTTGTGTAACTGATGGTTTCTAGATGGGTGGTGATTTGCTTCTTAGACCTTTTTCAAAGATTTTTAGATATGGGAATGTTTAGAGCTATTGTTCCGGTAGTTTTCTTTGCTGTTGCCTTTACGTCCCCCCTTTGTAGTGGGCTTATGTCTGTTTTTTATAGTAACTGAGGAACGACCCCCGTGTCCAGCTCCCTCTCCATAGGATGAAAAGGCTCGTGATAGGGGCTTCTTGCAGTTTCTTGATGAACACAGATTCGCATGATCTGGCCCTGGGGCAGAGTGAAAGGCATGTCAATTATCGCCTGTTCGAGAAGGTCATTGGCGTCAGGTAAAACATCGGATAGCTTGTGTTAATCAAATTTTGTGGCTTCTCTCATAAAAAATTCTTTTGATCTTCGTCTCTCTCGGAGCTGGTTAGGCGGCTTTGCTAAAAAACTGAGTCATATTGGGACTTGAGTAGCTCACTCATTTCCTTGCTGTCATCTGTGTAGGACCCAATCCTGTTTTAAGTAGGTGCCCAAAACTGGACGTTGTTCTCGATTTTGATTTGGGCAAAGGAGAAGAAATACTTTGGGTTTTCATTCGATTTTCAATTATGGCTTTTAGGTTCTTCCCCTCCCGCGATTCCTGACTCCTAAAGGATTCTTTTAGCTTAGAGTTCGATGCTTGCTAGTTCTCTGACCAGTGTCTCCTGCGCATTCAAGATATATTGAACCTCTTTTAGCCGCTCTGTTAGTCTTTTTTTTTCCGTCCGCCTGTTAAAGGGAGCGCCTGTCCTTCTATTTAAAAAAAAAAAAAAAAAAAAAAAAAAAAAAAAAAAAAAAATAAAAAAAAAAAAAAAAAAAAAAAAAAAAAAAAAAAAAAAACATCAATAAAAATAACATCTACTCCTCCTTTTTCTTAGAGGAATTAAGCCTTGTGCCATACATCGAGTGCCACCGAGTTAATCTGTTCTAGGCATAATTTGGGTCTGTGTTGCTTAGTATATCTTCCCCAGCTTATATCGGTTTAAGGGACTTGGTTTAACTGTGGTCCCATCTTTATTTTTTTGTTATTGAAGTGAATTAGGTGAATGCTCCCTCGTGACTATCTCATTTTGTCGTCTGGGGCCTCCCATCGCAGACATGTCTGAACCTCATTATTTTGTGATCTGAGTATATTGTTTTTGATAATGGTGACCATTTCTTTATCAATCATCATTGTAGTGAAGATGAGTCTAGTGTATTCTCCATCTAGTAGCTCTGTTATATGCTGTTTAAATTGAATTTTGTTGCAGAGATTAAAAGCCTCGTGTGATTGTGGAGTTTTCCATCAGAGCTGCCTCCTTGTGTTATTACTGCTAACAATATTATTTGCTATATTCTCCATTTTAGGTGCCTTAAGTTGAAGTCCCCCAGGACAAGATGTTTGGGTGCAGGAGCTGGAAGATATTTCCAGACGTGACAATTTTTAACTGCTGTTCCTGAATGCTGGGATGTTGCAATCCGAGGCTTGTATACTACCACAATGACTAGGTTTTTTTTGGTTCTCGACCTTTACTGCCAAAACTTCCACTACATCATTTGAGGCATTAAGCAGTTTCGTACAAACAAGTACTTCTGCAATGTACAAGGGGGCCAACCCCCCCCTCCCTTTTGCCTGTTCACTCTGTCACAAACTGTATAGGTTGTAACCTGGGATCCATATTACGTTGTCCCAAGTGGATCCTTATGGGTCGTCAGTGAAAGGCCGCGAACATTGCCGTTTGCCTTCTGCAAGCAGTCCACGGATGAAAGGTATTATGTTGTTTGTTGCGGGCTTAGACCCTGTATATTTGCAAAGAAGAATGTTAACGGACTGGTGGTTATTTGTTGTACTGGGGGGGGATTTTTTTTCCGCAATTAGTATCTGTAATCTGTTGTTTTGGAGTGGAGGCCATCGACTGTGGTTCTACTCCAGGAAGACTGATTTGGTGTACCGATTTCTTTCTGCCATTTCTGCCAGGTTTTTTTTCCTATTCTGGCACTTAAAAAACTCTCCCACTTGAGTGGCTGTGCTACCCAGGTTTTCCCATGCCCTGGAAGTTTTGTATCTTTTTGCCCCTTTAGATGATATGCCTGGCTTTTTTTAAGTTATACACAGTCTTTCCCTGACTGAAAGGACACTTTTTCGGGGTGAAAAAGTTACAGGAAGGGAGTTTGCATTTTCCGTTGTCAAGGGGCATGGCATTTTCGGGGGTGGTCATAGTTGCAGTCCCATCGTTTTTCCCAGATTTCCCATCCAGCAGATCCCAAAGGCATAGTATGTGCACAGGCTTGGTTTCCCCGCTTGCCTTGGTTTTTCTGTGACGTTTCCCTGTTTGGGCATTTTTCCCTGTCTTACTTCTCCCCCCTACACCAACAAGGGACCCAACCCATTTTTTTTGGAAATTTTTTAATCCTCACTTTTTGCTCTTGGAGCCTCTTGTTTTGCATTCCTGCGGATTTCTATTTCAATTTTGTTTTTCTTATCTTGGACTACACTTTTTTCCCCTACTATGGCTCCTGTCCCCTATTGGTCATTTAATGTATTCCTTCCTGCGTAAAATTTTCCCGACACCTGGACAAAATCCCAGCTTCCCCAAAACTTTGTCCCCCCAGGACAGTATCCCAGTTTCACCATTTCGTCCCCCAGGACGCACCTCCACTTCACCATTACGTCCCAGGACAGCACTACACCCCCCACATTTACTGGCTACCAGGACATCCCCCGCCTTACAGTTTGTGACTACATGGCCAGTATCGGCAGTACCATTCAGCCCCAGACTTTTTAAATTTCCCATCTTTGTAGAAAGCTTCCAGGTTTTTTATGAAACAGCTTTTATGTTTTCCCCTTTTAATACCCTGTGATTTTGTCCACAGATTTTTCCTCATTTTTGGGAACCCAAAAACACTTCTCTTTTTTAAAACTGCTTGTAGCTGTTCTGGGATACTGCCAAGGGGCGTGAAAACCAATTTCCAAAAAAACAATTTATCCAGTGGAAGCCCGTTTTTTGACGACCACAGCTACACAAAAGCTTCATAATGATTTGAAAGGTTTTATTTATGCAATTCACTACAACCTTTGAATTTATATTAATAACCTTTAAAAGAACCTACTATTTTTATTTCTTTTTCTAACTCTTTTTTTAATTGGGCACTTACCGCACTTTTCCGATTTTTAATGTTTTTTGTTTATAAGGCCCACAACCCCATCCTTTACAGTCTGCTTTATTTTCCAAAAGAAAATTTTTTAAACCATCCCCCGGGTTTTGGACCAGTCAAAGGGTTCGGGCCACAAGGGTTCGGACCAGTCGATCTGCTCTGATCAGTGGGTCATTTATTTAAAACATACTGGTCGGTGATTTGAGCTAACACATGAAGGATCTACTGGAAATTATCTACCCAGTAATATGTGATTTGACCTGATACAAAAGTATAACTTGCGGTTTGAAGAGCCGGTGATATCTGGCAGCTCCTACAATGACAAACGGTCAACCTCAACCCTTGTTTATCAATCGCTTTTATCTGGCTTTTCTATTTTTTTTTTTCCGTCTCCACCACAAAAATGCTATATTATCACATAGTTGACTGGTTAAAAATTTTGGGGGAAGGACGCTTTTCTGTAGTAATAATTGCTTCTCGTTGTGTATATTGCGACCGCTGGTAACTACAGGTTATATGAAATTCACAGTAACGTCTCGTATTTCAAAAAAAAGAAACTAATAAAAGTCACTCCACTCCACTAAGTACCATTATAATACTGGTTAGTTGCTATTTACAAACACTGTATCTGCTATTCACTGGTATCACTAGATTATATGCGAGTACACTAGCAAGCCAGGAAGATTATTAAAAACAGCTGACCTGTGGTAAGTTTCTGGCGACTTCTGGCCCTGCCTCAATAGCTTATCATTTCCCATTTACAAATTCACCTGTTTTCAAATGACATTTTAAAGCCTTTATCATCAATATCTAGGGAGCCACTGTAGTAAAACACTATACACTATGTATACTCAAAGTTATCAGGGAGACTTTCTTTCCTCTGACACGAAAAGTTCAAAATTTTTATTATTTTTTTTCCACACGGGACACAGGCCTATGATTCCCCTCTGGCAGTAAACCCTGCTAGGTAGTGCACACTAATTCTCCTTTTTTGACTCAGTATATAATGTTTTCCCCGCCCCAAAATTGGTTCCAGGCGCTAGAGGGATGTATCGTATAGGAAATTTATGACACAAATTAAAAATTCTAGCAAAGTAAGAGCGAAACCCGGGAAAACACGAGATAACCCGGAGCACAACGAGGCACGCTGACACGCCAGGAAAATTAAAGTTAGAACTACTTCTAAGAAGTCATTTGATTCTAAATTCCCAGTCAAGAAATTCCAATCAATGTGACTAAAGTTAAAGTCTCCTAGAATTACTACATTACTGCCTTGTGGCCTTAAAAAATTTCCTCCCACAGTAATTTCCCTTGGTCCCTATCTAAGTTTGGGGGATGGTATATCACTCCTAGAATCAATTTTTTATGCCCCTCTGAAAATTCTATCCAGACAGACTCTGTATGTGTTACCTCAGACGTAATACCCGTTTTTATGCAACAGTTCAAGTGATCTCGGACATACAGTGCCACCCCACCTCCCTTACCGATATTTCTATCTACTTGGAACAATTTAAAACCCTAAATGTTACATTCCTAAGGCACGTCCCGACTTTTTGGGAAATTTAAAACATGCCTCAGTGATTGCAAATACATCAAAGTTACCTGCACTAGCAATTAATGTCAACTCATCCATCTTATTCCTAGCACTACGGCTATTAGCATAATATAATTTTAAAGACCCTCCTTTCCCCTTTACCCTTCCTGCTCATATCTTTTTTTCACTAAACCTAATACTGTCCTTGCCGCCTAGTGCCATTGGCTTTCCAATATCCACCTCATTCTGCCTATTACTAGTTCCCTTAGAACGCATAGCTAAATTACTACATTGGGACTTCACTGTAATTCCTTTGCCAAAAACCCATACCACTATCTATTCCTAGTTTAAAACAAACCCAAACAGCTCCCTCCACTGCCGTTGGCGCCCTACCACCAGACCTAGATAAATGAAACCCCATCCCTCCGCATACATGTCATATCGCATAGAAGAGGTCCACAGTTGTCAATGAATGTTACTTAGCATTTTCCTTACAGTATTTGTCCAGCCAGCAAATTGACACCAATTGCCCTGGATCAACCATTCGTTTCCAAACTCCTCTCCTTGGCCGAAATACCACATATGACGGTTCCCCACTCTTCTTCCTAATTATCTCTATTGCTGACCTAAATACCTGCTAATCAGGTCGTCACTCCTCCTAACGTCTAACTCAACATCATTGCCTCCCGCACTGAGGCGATACTAGGATTGCTCCCATTACCTTTCTCATCATGATGTCATCCAAACGGCTAACAATATCCCCCATCCCAGCCCTAAGCCAGCCCAGGAAAACATACCCTGTACACTCCTCTTCCGTCCCTAAGACAAAAGGCCCTATCCATAAACATAACACTGACTGTCTCCAACCTAAACAATGTTCTTACCTTCTTTAGTAAGAATGGTCGTGACGTTCCTTGATGAGTCTTCATTGGGGTATCAAGGGATGTCTCACTCATGTCTGCCAATGCTCCCATTGGTTGCTCGTTGTGACGCTCCCATATACACAACCCACATTCGTCTGGTAACACCGAAAGATTTGGGTTGAAGTCTCCACAGCATCTCTGGATCTTCGTTGTTTCCGCCCCTCCAACAGACTTCTTGATATTACAGCTTTGTTCCAATGTTTGGCTGGCCACTGACCCAGGTTCCTCTCTTGACCTGAGACTCACAACAGGAGGATTACTTCCGAACTTCTTGTTTTCCCTCTGTCAGTCACCTATCTCAAGCTTAGCAACCTAACTCCTCTTTCGCTGCTGGCCTAAATACATGAGTGAAGAGGGGTTGGATTTGAGTGGGACTTTCATATGAGAGTGGATAGAGTTTTTATTTTAAACAAGTCAACCGTCTCCCACCGAGGCAGTGTGACCCAAAAAAGGAAAATTCCCAAAAAAGATAAATACTTTTCATCATCATTCAACACTTTCACCTCCACTCACGTCAAGCTAATTTCATGGGTGGCATTGAAAATTGGGGTTGGGCAAAATGTTTTGTTAGTGGATGGATTTAAAGGACCCTGCTATTATATTCTTTCTTATGTTCTTATGGTTCAAGACATTGTTTTTCTTAAACACACTGGGATTTTCTGAGTGATACACCAATAAAAAGCTTTTACTTTGAAATCTCTCTCCACTAGCATTGTACCACACAGACAAAAGAGTAAGCCTGTCTTTTCATAGGCTTTGTGTCCTGACAGTGCTTTTTTCCTCCGGTATAATGTAGGTCCTGTTTTGGCATTTTCTTCCAAAACAGGCCTCTTTCGTTGGGGTTTTAATCCATCAGAGCCTTTTACATAGTCCTGGAATTTCGAAGACATAATACTTTTTCAGCCGCACATTTGTGTCAGAACTTGCTGCATCACCATGCCCTTACAACACTGTGTAATGCCACATGCTTTCTAAATCTATCACACCAACCTTTGTTGGCCCTAAAATCAACAAACTGCATCACTTGTTACAGGCATTTTCTTGTAAAAAGGTCATGCAACTGCTTTTGCCTTCTCACAAATATTAGACTCCACTACACTGTCTTCACTATTCATTTTCCTTAATCCACAATAATAATAACTTTTCCAATCTCCTTCCATTATCGGTGTCCATTTGTTTAGTTAGAAAAGTTACCCTCACTTTGCAACATAGCAACTTTGATTTGTTCTTTCTTTGCCAGGTATGGGATGTCTACATTGTTGATTTAATCTTGTGTACATCCTGGAAAGTTCCATCCCACATTCATAACAATCTCAAACTTTTCTATCACTTCACAGCTTAAATCCATGGTGTTTCTCACTTACTTTACCACAGGAACTTTACTAAGGAACTTTCTTTGGATGCCATGGTTACTTATTTCACACTTGCTCTGCAAGAAAACCCACTAAAAACAAAGGAGGTAAACAAGCAAAATGTTTGGATGTATGAGCAGAAGCTTCCTCAGTCATCGAGAGACAAAGCCCAACTGAAGGGCAAGCTGCCCCATCCGGAGGATGACGCATCGAAAACTGTCGTTAAAACCGAGCGAAAACGGCCAATAACTGTGTGCCAAAAATGCCCCAATAACCGAGTTGGCTGATAACACCAAACTGGCCGATAACCAGGGTTCCACAGTATCCTTCTCATGCCAAATATAAAAAAAAAAAAAAAGAAAAATCTTTTTGTTTATATAGAAATAAAGAGAACATTTTTTTCTAAATTATAGGAATTAAATGAAAAAATTAGGTCAGTACTTACCAAGCTATGAGGCTGTGAAATTTGGCACCTTAATGCTCACCTGACTGAGAGTCCTGCCCTTCCAGAAGGTTGCCATAAACCTTTTTTTTCTCATTTTTAAATTATTTTATATAATTTTATGTTCTTGATAATACAATATATAGTAGTTTTGTCATTCATTTAACCAATCTTTAGGTTCAGACACTAATATTAGGTACTGAAATTGTACTCAAATTGTCACAAACTGACAGGTGGACATTTACACCTGCTTTGGTCATTTACTATTGTCTAGAATGTATACAAATAATTATAGGTCCCAGCAATGTTTGGGATATGTGGGGTAATACAATAAAAGAAGAAAGAAGAAGAAGAAGATAAAGGAAAAAGAAGAAGGAAGGGGAAAGAAGAAGGAAGAAGAAGGAAGGAGAAGACTGAAAGTAGAAGAAAAAGAGAAGTTACCTTGAAGCAATGATTTAAGACACATGTCAGTGACAAGGTATGCATATGCAAAGGGTGCAGTGATAAGTGGTAACATTTGATGTAGCCCATGGAGGTGCAGTGATAAATGAGATAAGGGTGACATTTGGATGAGTGCCAGGGAGGATGCAGTATGAAGATAAGGGGTGACATTTGATGAGTGCCAGGAGGTGCAGTGATAAGATAAGGGTTAACATTTGATGAGGCACCAGGGAGGGTCCAGTGGATAAGATGAGATAAGAGGTGACATTTGGATAGGTCTGGCATCTCTGTCTCTGCTTATCTATCTCTCTCTCTGCTTGTCTCTCTTTCTGTCTTTCTCTGCTTGTCTCTTACTCTGTCTCAGAGAGCTTTTTGAACCAACAGGTATCTTACTAATTATATCTACAAGCACAGTTTAGCACTTTGTCTGGATTTTTTGGGTTATCCTAGGTAATGGTACACTATGTATAATTGTATTAATGTTTACATTGTCAGAACAGAGAAAGAGATAGAACAAGACAGATATACATAGATAGAGACAGAGACAGACAAGATAGACATAGATACAGACAGACATACGTAGATAGACCCAAAGAAAGCCGGCCAGCCAGTCAGCCGAACACTTATTATACATTTCAGAATTGTTTCTCTTTACTTAGGGCATGGGTTTATAAAACATTCTGAAAGGGTGTTGGCACAAATGTTGCACAGGGGTTATTTTTGGGGTTTTTGATATTTCCTCGACCACTTGTGGCCACTTCCACCTCAAAACCACTAAACTTGGGGGCAACATCACTTTCCTCTTAAAAGGGGAGTGCTAATATGACAGACATCAGTGAATCCTTGGTGTTTTCCGTGCTGATAATGCGGTCAATTTAACTGGTGTTCCCACAAGGTACTAAGTGGTCCCAGATTATTTTAATACAACACACACCGAGTGTTAAGACCCATTCTATCCCAACCAAGTATTCTACAGTAAGAGGCAGAACGTATGTATATACGTGTTGACCGTTTACACCGTTTATGGTTAAATACAATATAATTGCCAGTGACTTCTATATTGTCGGTGATGTAAAAGTCACTGGCAACCATAGCCTCCACAGACAATGTATCCATTTAAAGTTACTAGAGAAAACCTAACATATAGAGGGGAGACTTCTAGAAGTTATGTAAAGGAAACGGGGTTCATTAAAATACAGTGGTCCCTCAATAATCGTCCATAATCCGTTCCTGGACATGGGACTATTATCAAAATGGACGATTTACGAATCAATTTTCCCAATAAGAAATAATGTAAATTCAATTAATCCGTTCCTGGCACCCAGAAGTATTAAAACAAAAAATTTTTTTACATGAAATATAGATGTAGTACATAAACAATACAGTGGCACATGATGAATTAAACATTAACAGAATAACACTTACCTTTATTGGCAATTCTTCTTTGTGTATGGAAGACTGGAGGAGACAGATTGGATGATTTACTGTTTGGAAGGGGAATCCCCTTCCAACAACACCTCGGGTACCAATTGCTTTTCTGGGGTTACTTCTCTTCTCTGTTTCTTAATGCCACTAGAGTCACTGGAGTCCTGTCTCGCAAAAAAACTGTCCAGAGAGCTCTGTTTCTGGTGTCTCTTTAAAACTTCCCTAAAATGGGCCAAGACTCTGTCACTCTACAAGTTGCTGATATGGCTTGCAACATCCTTCTCTGGGTGATGTTTCTCCATAAATCTTTCCATCCTATCCCACATTTCAAAAATCTCCTTAATTTCTGAAGAAGGCACCTTTCTCCATCTCTCTTCCTCCTCCTCTGCAGCAAGATACTGAGCTGCGATCTGTTGCTCTTCCTGCTGAAGCTCTTGCAGCTCCTCAGTGGTTAGCTCTTCGTTGTGGTCCTCCACCAACTCTTCCACATCCTCCACACTCACATCCAACCCCATGGAACTCCCCAGTGCCACAATGGATCTAACAACTGACATAGGCTAATCAGGGTCAGCCCCAAACCCTTCAAAATCCCTCTTGTTGACACAATCTGGCCACAATTTTCTCCAAGCAGAGTTCCAAGTCCTGGTAGTCACTCCCTCCCAAGCCTTACCTATAAGGCTTATGCAATGGAGAATACTGAAGTGTTCTTTCCAAAAATCTCGTAATATGGATCCCAGGTTACAACCTATACAGATGTGACAGAGTGAACAGGCAAAAGGGGGGGGGGGTTGGCCTGTACATTGCAGAGTCACTTGTTTGCACAGAACTGCTAAATGCCTCAAATGATGTAGTGGAAGCTTTAGCAGTAAAGGTCGAGAACCAAAACCTAGTCATTGTGGTAGTCTACAAGCCTCCGGATGCAACATCCCAGCAATTCCAGGAACAGCTGTTAAAAATTGACCACTGTCTGGAAAATCTTCCAGCTCCTGCACCCAACATCTTGCTCCTGGGGATTTCAACTTAAGGCACCTAAAATGGGGGGAAATATAGCAAATAATATTGTTGCAGAAATAACACCCAGAGGCAGCTCTGATAAAAAACTCACACTCACAAGAGCTTTTAAATCTCTGCACAAAATTAAATTTTAAACCAGCAATAATAGAGCCTACTAGACTGGGAATCACTAAACCTCATCTTCACTAACAATGAAAGATCTGATAAGAAATGTCACCATATCAAAAACAATATACTCAGATCACAACAAATTGAGGTTCAGACATGTATGCGTGGAGCCCTAGACTGACATAATGAGACTAGTCACGAGGAAGCATTCACCAAATTCAACTTCAATAACAAAAACATAAAGTGGGATCAAGTAAACCAAGTCCTAACTGATATAAGCTGGGAAGATATACTAAGCAAAACAGACCCCAACGTATACCTAGAACAGATTAACTTGGTGGCACTCGATGTATGCACAAGGCTTATTCCTCTAAGAAAAAGAAGGAGTAGATGTAAAATAGAAAGAGACAGGCACTCCCTTTACAGGCGAAGGAAAAGAATAACAGAGCGGCTAAAAGAGGTCAATATATCTGAAATGCGTAGGGAGACACTGGTCAGAGAAATAGCAAGCATCGAACTCAAGCTAAAGGAATCTTATAGGAGTCGGGAATCGCGGGAAGAACTAAAAGCCATAAATGAAATCGAAAGAAACCCAAAGTATTTCTTCTCCTATGCCAAATCAAAGTTGAGAACAACATCTACTATTGGGCCCCTACTTAAACAAGATGGGTCCTACACAGATGACAGCAAGGAAATGAGTGAGCTACTCAAGTCCCAATATGACTCAGTTTTTAGCAAGCCGCTAACCAGACTGAGAGTCGAAGATCAGAATGAATTTTTTATGAGAGAGCCACAAAATTTGGTTAACACAAGCCTATCCGATGTTATCCTGACGCCAAATGACTTCGAACAGGCGATAAATGACATGCCCATGCACTCTGCCCCAGGGCCAGACTCATGGAACTCTGTGTTCATCAAGAACTGGGAAGAAGCCCCTATCACGAGCCTATTCCATCCTATGGAGAGGGAGCATGGACACGGGGTCGTCCCACAGTTACTAAAAACAACAGACATAGCCCCCCTCCACAAAGGGGGCAGTAAGCAACAGCAAAGAAACTACAGACCGATAGCACTAACATCCCATATCAAAAAAATCTTTGAAAGGGCCCTAAGAAGCAAGATCACCACCCATCTAGAAACCCATCAGTTACACAACCCAGGGCAACATGGGTTTAGAAACAGGTCGCTCCTGTCTGTCTCAACTATTGGATCACACGACAAGGTCCTAAATGCACTAGAAGATAAAAAGAATGCAGATGTAATATATACAGACTTTGCAAAAGCCTTCGACAAGTGTGACCAAGGCGAATGTATCGCACAAAATGCGTGCTAAAGGAATAACAGGAAAAGTCGGCCGATGGATCTATAATTTCCTCACTAACAGAACACAGAGAGTAGTCGTCAACAGAGTAAAGTCCGAGGCAGCTACGGCGAAAAGCTCTGTTCCACAAGGCACAGTACTCGCTCCCATCTTGTTCCTCATCCTCATATCCGACATAGACAAGGATGTCAGCCACAGCACCGTGTCTTCCTTTGCAGATGACACCCGAATCTGCATGACAGTGTCTTCCATTGCAGACACTGCAAGGCTCCAGGCGGACATCAACCGAATCTTTCAGTGGGCTGCAGAAAACAATATGAAGTTCAACGATGAGAAATTTCAATTACTCAGATATGGTAAACACGAGGAAATTAAATCTTCATCAGAGTACAAAACAAATGAAAACAAAAGACTTGGTAGACGATGCAACATCCTCCCAATGTAAAGCAGGGGTGTCACTAGCACGTTAAGAGACCATACAATAAGTGTCAGGGGCCCAAGACTGTTCAACTGCCTCCCAGCATACATAAGGGGGATTATTAACAGACCCCTGGCAGTCTTCAAGCTGGCACTGGACAAGCACCTAAAGTCGGTTCCTGACCAGCCAGGCTGTGGCTCGTACGTTGGTTTGCGTGCAGCCAGCAGCAACAGCCTGGTTGATCAGGCTCTGATCCACCAGGAGGCCTGGTCACAGACCGGGCCGCGGGGGCGTTGACCCCCGGAACTCTTTCCAGGTAAACTCCAGGTAAACTCCAGGTCAAGTGAGTGTTTGAGGTCACATTCAAGCACCTTTCAAACATTGCTTTGGTGTAGAGTTTTTTAAAGTTTGCAATGACCTGCTGGTCCATGAGCTGGAGGAGAGGAGTGGTATTCGGGGGCAAGAACTTTACTGTGATGAACCCAAACTCCTTCAGAATTAGGTCATCCAAGTTTGGAGAATGAACAGGTGCATTGTCCATTACTAGGAGGCACTTGAGATCCAATTTCTTTTCCAAGAGGTAATTCTTCACACTAGGGCCAAACACTTCATTGAACCACTCCACGAAAATGTCCCTTGTGACCCATGCCTTACTATTAGATCTCCAAAACACACACAATTTACTCTTCATAACATTGTTTTTCTTGAACACTCTGGGATTTTCAGAATGGTACACTAGTAATGGCTTCACCACTAGCATTAGCACAGAACATTAGCATCAGCCTGTCTTTCATAGGCTTGTGTCCTGGCAGTGCCTTTTCTTCCTGAGTAATGTAGGTCCTCTTTGGCATTTTCTTCCAAAAGAGGCCTGTTTCATCACAATTTAACACTTGTTCAGATTTCAGTCCTTCACTGTTTATGTACTCCTTGAATTCATGCACATATTTTTCAGCCGCCTTGTGGTCCGAACTGGCAGCCTCACCATGCCTTACCACACAGTGTATGCCAGTACGGTTCTTAAATCTCTCAAACCAGCCTTTGCTGGCCTTAAATTCACTCACATCTCCACTAGTTGCAGGCAATTTCTTTACCAAATCGTCATGCAACTGCCTAGCCCTTTCACAAGTAAGCGACATCATAAGACTATCTCCTGCTAATTGTTTCTCATTTATCCACTCCAATAATAACTTCTCAACATCTTCGAGTACTGGTGATCTCATTTTTGTTAGCATGTTTGCCCCCTTTGCAACAACAGCATCCTTGATTTCCTTTTTCTTGGCTATGGTGGACGATGTGGTTGTACGGGATTTGTTATACATCCTGGCCAGTTCGCCCACATGTACGCCACTATCATATTGTTCAATGATGTTTTTCTTAAATTCAATCATATTTCTCACCTTCTTTACCAAAGGCTTGGCACTAGGAGCTTTCTTTGGAGCCATGGTAGCTTATTTAGCGCTTAAATAACTTGCAAGCACTAAAATAAATGGAATATTATGAAATATTTCGCTGGAGCATGTGAGGGGACCTTCGCTCACTGGTAAACAATGGCACACTGGCTGGGAAGGAAAGGCTGAGGCTGCTCAGAGCGTGAGTACGCGTCTGGGACGAAGGACTATTAGCAAGTTACCGGACCATTTGTGAGCCAATATTTTGACGAAAAAACATGGCTATTTCCGAAATGGACGACTTTCAGGCCAAACGATTATTGAGGGACCACTGTAAATTCATTTAAAGAGGGAGGCATCTGTGATAACAAGAAAAAGACAGCCACAGATATTCATTCCACATAATTCTGAGGAAAACTCTGGTTCAACCTTCAGAAACTGCAGGAAAAATAGACCCTAATTCCTCGGTGTGGCACCACATTTAAGACAGTCTGATGCATCTGTATAAGAGCCCAGTTTTAAACTGTGTATTATTGCATTGTATGGCCATCCTAGCTATAAGATGCATCAGCCATTAACCCTTAAACGGTCCAAACATATATATACGTTCCTGGAGTTTACCTGGAGAGACTTCCGGGGGTCAACACCCCCGCGGCCCAGTCTGTGACCAGGCCTCCTGGTGGATCAGAGCCTGATCAACCAGGCTGTTACTGCTGGCTGCACGCAAACCAACGTACGAGCCACAGCCCGGCTGATCAGGAACCGACTTTAGGTGCTTTTCCAGTGCCAGCTTGAAGACTGCCAGGGGTCTGTTGGTAATCCCCCTTATGTATGCTGGGAGGCAGTTGAACAGTCTTGGGCCCCTGACACTTATTGTATGGTCTCTTAATGTGCTAGTGACACCCCTGCTTTTCATTGGGGGATGTCGCATCGTCTGCCAAGTCTTTTGCTTTCGTAGTGAGTGATTTCCATGTGCAAGTTCGGTACTAGTCCCTCTAGGATTTTCCAGGTGTATATAATCACGTATCTCTCCCGCTTGCATTCCAGGGAATACAGGTTCAGGAACCTCAAGCGCTCCCAGTAATTGAGGTGTTTTATCTCCGTTATGCGCGCCGTGAAGGTTCTCTGTACATTTTCTAGGTCAGCAATTTCACCTGCCTTGAAAGGTGCTGTTAGTGTCCAGCAATATTCCAGCCTAGATAGAACAAGTGACCTGAAGAGTGTCATCATGGGCTTGGCATCCCTCGTTTTGAAGGTTCTCATTATCCATCCTGTCATTTTTCTAGCAGATGCGAATGATACAATGTTATGGTCCTTGAAGGTGAGATCCTCCGACATGATCACTCCCAGGTCTTTGACGTTGGTGTTTCGCTCTATTTTGTGGCCAGAATTTGTTTTGTACTCTGATGAAGATTTAATTTCCTCGTGTTTACCATATCTGAGTAATTGAAATTTCTCATCGTTGAACTTCATATTGTTTTCTGCAGCCCACTGAAAGATTTGGTTGATGTCCGCCTGGAGTCTTGCAGTGTCTGCAATGGAAGTCACAGTCATGCAGATTCGGGTGTCATCTGCAAAGGAAGACACGGTGCTGTGGCTGACATCCTTGTCTATGTCAGATATGAGGATGAGGAACAAGATGGAAGCGAGTACTGTGCCTTGTGGAACAGAGTTTTTCACCGTGGCTGCCTCGGACTTTACTCTGTTGACTACTACTCTCTGTGTTCTGTTGGTAAGGAAATTATAGATCCATCGACCGACTTTTCCTGTTATTCCTTTAGCACGCATTTTGTGCGCTATTACGCCATGGTCACACTTGTCGAAGGCTTTTGCAAAGTCTGTATATATTACATCTGCATTCTTTTTGTCTTCTTGTGCATCTAGGACCTTGTCGTAGTGATCCAATAGTTGAGACAGACAGGAGCGACCTGTTCTAAAACCCATGTTGCCCTGGGTTGTGTAACTGATGGGTTTTCTAGATGGGTGGTGACTTGCATCTTAGGACCCTTTCAAAGATTTTTATGATATGGGATGTTAGTGCTATCGATCTGTAGTTCTTTGCTGTTGCTTTACTGCCCCCTTTGTGGAGTGGGGCTATGTCTGTTGTTTTTAGTAACTGTGGGACGACCCCCATGTCCATGCCCCTCTCCATAGGAATGGTAAAGGCTCGTGATAGGGGCTTCTTGCAGTTCTTGATGAACACAGAGTTCCATGAGTCTGGCCCTGGGGCAGAGTGCATGGGCATGTCATTTATCGCCTGTTCGAAGTCATTTGGCGTCAGGATAACATCGGATAGGCTTGTGTTAACCAAATTCTGTGGCTCTCTCATAAAAAAATCATTTTGATCTTCGACTCTCAGTCTGGTTAGTGGCTTGCTAAAAACTGAGTCATATTGGGACTTGAGTAGCTCACTCATTTCCTTGCTGTCATCTGTGTAGGATCCATCTTGTTTAAGTAAGAGCCCAATACTTGACGTTGTTCTCGACTTTGATTTGGCATAGGAGAAGAAATACTTTGGGTTCCTTTCGATTTCACGCAGCACCCCCAAATATTTTGAAAAAAAAAAAAATCATATAAAAAAAGTGTTTTAGAATAAAAAAAAAATTAGGGTCAGTACTTACAGAGATATGAGGCAGAGAAGTTGACACTGGATGCTCATGTGATGGCAACATGGAGTCCTGCCACTTGCAGAAGTGTTGGCGATATACCTTTTTTTTTTTTTTTCATATATTTTATATAATTTTTATGTTCTGATAATT
>NC_069414.1:43526996-43537136 GCF_026875155.1 Cherax quadricarinatus | reverse complement strand
CCCACCTAGCCTATATTCTTTCTGCGGTCTTCTTTGCCCTCCCCAATTTCATGACTTTGCTTTGGCTGGATTAAAATTCGAGAAGCAGTTGTGGCCCTGTCCCCCTGTCCAGGTTCTTTGCGTCTGCCTCATCCTCGCCCGATTTAATTTTCCTCAACTTCACGTCATTCAGATTTTTCCCTTTCCCACATGCGTTCAATATATCAAAAATAGCACTGCCCTAAAATGACCCCTGGGGGCCCCCCCGAAACAGGCGCCCACCTTCATACCATGACTCGTTCTGCCTCCCTTGGGAAAACCCTTTATCCTTCTTTCCCCCCCTTTTAGTCCCTACCCCCCCCCCCAAACCCTTCCCCCGCAAAAAGGGAAACCCCCCCCCTCCCTCGTTCTTACTTATGTTATTTCAAAAAACCCAGGAGGTTTGTGTACAAGATTTCCCTTCCATGAACCATGGGGTTTTCATTTATAATTTTTTTTTTCCAAGGTGTTCGACACTTCCTTGAAAATTTTTCCCTGCTTTGCCAAATAATGTCGAGACACAGGTCTTAGTTTGTGCCTCGTTTCTGTTTCCTTTTTAAATAGGGGGACTACATTAGCTGTCTTCCATTTTCGGTAGTTGCCCTTTTTAAGGGTGTGTTGAAGATTGGGGTTAGACCCCCCCCGCCAAGCATCTCTGCTCCTTCTCTAAGGACCCGGGGTAGAGTTGTGGCCCCACGCCTTTGAGGTGTCAAGGTACTTAGAGTTCTTCACCTCCTCCTGTTGTTGTATGTCACCCAAATTTTTGGGATATTCCCCTTGGGTTCCTTCTGTGTGCTTCCCAACCCCCCTTTTGTCTCTACTGTAAAAATTTCCCTTTAAATCTCCTTTTAGCTTTTCACATACCCCCTGTCTTTTTTGTGATTTCCCCACCTTTCTGCCCTTATTGATCACGGTCTTTGACTTTTTGTCTTCTCCGTGTGGCTTAAAAAAGTTTCGGGTCAGTTTGTTCCGATGTTATGTCATTTTCATACTGTCGCTGGGCCCCCCTCTTACCTGTGCGTATCTTTCCCGGCTCGCGATGACTCCTATTTTGTGTGTTTCTGCCTTTGTACTTTTTCCATTCTTATTGCACTTTTTTTTTCCCTTTAAGTGGGTAAACCGGGGGGGCCTTTTGGGGTCTTCCTTTGTTACTTTTTCCCCTTTGGAATTTAACCTTTCCACTGCCCCTTGCATTGTGTTGTTACATTTCCATCATTTAAATTTTACTGGCTTTCCTGCAGTTTTGTCCGCTAAACCCCCCGGGGAATTTCTTAACCCTATGTAGCCCCCTTTTTTGCGGTTTTTCCCTTAAACCCCTGATTTCTCATTTGGGTCTATATTATTCAAAACAGAACCACATGGTCGCAGCCCTAGGGGATTCTTATTTGAGTCCTAAAAAAAAAAAATAATTCTGAGCTCCCGGGTGAAACAAGGAATCTTGCGGGTTATCTCCCCTCTCATTGGGTAGTGTCTTAACAGTTGGTGCATGGGGTTTTTCCCAGCCCCACACCCAACATCCTGGTCCTTTTTTGGGGACCCCCGTGGTCAGGTTTTCCCCAGTCAATCTCCCTGGGGTTTGGGAAAAACCCCCCCTAAAAAGAACTTTGGTTGCTGGGTGAGTCTTTTTGCCCCCTCAGCAAGTGTGTCCCCATTGCTTGTTGCTCTCTTCAATTCCTTTTTGGGCCTCCTGCAGTTTGTGCAGTGTGTGTTTGTGTGTGTTTGTGGTGTTTGTGTGTGTTTGTTGTGTGTGTTTTTGGTGTGTTTGTGTGTGAGTTTGTGTGTGTTTTTGGTGTGTTTGTGTGGTGTGTTGTGTGTTTGGTGTGTCTTGTGTGTGTGTTTGTGTGTCTGTTTTGTGTGTTTGTGTGTGTGTTTGTGTGTCTTTCTGTTGTGTTTTGTGTTTGGGGTGTGTTTGTGTGTTTGTGTGTGTTTTGTGTTTTGTGTGTGTGTTTGTGTGTTTTGGGTGTGTTTTGTGTGTGTGTTTGTGTGTGTGTTTTTGCGTGTGTGGTTGATGGTGTTTGTGTGTGTTTTTGGTGTGTTTGTGTGTGTTGTATGTGCGTGTTTGTGTGTGTGTTTGTGTGTAGTTTGTGTGTGTGTGTTTGATGTGTGTGTTTGTTGGTGGGTATGTTGTGTGTTTGGTGTGTGATTGTGGTGTGTTTGTGGTGTTTTTTGTGTTTGTGGGTTTGTGTGTGTTTGTGTGTGTTTGGTTGTGTGTGGGGTGGTTTGATTGTGGAATCCCCAGTTTCTCACCTAGTTGAGGTTGCAGGGTCGATCCGAGCTTAAAGCTATGTATGGACCCTGTTTCCCATACATCGTTTTCCCAAACTATTCCACTTTGACTATTTGGGGCTGAAGAAATATTTCCTAACCCTGTGATTATCTGTGTCTTAAAATTCCCAACTGTGACCCTTTTTGCTGGTCCAATCTCTGGAACATCCTATCTTTGTCACCTTGTCAATTCCCCTCAGTATTTTGTATGTGTTATCATGTCCCCCTATCTTCCTGTTTCCGTGTCGTCAGGTTGTTTCCCCTTAACCTCCCTCGTTTGGAATACCCTTAGTTGGACTAGTCTTGTTGCAAAATTTGCACTTTTTCTTGTTTCTTTAGTGCTTGGCTAGGTGTAGGGTTTAAACTGGGGCCCCTACTCCCAATATGGGCCCAAAACCGGTGTAAGGGCCGAACGATTCCCTTTTTAAGATGGGGAAAAGCTGTTCTGAGGTTTGCCAGGGCCCCCCCGTGCTGCACAGTTTTTTGGTTTTATGTGCGCTTGGAGTGTGCTGGTGTTTTTATACACCCTTATTTTTTTTTAAAATGAGGTTCGTGTTCTGGCCCCCAGACTGTACTGTCTGCGGTCTTCTTTTTCCCCAATTTTTTATGACTTTGCCTTGGTGGGTTGAACTCCAGGGGGCAATTGCGGGCCAGCTTGCAACCGTGTAGACCCTTTGAGTTCTGCCGGGTTTTGATCGAATGAATTCTTCTCTCACTTACGTCTCGCAGACGGGACACTTCGGAGTTCCCTGTTTTCAGGTTTGTCGAAATGGGGCCCGTGACCCGCTGGGCCAGGTGCCCCCTTTTACCCTCGCCACGTACCATGACTCGCTGCTGTCTTCCTGACAAATATTCCCCGATCCATTTTAGTGCCTTCCCTGTTTCCCCCGCGGTCCTCCAGTTTTTTTTCACTAATCTCTTGTGTAGAATGTGTTAAACGCCCCTTTTTGCAGTCCCGAAAATGAATCCACCACCCCCCTTTCCCTCTCTCCCTCTTGTCTTATGCTGTCACCCCGTCATAGAACTCCGTAGGCTTGTGACACAGGATTTTTCCCCCCCTTAAACCGTGGTGTGTGGTGTGTGTGTGTGTTGGTGTGGTGTGTGGGTGTGTGTGTGTGTTTGTGTGTGTTGTGTGTGTGTATTGTGGTTTGTGTGTGTGAGTGTGTGTGTGCGTGTGTGTGGTGTGGTGTTTTGTGTTGTGCGTGGTGTGTGAGTGTTGGTGGTATGTGTTGTGTGTGTGGGTGTATGTGTGGGTGTGGTATGTGTGTGAGGTGGGTGTGGTGTGTGTGTGTGTGTGTGTGGTTGTTTTTGGGGTGTGTGTATGTGTTGTGTGTGTTGGTTGTGTGTGTGTGGGTGTGTGTGTTGGGATGTGTGTGTGTATGTGTGTGTTGTGGTGTGTGGTTATGGGTGTGTGTGTGGTTGTGTGTATGTGGTGTGTGTGTTGTGTTTGTGGTGTGTTGTTGTGTGTGTGTATGTGTGTGTTTTTTGGGTTGGGGTGTGTGTATCACCTTTTTGTATCACCTATTTGTGGTTGCAGGGGTCGATTTTCAGCTCTGGCCCCCCCTCTTCGCTGTTGTTGTGTGTATGTGTTTTGGTTTTGTGTGTGTTGTTGTTGTGTGTTTGTGTGTGTATGTGTGTGTGTTTGTGTGTGTGGTGTTGTGTGTTGGGGTTTTGGGGTGTGTGTGTGTGTGTGTGTGTGTTGTGTTGTGTTGGTGTGTGTGTGTGGTGTGTGTGGTTGTGTGTTTTTTGGGGGTATTTTTGTGGGGGTTGTGTGTGTGTGTGGTGTGTTGTGTGGGTGTGTTTGGGGTGTTGTTGTGTGGGGGCGTGTGGTTGTGTGTGTGTGTGTTGTTGTTTATGGTGGTGTGGTGTGTGTGTGTATGTGTTGTGTGGTTTGTGTGTGTGTGTGGGTGTGTGTGTGTGTGTGTGTGTGTGTTGTGTGGGGTATGTTTGGGTGGTGTGTGTGTTGTGTGTGTGTGTATGTTTGGGTGGTGTTGTGTGTGTGTGGGTGTGTGTGTGTGACTGTGGGGGTGTGCTGGACCAGGAGATACTGGTATTGACCAACACATCATCAGCGTAGGGGCGTCTGTTGTCTGTTCTAGAGTGTTATTGTTTTTCTAAACCCAACCCTCATTCCCCCTCCCCTTGTCTCCTACTTTACCCCCTTCCAGATCTCCCCTACCTTTCACTCCTCTCGTCTTCCCCTTCCCTTTTAAATCCCTCCCTTCTATCCTCCCGTCTCAATTCCCAAAGAACCCCTACCTAATACTCCTCATCTCACTGCATCTCATCTCCACTAAGCCTTTTCTCACTACATCTCATCTCAATACATCCTTTCTCACTAATCCTTATTACTACATCCTCTATCTTACTACATCTCACAGCATGGTAGATCGCTTCATATTCTACCCCGAAACATCTGGGCAAGTCAGTACAGTCTTTACTGGTGTGACATGTGGCGTGAACTAGCTGTTACGGACGTCACCCAAACACGTGATAACAGAGTATGAAAAGTCAATCCTATACTACTAATAATAATAATAATAATATAATAATCTTTATTTCTAAAACGTAATGATGCAATTTATACATAATGCAACTTTAGTGACATCATTGAATACAGAACGGAAGGATTATATGAACATTTCCCTCAACTTAGTGGAATTTTGTGTAGGAACGACCCCCACCAGTCCACAACACAGGTACCTCTTTCTGCAGGTCACAGTTGAAAGCAGGTGGAAGGTGATAACCCCCAGGGGTACTACTACTGCTAGGTCAAATGGACAGCAGTGTGCTCCTTAGAAAACACGCTCTAATAGTTCCACCGTACCGGGGATCGAACATGGACTCGATACTCCCGTATATCTTCTTCCTTGGAACTGAGTTACTGAGTTTAGGTTCATTTTAACATTTTAAAAACATGACTGTTTCTACTGTATCTTACAGATAGGAACTCTTAATAATCACAACGACCACACTGGAAATAAGTCACTTTGTCTTGCTTCGGGTTATTCTGCGTAATTTACACAAAGTTACTATCGTGTAAATATCGCGAAGAAGCGATACAAGATGCAAAACACCACGGGGGGGAGTTTTAAGTGAATCTCTAGCTTTGTGTTGCATCAACCCATCAAGGCTTGCAGGGGATGAGATGGAAAAGTGTAAGCCTTCTCCCTGAAAGTGGCTGCCTTGGATCAAAAGTATAGCGCAAGAGGATCCACGGTATTGGTCCAGTGTGGGTAGATAGGTTTTTATGCACTGCGTATTGTTCAAGGTTGTAGGTTCGAGTCTCTTCAGCCAGAGGATCACTGTTCAGTGTTTGCCCTCTTACATATATTTAATATCGATATATATATATATATATATATATATATAATATATATTATTTCAAAATCTGCACGGTTCATGCATGAAGGCTCGGACACTCCGTTACGGACGGGGACTATTGACTATGAAATCCGACCGATATTAGCATGGTTAGTTTGTGTGTTTTACAGCGAGCATATAACGAAGAAAGAGAGCAGAGCTTTATTCAAGTCATCGGGGGTTGATAAAGCTCTACATAGATTGACAATGACTTGTAAAAGATCTACACAGAGTGAAACATAACTTTATAAAGCTAGTACACGGGTGAATCCTAACTTTATAAAGCTCTACACAAAGTGAAACATGACTTCATAAAGCTCTACACAGGGTGAAACATGACTTTTATAAAGCTTACACAGATCCAATCATCCCACTAAATCAGTGTCTTGAGTTGTATCTACGCACCAACTTTAATAATAAGAATAACAATACTAATAATTCTTATATTTACAAGGTGATGCAGCTGAGAGCATAGTAACTCTGTGCTTTCCTTACGACATCCCAACTACAAGGGACTTGCGACCACACAAGTAAATGTCTGTGTTAGTACCGTCATCTCTTGTAGAATAATGGTCAGAGAGAACCGACGAGTTATAAAAATTAGACACATGTGTCAACACTTACCTGGAGAAGTTTCGGGTCGCGCCCCCCCTCCCCGGCACTGTCTGTGAATATTTGCTGCTGTAACCCCAAATTAACCCTGAGTAACCTGAGTAAACCCTGAGTAACCCTGCATCTCCATCCTTGAAAACTTCCCACCCTAATAACTGGACCTCACCGTTCCCAGTCGTTGAGGACAAACAGTCTTCCAGATGGTCACAGAAAACAATTATGATGTTAGTAATGACAAATTTCAGTTACTTTCTTAAGGAAACTTGAGAAATAAAAGGAATAGGGGAGATTCATCAACTGTAACTACACAGTTAGAGCGAAAAACTAATGTAAGGACCTGGGAGTCATAATGTCGAGGATCTTCACTTTCAAGTATCAGAACAAAGGTCTGTATCACGATGCCAGGAATGCTTAGGATGGATAATGAGAAAACCTTCAAAACGAGATGGTAATGAGACCTTCATAACAAGGGAATGGTAGAGAAACTTCAAAACAAGGCGATGGTAATGAGAACCTTCAATCAAGGGATGGATAATAAGAACCTTCAAAACAAGGGATGGATAATGAGAACCTTAGGAACAAAGAATGGATAATGAGAACCTGCACAAACAAGGGATGGATAATGAGAACCTTTAAACAAGGGATGGTAATGAGAACCTTCAGAACAAGGGACATGTCAAGCTGTGATCCTCTTTAGATCTTTTCTCTTAGGCTGGAATATTGTTGTACTCCAACAGCCTTTTTCAAGGCAAGGTGATATTGTACATCTGGAGAATGTACAGAGAATTACACCGCTGGAGACTGTTACAGAGACTCCCACTGCTGGCGAATGTACAAGACTATCCACTGATGGAGAATGTTAGAGAACTTCACTGCTGGAGACTGTACAGCAGAACTTTCACTGGCTGGAAAAATGTACAGAGACACTTTTACTGCTGGGAGAATGTACAAAGATATTTCTGCTGGTGAAAGGACAAGAACTTTTCACTGCTGGACAGTGACAGAAAACTTTCCATGTGGAGAATGTACAAAGAACTTTCACTGCTGGACAATGTTCAGAGATTTTTATGCTGGAGATATACAAAAACTTTCAGCTGCTGAGAGAATGTACAGAGAAACTTTCACTGCACTATAAGTACATTCGGCACCATAATAGGGAATGTTTTGAAGTCCTTTGACCTGGTATCATGGAACGGAGGCGAGAACTATGCTTTCATAAATTTACACTGGACATTTAGAGGAACTGGTCTCAAATCTGCCACACTGAAATATCCCTATGAAAGCAAATAAACGACTTTGGAGCGGTTGCACATCTACTCCTCCCTCGATCTCACACACACATACACACACACACTTCCAAACACAACAACACCCGCACACACACACACACACACCCTCACACACACACACAACACACACACACACAACAACACAAAACACATACACACACAACACACACACACACACAACACACACACAACACAACACACACACCACACACACACACACACACCACACACACACACACATGGAGAGGGAGAGAGACCGAGCGCGAGAGAGGACCTAGTAGCACTCAGTGAAGAGGGGGGCCAGGAGTTGAGTATCGATCCTGGCAACCAATTAGGCTAGTATAATTAGTGAGAGCACACACACACACACACACACACACACACACACCACAACCACACCACACACACACACTACAAACACACCACACATAACACTACACCCACCACAACAACACACACACAAACACATACTCACACACACACAACACACACACAACACACCACACACACACACAACACCACACACACCACCACACACACACATACCACCACACACACACACACCATACACACAACACACACATCAACACCCCACCAAACACAGGCTGTGGTGGAGCATCCGACAAATTGCTAGTGTCTGGGTGAGGCTGCGGCAGTGGCCGGGCACAGATCAAAGGTACACACGTCATATTAGATCAAGTCATGGTTAGTGGAACCACATGTACAAAACAGCAGGGCCAAGATGGCACCCCAACCTTCCATCCAACCCCACCCACAACCCATACTCCGACTTACCGACCCTACCCCACCCCCTACCCAATAGTGCCTCACCATTAAACAAAACGCCCGCAAAGAAGACGCAGACGGAGTACAGTCTAGGGGGCAGAGACTACAACCCTCATCAAGGAAAAGATCTTGGGTTGAGTATAACACCAGGCACATCTGAAGCTCACATCACCAAATAACTGCTGCAGCATATGGGCGCTGGCAAACCTCAGAAACAGCCATTCCGGCATCATACTAAGGAATCGTTCAGGACTGTACACGTGTATGTTACGGCCATATTGGACGTATGACGGCACAGTTTTGGAACCAAGCACCTAGCAAGCATGTTAAGAAACTAGAGAACGTGCAAAGGTTTGCAACAAGACTGTCCCAGAGCTAAGAGGTAAGTCTACGAGGTGAGGTTAAGGGAAATCAAACCTGACGACCGGAGACAGGGAAAGATAGGGGGAATATGATAACGAACATAAATACTGAGAGGAATTGACAAGGTGGGCAAAGACAGGATGTTCTAGAGATGGGACACAGTAACAAGGGGACACAGTTGGAAGTTGAAGATACAGATGAATCACAGGGATGTTAGGAAATATTTCTTCAGCCACAGAATAGTCAGGAAGTGGAATAGTTTGGGAAGCGATGTAGTGGAAGCAGGATCCATACATAGCTTTAAGTAGAGGTATGATAAAGCTCACGGTTCAGGGAGAGTGACCTAGTAGCGACCAGTAAAGAGGCGGGGCCAGGAGCTTGGACTCGACTTGCAACCTCAACTAGGTGAGTACAACTAGGTGAGTACACACACACACACACACACACACACACACACACACACACACACACACACACACACACACACACACACACACACACACACACACACACAAACACACGCACACACGCACACACACACTGGTGTATGAAACAGACTAACGTAATTAAAACCAAACATGGCCTCGTACGAACCAGACAATTTCAACTCGTCCATAAACCCAACTTTCATATACATGTTGTACCACTTAATTTGTCTTCCTTCCCAGCACTATAAGTCATAACATTTCTAAAACCAGAATAAATTTAATGCTTTTACAAGAGACAGATCAGGGTCAAAATTTAAATTTTTTCCTTTTACTACCAAAAAAAAAATATCCATTTGGTGGAGGTGTGTATGTACTCACCTACTTGTGGTTGCAGGGGTCGAGTCACAGCTCCTGACCCCGCCTCTTCACTGATTGCTACTAGGTCCTCTCTCTCCCTGCTCCATGAGCTTTATCATACCTCGTCTTAAAACTATGTATGGTTCCCGCCTCCACTACGTCACTTGCTAGGCTATTCCACTTCTTGACAACTCTATGACTGAAGAAATACTTCCTAACATCCCTTTAACTAATAGGAGTCTTCAACTACCATTTGTGACCCCTTGTTTCTCTGTCCCATCCCTGGAACATCCTGTGTTTGTTCACCTTGTCAATTCCTCGCAGTATTTTATATGTCGTTATCAAGTCTTCCCTGACCCTCCTGTCCTCCAGTGACGTGCTTGACTAGGTGTGGAGTCCAAACTGGTGCTGCATACTCCAGTATGGGCCTGACGTAAATGGTGTACAGAGTCTTGAACGATTCCTTACTGAGGTATCGGAACGCTATCCGTAGGTTTGCCAGGCGCCCGTATGCTGCAGCAGTTATCTGATTGATGTGCGCCTCAGGAGATATGCTCGGTATTATATTCACCCCAAGATCTTTTTCCTTGAGTGAAGTTTGCGGTCTTTGGCCATCTAAATTATATTGTGTCTGCGGTCTTCTTTGCCCTTCCCCGATC
>NC_069414.1:43481996-43524496 GCF_026875155.1 Cherax quadricarinatus | reverse complement strand
TACTGCTCCCAGTGTTCCACAAGGTACAGTACTCGTTTCCAGTTCCCAAGGTACAGTATTTGCTCCAAGTGTACCACAGGTACTACTTGCTCCCAGTGTTCCACAAGGTACAGTACTCGTCCAGTGTCACACGGTACAGTTTCGTTTCCCATGTTCCCAAGGTACAGTGTCGCTCCAGTGTTCCACAAGGTACATACTCGCTCCAGTGTTCCAAAAGGGTGTCCCAGCTACTCGCCCCCATGTTCCACAAGGTACAGTACCGTTCCCAGTGTTCCACGAGGTACTGTACTCGCTCCCGTGTTCCACAAGGTACAGTACTCGCTCCAAGTGTTCCACAAGGTACATACTTCGCTCCATGTTCCACAAGGTACAGTACTCGCTCCAGTGTTCCACAAGGTACAGTACCCGTCTAGTGTTCCTAGGTACGTACTCGCTACCAGTGATCCACAAGGTACAGGTACTCGCTCCAGTGTTCCACAAAGTACAGTACTCGCTTCCAGTGTTTATCCAGTATGACAGTATCGCTCCCAGTGTTTCACAAAGTATAGACTCGCTCCCAGTGTTCAAAGTACATACTCGCTCCCAGTGTTCCACAAGGTACAGTACTCGCTCCCAGTTTACCACAAGGTGCAGTACTCGCTCCCAGTGTTCCAAGGTTACAGTACTCACTCCCATGTTTACGAGTAATTTACTCGCTCCCAGTTTACCACAAGGTACGTACTCGCTCCCAGGTTCACAAGGTACAGTATTCGCTCCCAGTGTTCACAAGGTACAGTTCTGCTCCCAGTGTTCCACAAGTCAGTACTCGCTCCCGTGTCCACAAGGTACAGTACTTCGCTCCAGTGTTCCACATACAGACTCGCTCCCATGTTTCCAAAAGGTACAGTACTCGCCCCCCTATGTTCCACAAGGTACAGTTACTGCTCCAGTGTTCCCAAGGTATCAGTACTCGTTCCCAGTGTTCCACGAGGTACAGTACTCGCTCCAGTGTTTCCACAATGGTACAGTACTGCTCCCGTTGTTCCCCAAGGTTACAGTACTCGCTCCCAGTGTTCACAAGGTAAAGTACTCGTCCAGTGTTCACAAGGTGCAGTACTCGCTCCAGTGTTCCACAGGTACAGTACTTCGCTCCACTGTTCCATAAAGGTACAGTACTCGCTCCAGTGTTCCACAAGGTACAGTACTCGCTCCCAGATTCCACAAGTACAGTACTGTCAGGTTCCATAAGGTACAGTACTCGCTCCCAGTGTCCCACATAGTACGGTACTCGCTACCAGTGTTCCACAAGGTACAGTACTCGCTAAAGTGTTCCAAAGGTACAGACTCGCTCCCAGTGTTCCAAAAGTAAGTACTCTCCCAGTGTTCCAAAGGTACAGTACTCGCTACCAGTGTTCCACAAGGTACAGTGCTCGCTCCAAGTGTCCACTAGGTACAGTACTCGCTCAAAGTGTTCCACAAAGGTAAAAGAATACTCGCTCCCAGTGTTCCACAGGTACAGTACTACGCTCCAATGTTCCCACAAGGTACAAGTACTCGCTGCAGTGTTCCACATAGAACAGAAACTCCGCTCCAAGTGTTCCACAAGGCAGTACTCGCACCAGTGTTCACAAGGTACATACTCGCTCCGTGTCCACAAGGTGCAGTACTCTCTCGCAGTGGTTCCACAAGGTACAGTACTCGCTCCAAGTGTTCCAAAAGGTACAGTACTCGCTCCAAGTGTTCCACAAGGTACAGTACTCTCTCCCAGTGTTCCACAAGGTACAGTACTCGCTCTCGGTGTTCCACAAGGTACAGTACTCGCTCCAAGTGTTCCACAAGGTACAGTACTCGCTCCAAGTGTTCCACAAGGTACAGTACTGGCTCCAAGTGTTCCACAAGGTACAGTACTCTCCCAGTGTTCACAAGGTACTAGTACTCGTTCTCCAGTGTTCCACAAGGTACAGTACTCGCTCCCAGTGTTCCACAAGGTACAGTACTGGCTGCAAGTGTTCCACAAAGTACAGCACTCGCTCCTAGTGTTCCACAATGTACAGTACTTCTCCCAGTGTTCCAAAAGGTACAGTACTCGCTCCAGTGTTCCACAAGGTACAGTACTGGCTCCCAGTGTTCCACAAGGTACAGTACTCCGCTCCTAGTGTTCCACAAGAAGTATCTCGCTCCCAGTGTTCACAAGGTACGCACTAGCTCCAGTGTTCCCACAAGGTACAGTACTCGCTCCAGTGTTCCACAAGGTACAGTACTCGCTCCCAGTGTTCCACAAGGTACAGTACTCGCTCCCAGTGTTCTACAAGGTACAGTACTGGCCCAGTGTTCCACGGGGTACAGTATCAGCTCCCAGTGTTCCACAAAGGTACATTATGGTTTCCCAGTGTTCCACAAGGTAAAGTACTCGCTCCACG
Source organism: Cherax quadricarinatus (assembly GCF_026875155.1). Lineage (NCBI taxonomy): Eukaryota > Metazoa > Arthropoda > Malacostraca > Decapoda > Parastacidae > Cherax > Cherax quadricarinatus. The sequence continues at coordinate 43,522,097 of NC_069414.1, read as the reverse complement.
TGTTCCACAGGTCAGTACTGGCTCCCATGTTCCACAAGTACAGTACTCGCTCCAAGTGTTCCACAAGGTACAGTACTGGCTCCCAGTGTTCCACAAGGTACAGTACTCGCTCCAAGTGTTCCACAAGGTACAGTACTCGCTCCCAGTGTTCCACAAGGTACAGTACTCGCTCCCAGTGCTCCACAAGGTACAGTTCTCGATCCCAGTGTTCCAAAGGTACAGTACTCGCTCGCAGTGTTCCACAAGGTACAGTACTCGCTCCCAGTGTTCCACAAGGTACAGTACTCGCTCCCAGTGTTCCACAAGGTACAGTGCTCGCTCCCAGTGTTCCACAAGGTACAGTACTCGCTCCCAGTGTTCCACAAGGTACAGTACTCGCTCCCAGTGTTCCACAAGGTACAGTACTCGTTCCCAGTGTTCCACGAGGTACAGTACTCGCTCCCAGTGTTCCACAAGGTACAGTACTCGCTCCAAGTGTTCCACAAGGTACAGTACTCGCTCCCAGTGTTCCACAAGGTACAGTACTCGCTCCCAGTGTTCCACAAGGTACAGTACCCGCTCCCAGTGTTCCACTAGGTACAGTACTCGCTACCAGTGATCCACAAGGTACAGTACTCGCTCCCAGTGTTCCACAAAGTACAGTACTCGCTCCCAGTGTTCCAGATATGACAGTACTCGCTCCCAGTGTTCCACAAAGTACAGTACTCGCTCCCAGTGTTCCACAAGGTACAGTACTCGCTCCCAGTGTTCCACAAGGTACAGTACTCGCTCCCAGTGTTCCACAAGGTGCAGTACTCGCTCCCAGTGTTCCACAAGGTACAGTACTCACTCCCAGTGTTTCACGAGGTACAGTACTCGCTCCCAGTGTTCCACAAGGTCAGTCAGCTATTTCGCTTTCCTCAGTGTTCCACAAGGTACAGTACTCGCTCCCAGTGTTCCACAAGGTACATTACTCGCTCCCAGTGTTCCACAAGGTACAGTACTCGCTCCCAGTGTTCCACAAGGTACAGTACTCGCTCCCAGTGTTCCAAAAGGTACAGTACTCGCTCCTAGTGTTCCACAAGGTACAGTACTCGCTCCCAGTGTTCCACAAGGTACAGTACTCGTTCCCAGTGTTCCACGAGGTACAGTACTCGCTCCCAGTGTTCCACAAGGTACAGTACTGGCTCCCAGTGTTCCCCAAGGTACAGTACTCGCTCCCAGTGTTCCACAAGGTAAAGTACTCGCTCCCAGTGTTCCACAAGGTGCAGTACTCGCTCCCAGTGTTCCACACGGTACAGTACTCGCTCCCACTGTTCCACAAGGTACAGTACTCGCTCCAAGTGTTCCACAAGGTACAGTACTCGCTCCCAGTATTCCACAAGGTACAGTACTCGCTCCCAGTGTTCCATAAGGTACAGTACTCGCTCCCAGTGTTCCACTAGGTACAGTACTCGCTACCAGTGTTCCACAAGGTACAGTACTCGCTAAAAGTGTTCCACAAGGTACAGCACTCGCTCCCAGTGTTCCACAAAGTAGAGTACTCGCTCCCAGTGTTCCACAAGGTACAGTACTCGCTACCAGTGTTCCACAAGGTACAGTGCTCGCTCCAAGTGTTCCACTAGGTACAGTACTCGCTCCAAGTGTTCCACAAGGTACAATACTCGCTCCCAGTGTTCCACAAGGTACAGTACTCGCTCCAAGTGTTCCACAAGGTACAGTACTCGCTGCAAGTGTTCCACAAAGAACAGTACTCGCTCCAAGTGTTCCACAAGGTACAGTACTCGCTCCAAGTGTTCCACAAGGTACAGTACTCGCTCCAAGTGTTCCACAAGGTGCAGTACTCTCTCGCAGTGTTCCACAAGGTACAGTACTCGCTCCAAGTGTTCCACAAGGTACAGTACTCGCTCCAAGTGTTCCACAAGGTACAGTACTCTCTCCCAGTGTTCCACAAGGTACAGTACTCGCTCTCGGTGTTCCACAAGGTACAGTACTCGCTCCAAGTGTTCCACAAGGTACAGTACTCGCTCCAAGTGTTCCACAAGGTACAGTACTGGCTCCAAGTGTTCCACAAGGTACAGTACTCTCTCCAAGTGTTCCACAAGGTACAGTACTCGCTCTAAGTGTTCCACAAGGTACAGTACTCGCTCCCAGTGTTCCACAAGGTACAGTAATGGCTGCAAGTGTTCCACAAAGTACAGCACTCGCTCCTAGTGTTCCACAATGTACAGTACTTCTCCCAGTGTTCCAAAAGGTACAGTACTCGCTCCAAGTGTTCCACAAGGTACAGTACTGGCTCCCAGTGTTCCACAAGGTACAGTACTCGCTCCTAGTGTTCCACAAGGTACAGTACTCGCTCCCAGTGTTCCACAAGGTACAGCACTAGCTCGCAGTGTCCCACAAGGTACAGTACTCGCTCCTAGTGTTCCACAAGGTACAGTACTCGCTCCTAGTGTTCCACAAGGTACAGCACTCGCTCCCAGTGTTCTAAATGGTAGAGTACTGGCTCCCAGTGTTCCACGGGGTACAGTACTAGCTCCCAGTGTTCCACGAGGTACAGTACTGGCTCCCAGTGTTCCACAAGGTAAAGTACTCGCTCCACGTGTTCCACGAGGTACAGTACTGGCTCCCAGTGTTCCACAAGGTACAGTACTCGCTCCAAGTGTTCCACAAGGTACAGTACTGGCTCCAAGTGTTCCACAAGGTACAGTACTCGCTCCAAGTGTTCCACAAGGTACAGTACTCGCTCCACGTGTTCCACAAGGTACAGTACTCGCTCCCAGTGCTCCACAAGGTACAGTTCTCGATCCCAGTGTTCCAAAGGTACAGTACTCCTCCATTCCGCCTCCGCCCAGTGTTCCACAAGGTACACTACTCGCTCCCAGTGTTCCACAAGGTACAGTACTCGCTTCCAGTGTTCCACGAGGTGCAGTACTCGCTCCCAGTGTTCCACAAGGTACAGTACTCGCTCCAAGTGTTCCACAAGGTACAGTACTGGCTCCAAGTGTTCCACAAGGTACAGTACTCGCTCCAAGTGTTCCACAAGGTACAGTACTCGCTCCAAGTGTTCCACAAGGTACAGTACTCGCTCCCAGTGTTCCACAAGGTACAGTTCTCGATCCCAGTGTTCCAAAGGTACAGTACTCGCCCCCAGTGTTCCACAAGGTACAGTACTCGCTCCCAGTGTTCCACAAGATACAGTTCTCGATCCCAGTGTTCCAAAGGTACAGTACTCGCTCCCAGTGTTCCACAAAGTACAGTACTTCTCCCAGTGTTCCACAAGGTACAGTTCTCGATCCCAGTGTTCCAAAGGTACAGTACTCGCTCCCAGTGTTCCACAAGGTACAGTACTGGCTCCCAGTGTTCCACAATATACAGTACTCGCTCCCAGTGTTCCACAAGGTACAGTACTCGCTCATAGTGTTCCACAAGGTACAGAACTGGCTCCCAGTGTTTCACAAGGCACAGCACTCGCTCCCAGTGTTCCACAAGGTACAGTACTGGCTCCCAGTGTTCCACAATATACAGTACTCGCTCCCAGTGTTCCACAAGGTACAGTACTCGCTCCCAGTGTTCCACGAGGTACAGTACTCGCTCCCAGTGTTCCACAAGGTACAGTACTCGCTCCCAGTGTTCCACAAGGTACAGTTCTCGATCCCAGTGTTCCAAAGGTACAGTACTCTCTCGCAGTGTTCCACAAGGTACAGTACTCTCTCCAAGTGTTCCACAAGGTACAGTACTCGCTCCAAGTGTTCCACAAGGTACGGTACTCGCTCCAAGTGTTCCACAAGGTACAGTACTCGCTCCAAGTGTTCCACAAGGTACAGTACTCGCTCCAAGTGTTCCACAAGGTACAGTACTCGCTCACAGTGTTCCACGAGGTACAGTACTGGCTCCCAGTGTTCCACAACGTACAGTACTCGCTCCCAGTGTTCCACAAGGTACAGTACTCGCTTCCCAAGTGTTCCAAAAGGTACAGTACTCGCTCCCAGTGTTCCACGAGGTACAGTACTCGCTCCAAGTGTTCCACAAGGTACAGTACTCGCTCCCACTGCTCCACAAGGTCCAGTACTCGATCCCAGCGTTCCAGAGGTACAGTACTCGCTCGCAGTGTTCCACAAGGTACAGTACTCGCTCGCAGTGTTCCACGAGGTACAGTACTCGCTCCCAGTGTTCCACAAGGTACAATACTCGCTCCCAGTGTTCCACGAGGTACAGTACTCGCTCGCAGTGTTCCACCAGGTACAGTACTGGCTCCCAGTGTTCCACAAGGTACAGTACTCGCTCCCCGTGTTCATAAAGGTACAGTACTCGCTCCCAGTTTTCCATGAGGTACAGTACTCGCTCTCAATGTTCCACAAGATACAGTACTGGCTGCCAGTGTTCCACAAAGTACAGTACTCGCTCCCAGTGTTCCACAAGGTACAGTACTCGCTCTCAATGTTCCACAAGATACAGTACTGGCTTCCAGTGTTCCACAAAGTACAGTACTCGCTCCCAGTGTTCCACAAGGTACTGTACTCGATCCCAGTGTTCCACGAGGTACAGTACTCGCTCCCAGTGTTCCACAAGGTACAGTACTCGCTCCCAGTGTTCCACGAGGTACAGTACTCGCTCCCACTGCTCCACAAGGTCCAGTACTCGATCCCAGCGTTCCAGAGGTACAGTACTCGCTCGCAGTGTTCCACAAGGTACAGTACTCGCTCGCAGTGTTCCACGAGGTACAGTACTCGCTCTCAGTGTTCCACAAGGTACAGTACTCGCTCCCAGTGTTCCACAAGGTACAGTACTCGCTCCCAGTGTTCCACGAGGTACAGTACTCGCTCGCAGTGTTCCACCAGGTAGAGTACTGGCTCCCAGTGTTCCACAAGGTACAGTACTCGCTCCCAGTTTTCCATGAGGTACAGTACTCGCTCTCAATGTTCCACAAGATACAGTACTGGCTTCCAGTGTTCCACAAAGTACAGTACTCGCTCCCAGTGTTCCACAAGGTACAGTACTCGCTCCCAGTTTTCCATGAGGTACAGTACTCGCTCTCAATGTTCCACAAGATACAGTACTGGCTTCCAGTGTTCCACAAAGTACAGTACTCGCTCCCAGTGTTCCACAAGGTACAGTACTCGATCCCAGTGTTCCACGAGGTACAGTACTCGCTCCCAGTGTTCCACAAGGTACAGTACTCGCTCCCAGTGTTCCACAAGGTACAGTACTCGCTCGCAGTGTTCCACAAGGTACAGTTCTCGCTCCCAGTGTTCCACAAGGTACAGTCCTGGCTTCCAGTGTTCCACAAGGTACAGTACTCGCTCCCAGTGTTCCACAAGGTACAGTACTCGCTCCCAGTGTTCCACGAGGTAGAGTACTCGCTCCCAGTGTTCCACAAGGTACAGTACTTGCTCCAAGTGTTCGACGAGGTACAGTACTCGCTCCAAGTGTTCCACAAGGTACAGTACTCGCTCCAAGTGTTCCACAAGGTACAGAACTCGCTCCCAGTGTTCCACAAGGTACAGTACTGGCTCCCAGTGGTCCACAAAGTACTGCACTCGCTCCCAATGTTCCACAAGGTACAGTACTCGCTCCCAGTGTTCCACAAGGTACAGTACTCGCTCCCAGTGTTCCACAAGGTACAGTACTCGCTCCCAGTGTTCCACAAGGTACAGTACTCGCTCCTAGTGTTCCAAAAGGTACAGTACTCGCTCCCAGTGTTCCAAAAGGTACAGTACTCGCTCCCAGTGTTCCACGAGGTACAGTACTCGCTCACAGTGTTCCACAAGGTACAGTATTGGCTCCCAGTGTACCACAAAGTACAGTACTCGCTCCCAGTGTTCCACAAGGTACAGTACTGGCTCCCAGTGTTCCATAAGGTACAGTACTCGCTCCCAGTGTTCCTCAAGGTACAGTACTCGCTCCCAGTGTTCCATAAGGTACAGTACTCGCTCCTAGTGTTCCACAAGGTACAGTACTCGCTCCCAGTGTTCCAAAGGTACAGTACTCGCCCGTGTTCACGGGTACAGTACTCGCTCACAGTGTTCCACAAGGTACAGTATTGGCTCCCAGTGTACCACAAAGTACAGTACTCGCTCCCAGTGTTCCTCGAGGTACAGTACTCGCTCCCAGTGTTCCACAAGGTACAGTACTCGCTCCCAGTGTTCCTCGAGGTACAGTACTCGCTTCCAGTGTTCCACAAGGTACAGAACTCGCTCCAAGTGTTCCACAAGGTACAGTACTCGCTCCCAGTGTTCCTCGAGGTACAGTACTCGCTTCCAGTGTTCCACAAGGTACAGAACTCGCTCCAAGTGTTCCACAAGGTACAGTACTCGCTCCAAGTGTTCCACAAGGTACAGTACTCGCTCCAAGTGTTCCACAAGGTACAGTACTCGCTCCCAATGTTCCACAAGGTACAGTACTCGCTCCCAGTGTTCCACAAGATACAGTACTCGCTCCCAGTGTTCCACAAGATACAGTACTCGCTCCAAGTGTTCCACAAGGTACAGTTCTCGCTCCCAGTGTTCCACAAGGTACAGTACTTGCTCCCAGTGCTCCACAAGGTACAGTACTCGCTCCCAGTGTTCCTCAAGGTACAGTACTCGCTCTCAGTGTTCCACAAGGTACAGTACTCTCTACCAGTGTTCCACAAGGTACAGTACTCGCTCCCAGTGTTCCTCAAGGTACAGTACTCGCTCCCAGTGTTCCACAAGGTACAGTACTCGCTCCCAGTGTTCCACAAGGTACAGTACTCTCTCCCAATGTTCCACAAGGTACAGCACTCGCTCCCAGTGTTCCACGATGTACAGTACTCGCTCCCAGTGTTCCACAAGGTACAGTACTCGCTCCAAGTGTTCCACAAGGTACAGTACTCGCTCCCAGTGTTCCACAAGGTGCAGTACTCGCTCCCAATGTTCCACAAGGTACGGTACTAGCTCCCATCCAGTTCCTCATCCTCATATCTGACATAGAGATATAAGCCACAGCACCTTGTCTTCCTCTCCTGGCCATACTAGAATTTCATACTAGTGTCATCCACTGAGGACACGGCAAGTCTCCAAATTGTTATAGACCAAGTCTTCCAGTGGGTTACAGAAAACAACATAATGTTCAAAGAGAACAAATTTCAGTTACTTTCTTGTGTAAAACTTGAGGTAATAAAGGGTAGATGGGAGTACAAATCAAATTGTAACTACACAATAGAGCGAGACACTAATATGAAGGACCTGAGAGTGATAATGTCAGAGGATCTCACCTTCAAGGATCACAACAATGTCACTATCACAACTTCAGGAAGCGATAAGGTGGATAATGAGAACCTTCCAAACAAGGAATGGATAATGAGAACCTTCAAAACAATGGTATGGATAATGAGAACCTTCAAAACAAGGGATGGATAATGAGAACCTTCAAAACAAGGGATGGATAATGAGTCTTCAAAACAAGGGAAGGATAATGAGAACTTTCAAAACAAAAGATGGATAATGAGAACCTTCAAAACAATGGATGGATAATGAGAAACTTCAAAACAATGGATGGATAATGAAAAACCTTCAAAAGAAGGGGTGGATAATGAGAACTTTCAAAACAAGGGATGGATAATGAGAACCTTCAAAACAAGGGATGGATAATGAGATCCTTCAAAACAAGTGATGGATAATGAGAACCTTCAAAACAAGGGATGGATAAGGGAAAAACCCCTTAAAAAAACAAGTTGTATTTCTGTTGTTGTGAGATTGAAAAAAAGGTACCCCATATTGCAAAAAACCCCAGCCCACTCTATTCAGGTAAGGGTTGCAATATGCACAGTAAGGCATAAGTTTTCAATGCAGGGAAAATACTTTATATGAGGTTGCAGGGGGTGTGTCACAGCTCCTGGCCCCATCTTTGGCGGTCGTATGGGAGTTTTCAGGCTTGTAGGTCCTGGCGTGTGTGTGTGTTGGTAGTGTTTTTGGGGGAAGTTAGTGTGGGGGGCGTGGAGAACCCCCGTTGGGGCGTGGAAAAGCCTAGAGGGGGGAGTCATATAAAAAATCTCTTTCAGGAAGTGAAAGGAATGAAGAAAGGGGGGGGAGGGGGGGAAAGAAAAAGGGGGGAAAACAAGGTATAAAGGGGGGGGAAAAAAAAGGAAGGGAAGGGAGGAGAGAAGAGAGAGGGGAGCAGTGAGTGGGGGAGAGTCAGTAACACAGGTCCTCTCTTTCCCCTCGCTTGCCAGGATTGTGTCCGGGCCCCTGGGGGGGGAAGGGAAAAGGGGGAGAGGGGTAAGGGGAAAGTGGCGGCGGAAGGGGGGGCGGGGGGAACCAGGGGGGTATGGGGGAAAGATTTTGACGGGGGGTGAACGGGGGGTTGACGGGGGTAAAGAGGGGGTTGACGGGGGTAAAGGGGGTTTGGACTGGGGAAATGAAGGGGGTGTTGAAGAGGGGTTAGGGGGGGGGGTGAAAGGGGGGTTGCGGGGTGGGGGGGGTAAAGGGAGTTGAAGAGGGATTGTTTAAAGGGGGGGTTGGGGGGGGGGTTGAGGGGATTTGGGGGGTTGACGGGGGTTTGGGGGGGGTTTTGAGGGGGGGTTGATGGGGGGGTTATGGGGGTTAAATCGGTGGTTGATGGGGGTTGATGGGGTTGATGGGGGGTTTTGATGGGGGGGTTTGATGGGGGTTGAGGGGGGGTTGAGGGGGGGTTGAGGGGGGGGTTGATGGGGGGTTGTCAGGAATAAAAAAAATTTTTTTATATTTTATAATTTTATTACTACTATAATTTTTTTTAATTTTTAAAAATTAATTTTTTTATTAATATTTTATTATTATTATTATTAATTTATTATTAATATTATTTTTAAATATGTACCGAAGTGGTTGGGCGGTTACCTTTATTTTTTCCCCATCCCCCCTGCCCCCTCCTTCTTTTTGCTATTAATGAAGGTATTAGATGGGTACCCCCACCCCACCCTGTCAGGCACACAAATGGATGGGGTACTCACCCCCACCTGTCAACAGCACCACACTGGTTTGGGGTACTCACACCACCTTCACCAGCACCCCCCACTGGATGGGGTACATACACCCCCCCTCAGCAGGACAATTATACAAAAAATTTTCTTCTAGATTTTTTTCGAAAAGATTTTCCGGGGCAACCCGTCTTCTGGAAGGATGCCCATGGACAGTGATATCTTGTAAAAAATATTGACACTGTTTGAGAGACAACTAAAAAGGTTTTTGTGGGGCCAAAAAAAAGTTCAACTGCCCGCTAGTATACATAAGGGGAATTACCAATAAACCTCTGGCTGTCTTTAAGAAAAGGACTTGAGGCACTAAAGTCAGTACCCGCCAAAAAGGGCTGTGGTTCGCGTCAATTTTCGTTTCGGCCCGGGAGGTAACAGCTGATTGATCAGAACCCCCAAAAACCACCTGAGTCCCCGGCCTCAGACCGGGCGCGGGGGCTTTGACCCCCGAAACCCCCTCCCGGTAAAAACCCGGTAAGTGGAGAGAAAAAAATTCATTGGGGATTTACAATTCGAGGGGCACTGACACTGACAAAAGAGAGTGCAAAAATTATTGGGGGTGAGTCTGTTGATAAGTTGTTGAGTATACTTAAAATGTTGATAGAGTTATTTTGAAAGAATTAAGAGTAAGACGGAGAAAAGGATGCGATGAACAAGGAGGCTTTAGGAAAGGTAGGGGGTGTGTGGACCGGTGTTTTTCAGTGAAAAATATAAGTGGGAAAAAAGATTTTAGATAAAAGGGCTAAAGAGGTCTTTGTGGCATTTATGGGTTTGGAAAAGGGTATGACAGGGGGGAAAGGGGGGGGCAAAGTGGCAGATGTTGCAAGTGTATGGTTAGGAGGTAGGTTATGAAAGCAGTGAAGAGTTTTCACGAGGTAGTGAGGCTCAAGTTTTGGTATGTAGGAAAAAAGGGGAAAAATTTTTCCAGTAAAAAAAGTAGGGGCCCTTAGAAAGGATGGTGGGTGTCACCCTGGTTGTTTTTATATTTTAATGGGGTTGTAAGGAAGTAAATGCGAGGGTCTTGGCAAGAGGCGTGGAGTTAAAAGATAAAGAATCACACACAAAGTGGGAGTTGTCACAGTTGCTCTTTGCTGATGACACTGTGCTCTTGGGAGATTCTGAAGAGAAGTTGCAGAGATTGGTGGATGAATTTGGTAGGGTGTGCAAAAGAAGAAAATTAAAGGTGAATACAGGAAAGAGTAAGGTTATGAGGATAACAAAAATATTAGGTGATGAAAGATTGAATATCAGATTGGAGGGAGAGAGTATGGAGGAGGTAAATGTATTCAGATATTTGGGAGTGGACGTGTCAGCGGATGGGTCTATGAAAGATGAGGTGAATCATAGAATTGATGAGGGAAAAAGAGTGAGTGGTGCACTTAGGAGTCTGTGGAGACAAAGAACTTTGTCCTTGGAGGCAAAGAGGGGAATGTATGAGAGTATAGTTTTACCAACGCTCTTATATGGGTGTGAAGCATGGGTGATGAATGTTGCAGCGAGAAGAAGGCTGGAGGCAGTGGAGATATCATGTCTGAGGGCAATGTGTGGTGTGAATATAAGGCAGAGAATTCGTAGTTTGAAAGTTAGGAGGAGGTGCGGGATTACCAAAACTGTTGTCCAGAGGGCTGAGGAAGGGTTGTTGAGGTGGTTTGGACATGTAGAGAGAATGGAGCGAAACAGAATGACTTCAAGAGTGTATCAGTCTGTAGTGGAAGGAAGGCGGGGTAGGGGTCGGCCTAGGATAGGTTGGAGAGAGGGGGTAAAGGAGGTTTTGTGTGCGAGGGGCTTGGACTTCCAGCAGGCATGCGTGAGCGTGTTTGATAGGAGTGAATGGAGACAAATGGTTTTTAATACTTGACGTGCTGTTGGAGTGTGAGCAAAGTAACATTTATGAAGGGGTTCAGGGAAACCGGCAGGCCGGACTTGAGTCCTGGAGATGGGAAGTACAGTGCCTGCACTCTGAAGGAGGGGTGTTAATGTTGCAGTTTAAAAACTGTAGTGTACAGCACCCTTCTGGCAAGACAGTGATGGAGTGAATGATGGTGAAAGTTTTCTTTTTCGGGCCACCCTGCCTTGGTGGGAATCGGCCAGTGTGATAATAAAAAAATAAAAATAAAAGTCTGTTGAGTATGCCTGGTAAAGTGTATGGTAGAGTTATTATTGAAAGAATTAAAAGTAAGACGGAGAATAGGATAGCAGATGAACAAGGAGGCTTTAGGGAAGGTAGGGGGTGTGTGGACCAGGTGTTTACAGTGAAACATATAAGTGAACAGTATGGTAGCTGGTGGTTGTCTGTTGGTAGCTGGTGGTTGTCTGTTGGTAGCTGGTGGTTGTCTGTTGGTAGCTGGTGGTTGTCTGTTGGTAGCTGGTGGTTGTCCGTTGGTAGCTGGTGGTTGTCTGCTGGTAGCTGGTGGTTGTCTGCTGGTAGCTGGTGGTTGTCTGTTGGTACTGGTGGTTGTCTGTTGGTACTGGTGGGTTGTCTGCTGGTAGTGGTGGTTGTCTTTTGGGTTAGCTGGGGGTTCTCTGTTGGTAGCTGGTGGTTGTCTGCTGGTAGCTGGCAGTTGTCTGTTGGTAGCTGGTGGTTGTCTGTTGGTAGCTGGTGGTTGTCTGCTGGTAGCTGGTGGTTGTCTGTTGGTAGCGGGTGTTGTCTCTTGGTTAGCTGGTGGTTGTCTCTTGTAGCTGGTGGTTGTCTCTTGGTAGCTGGTGGTTGTCTCTTGGTAGCTGGTGGTTGTCTGTTGGTAGCTGGTGGTTGTCTGTTGGTAGCTGGTGGTTGTCTGTTGGTAGCTGGTGGTTCTCTTTGGTAGTGGTGGTTGTCTTTTGGGTTTTGCTGGTGGTTGTCTGTTGGTAGCTGGTGGTTGTCTGTTGGTAGCTGGTGGTTGTCTGTTGGTAGCTGGTGGTTGTCTGTTGGTAGCTGGTGGTTGTCTGTTGGTAGCTGGTGGCTATCTGTTGGTAGCTGGGGGTTTGTCTGTTGGTAGCGGGTGGTTGTCTTTTGGGTAACGGGTGGTTGTCTGTTGGCAGCTGGTCGCTGTTGTTGGTAGCTGGTGGCTGTCTGTTGGTAGCTGGTGGTTGTCTGTTGGCAGCTGGTGGCTGACTGTTGGTAGCTGGTGGTTGTCTGTTGGTAGCTGGTGGTTGTCTGTTGGTAGCTGGTGGTTGTCTGTTGGTAGCTGGTGGTTGTTTGTTGGTAGCTGGTGGTTGCCTGTTGGTAGCTGGTGGTTGTCTGTTGGTAGCTGGTGTTACACCGTTGGTAGCTGGTGGTCGACCGTTGGTAGCTGGTGGTCGACTGTTGGTAGCTGGTGGTCGACCGTCAGTAGCTGGTGGTCGACTGTTGGTAGCTGGTGGTTGTCTGTTGGTAGCTGGTGGTTGTCTGTTGGTAGCTGGTAGTTGTCTGTTGGTAGCTAGTGGTTGTCTGTTGGTCGCTGGTGGTCGACCGTTGGTAGCTGGTGGTCGACCGTTGGTAGCTGGTGGTCGACCGTTGGTAGCTGGTGGTTGTCTGTTGGTAGCTGGTGGTTCTCTGTTGGTAGCTGGTGGCTGTCTGTTGGTAGCTGGTGGCTGTCTGTTGGTAGCTGGTGGTTGTCTGTTGGCAGCTGGTGGCTGACTGTTGGTTACCTGGAGGTTACCTGGAGGTTATTCCGGGGATCAACGCCCCCGCGGCCCGGTCCATGACCAGGCCTCCCGATGGATCAGGGCCTGATCAACTAGGCTGTTACTGCTGGCCGCACGCAGTCCGACGTAGCTGGTGGTTGTCTGTTGGTAGCTGGTGGTTGTCTGTTGGTAGCTGGTGGTTGTCTGTTGGTAGCTGTTGGTTGTCTGTTGGTAGCTGGTGGTTGTCTGTTGGTAGCTGGTGGCTGACTGTTGGTAGCTGGTGGTTGTCTGTTGGTAGCTGGTGTTCGACCGTTCGTAGCTGGTGGACGACTGTTGGTAGCTGGTGGTCGACTGTTGGTAGCTGGTGGTCGACCGTTGGTAGCTGGTGGTCGACTGTTGGTAGCTGGTGGTTGTCTGTTGGTAGCTGGTGGTTGTCTGTTGGTAGCTTGTAGTTGTCTGTTGGTAGCTAGTGGTTGTCTGTTGGTAGCTGGTGGTCGACCGTTGGTAGCTGGTGGTCAACCGTTGGTAGCTGATGGTCGACCGTTGGTAGCTGGTGGTTGTCTGTTGGTAGCTGGTGGTTGGCTGTTGGTAGCTGTTGGTTGCCTGTTGGTAGCTGGTGGTTGCCTGTTGGTAGCTGGTGGTTGTCTGTTGGTAGCTGGTGGTCGACCGTTGGTAGCTGGTGGTTGTCTGTTGGTAGCTGGTGGTCGACCGTTGGTAGCTGGTGGTCGACCGTTGGTAGCTGGTGGTCGACCGTTAGTAGCTGGTGGTTGTCTGTTGGTAGCTGGTGGTCGACCGTTGGTAGCTGGTGATCGACGGTTGGTAGCTGGTCGACCATTGGTAGCTGGTGCTCGACCGTTTGTAGCCGGTGGTCGACTGTTGGTAGCTGGTGGTCGACCGTTGGTAGCTGGTTGTTGTCTGTTGGTAGCTGGTGGTAGACCGTTGGTAGTTTGGTGGTTCGACCGTTTGGTAGCTGGTGGTCGACCGTTGGTAGCTGGTGGTTGTCTGTTGGTAGCTGGTGGTCGACCGTTGGTAGCTGGTGGTTGTCTGTTGGTAGCTGGTGGTCGACCGTTGGTAGCTGGTGGTCGACTGTTGGTAGCTGGTCGACCATTGGTAGCTGGTGCTCGACCGTTTGTAGCCGGTGGTCGACTGTTGGTAGCTGGTGGTCGACCGTTGGTAGCTGGTGGTTGTCTGTTGGTAGCTGGTGGTTGTCTGTTGGTAACTGTTGGTTGCCTGTTGGTAGCTGGTGGTCGACCGTTGGTACCTGGTGGTCGACCGTTGGTAGCTGGTGATTGTCTGTTGGTAGCTGGTGGTCGACCGTTGGTAGCTGGTGGTCGACCGTTGGTAGCTGGTGGTCGACCGTTGGTAGCTGGTGGTTGTCTGTTGGTAGCTGGTGGTCGGCCGTTGGTAGCTGGTGGTCGACGGTTGGTAGCTGGTCGACCATTGGTAGCTGGTGCTCGACCATTGGTAGCTGGTGGTCGACTGTTGGTAGCTGGTGGTCGACTGTTGGTAGCTGGTGGTCGACCGTTGGTAGCTGGTGGTCGACTGTTGGTAGCTGGTAGTCGACCGTTGGTAGCTGGTGGTCGACTGCTGGTAGCTGGTGGTCGACCGTTGGTAGCTGGTGGTCGACTATTGGTAGCTGGTGGTCGACCGTTGGTAGCTGGTGGTCGACTGTTGGTAGCTGGTAGTCGACCGTTGGTAGCTGGTGGTCGACCTTTGGGTAGCTGGTGGTCGACCGTTGGTAGCTGGGTGGTTGTCTTTTGGTAGCTGGTGGTCGCCTTTGGGTAGCTGGGGTCGACGGTTGGTAGTGGTCGACCTTGGTAGCTGGTGCTCGCCCTTTGGTAGCTGGTGTCGACTGTTGGTAGCTGGTGGTCGACTGTTGGGTAGCTGGTGGTCGACCTTTGGGTTTAGCTGGTGGTCGACTGTTGGTAGCTGGTAGTCGAACCGTTGGTAGCTGGTGGTCGACTGTGGTAGCTGGTGGTCGACCGTTGGTAGCTGGTGGTCGACTATTGGTAGCTGGTGGTCGACCGTTGGTAGCTGGTGGTCGACTGTTGGTAGCTGGTAGTCGACCGTTGGTAGCTGGTGGTCGACTGTTGGAGCTGGTAGTCGACCGTTGGTAGCTGGTAGTCGACCGTTGGTAGTGGTGGTCGACCGTTGGTAGCTGGTGTCGACTATTGGTAGCTGTGGTCGACCGTTGGTAGCTGGTGGTCGACTGTTGGTAGCTGGTAGTCGACCGTTGGTAGCTGGTGGTCGACTGCTGGTAGCTGGTAGTCGACTGTTGGTAGCTGGTGGTCGACTGGATTGTTTGCAAAGTTGACAGATTTGCTTGGTTGGCTGTAAGGTCTCCACAGTAAGGATGTTGCCCATCCTTTATATCTTCAGAGAGATCACTCACAATCTTTAGTCTTGGGAAAGTCCTTGTGAGTGAAACATGTGACTGTTGGAGGAACATCCTGTGGACGGAGGTTGTAGTGTTGGTGTAGTGTGAGGTGTTGTTTGGGGGATGGTTTTGTCTCTCTGGTGAGTTATTTTTGCACGGCGTGTGTCTTTTCCTTTAGTTTGCCTAGTCTGACAGTTATTGTGTCGATCTCCTGTAGATGTTCAACTCTTCCATTTCCGACTCCGTCCTTCAGTCTGGTGCCTTTTGATGAAGCGGAGTGCCTTGCTCTGGACTTTTGTAACTGTAAAGGTTGGGTTTTTTTTGTTAGTGACCCCGGACACACAACGATATTCAAGCATAGGTCTTGTACAGGTGCTTCTCGATATGAGTGGCGGCCTGATTAAATCTGTTAGTTAACTAAGGCAAAATTTTGCCAGTTTACCTTTGTGGTGACGTGTGATGTGGAGTAATTTGTCGATCTCGTAGCGCAGGATCATATTTGCGTTTTTGTGGTGATGGGTGCACCTTGATGGGGATACCTTCGCTGTTGTCAGTTTGTGGCGTAACATCTGATGGGGTGATGATGGCCTTGTCAGGACTGGTCGTGATTATCTATTTCTTCTCCCAGTTTTGGCTGTTCTTCGCAATTCAGTACTCATTTTTTCTATTACCCTTCTTTGCCCGTCTTATACAGATGAAGGGGTGGATGATAGTAAGTCACTGGCCCAGAGGCTTACGCGCTGGCCTGGAGTTTTACAACTCACTTGACGCGAGTTCATCCCCACCCGTACCGTGGTTTAAAACTCTGCTTGGTAATTGTTGATGCTGTCCTGAACTTCCCCGGTGGTGTGTTTCTGCTGGTATATCTTGGAAGATGTTTGTTGGCAGCATCCCCGGTGGCGCCTCACATTCTTTCGTGGAGAAAGATGATTGCTTTTCACGTATCTGCGCTGCGTTTTTTTTTTATTCATCTGCGTTAGTTTCTCAGATGGAGGTCCGCGACCCCTCTATGGGGGTCGTTATGATCTTTATTACCCCCTGTCCTCCCTATGATCTTTTCCCCCCCCCCCCGGCCACCTCACCCCCCCTCCCGATCCTCCCCATCCCCGGAAAGCCAATAGGCAAGTACTGGCCTATGCAAAGCTGGACAAGTCCGGGACATAAATTTGTGGGAGTCCTGATCCCCCGCCGGATACAAGGAAAGAATCTCTTCCCCCCCAATCCGGCTGGCGGTATCCGGCTTTCCAAAACCATCTGCAAACATTGTGGAGGAAGAGTAACGGGAGGGAGGGAAGTGAGGGAGGGAGGGAAGGAGGGAGAGAGGGGAAGAGATAACAGGAGATGTAGAGGTTGAGTGTGAAAGGTTAGAACAAGAAGAGAACAGAAAAAATAAAGGGGGACTAATCAAGGAGAACAACAAAAGAGTAAGAGCAACAATAACAAAAAGAACAAAAGAACAGACACAAAAGAACAAAAGAACAAAAAAAAAAAGCAACAACAAAAGCAACAAAAGGAAAATTTATAATATATTTTAAATTAGCATGTGAGGAGGGTTAGTAAGCCAGGATAATCCAGGCTGTGTGGCTTACATTCCTGGGCTCCTCTTCCCCAGGATGCCACCCAACATCACTCCATTAACTCAGGTTTGCATTTAGTGGCAGTGTTGCCAGCAAGTGTTGGGGGGTGACGTACACGTCGTGCCCGTGCCCACCCCAACACTACACCCGGGCACTCTCTCTTGTCAGCCAAACGCGTTCTAGCTACTACTAGTAGAAGCAATAGTAATGATAATAGTAAAGGTCAGAAGTAGTAGTAGATGTAATTGTGATAAGTGTAAGTACTCCCAGTATCTTAAGTAGTGGTAGTATGGTAGTGCTAGTAGTAGTTTGTAAAATTTTGATAAGTGTAAGTACTACTAGTATCTTAAATAGTGGTAGTAGTGGTAGTGCTAGTAGTAGTTGTAATTGTGAAAAATGTAAGTACTACTAGTATCTTAAGTAGTGGTAGTAGTGGTAGTGCTAGTAGTAGTTGTAATTGTGATAAATGTAAGTACTACTAGTATCTTAAGTAGTGGTAGTAGTGGTAGTGCTAGTAGTAGTTGTAATTGTGATAAATGTAAGTACTACTAGTTTCTTAAGTAGTGGTAGTAGTGGTAGTAATATTGGTGGTGGTAGTAGTATTGTAGTAGTAGTAGTGCTAGTAGTATTGGTAGTACTAGTAGTAGTTTTGGTGGTAGTAATAGAAGTAGGGCTAGTAGTATTGGTAGTAGTGGTAGTAGTAGTATTGGCAGTAGTGGTAGTAGTAGTATTGTTAGTAGAGTTAGTAGAAGTATTGGTAGTAGTGGTAGTAGTGGTAGTAGTAGTAGTTGTAGTAGTGGTAGTAGTAGTATTGGTAGTAGTGGTAGTAGTAGTAGTGGTAGTAGTGGTAGTAATAGTAGTAGTGGTAGTAGTAGTAGTAGTAGTAGTAGTATTGGTAGTAGTGGTAGTAGTAGTATTGGTAGTAGTGGTAGTAGTAGTAGTGGTAGTAGTAATAGTAGTGGTAGTAGTAGTAGTAGTGGTAGTAGTTGTAGTAGTAGTATTGGTAGTAGTGGTAGTAGTGGTAGTAGTAGTACTGGTAGTAGTGGCAGTACTGGTAGCAGTAGTATTAGTAGAAGTGGTAGTAGTAGTATTGGTAGTAGTGGTAGTAGTAGTAGTAGTGGTAGTAGTGGTAGTAGTATTATTGGTAGTAGTGGTAGTAGTGGTAGTAGTAGTATTGGTAGTATTGGTAGTAGTGGTAGTAGTAGTATTGGTAGTAGTGGTAGTAGTGGTAGTAGTAGTATTGGTAGTAGTGGCAGTACTGGTAGCAGTAGTATTAGTAGAAGTGGTAGTAGTAGTATTGGTAGTAGTGGTAGTAGTGGTAGTAGTAGTAGTAGTGGTAGTAGTGGTAGTAGTGGTAGTAGTATTATTGGTAGTAGTGGTAGTAGTAGTATTGGTAGTATTGGTAGTAGTGGTATAGTGTAATTGGTAGTAGTGGTTAGTAAATGTAGTGGTAGTATTGGTGGTAGTAGTAGTAGTAGTACTGGTAGTAGTGGTAGTAGTAGTATTGGTAGCATTGGTAGTAGTGGTAGCAGCAGTATTGGTAGTAGTGGTAGTAGTAGTAGTGGTAGAAATGGTAGTAGTAGTATTGGTAGTAGTGGTAGTAGTAGTAGTAGTAGTGGTAGTAGAACTATTGGTAGTAGTGGTAGTAGTAGTAGTGGTAGTAGTGGTAGTAGTAGTAGTGGTAGTAGTGGTAGTAGTAGTATTGGTAGTAGTGGTAGTAGTAGTATTGGTAGTAGTGGTAGTAGTAGTAGTAGTAGTAGTGGTAGTAGTACTATTGGTAGTAGTGGTAGTAGTAGTATTGATAGTAGTAGTAGTAGTGGTAGTAGTGGTAGTAGTAGTATTGGTAGTAGTGGTAGTAGTAGTATTGGTAGTAGTGGTAGTAGTACTAGTGGTAGTAGTGGTAGTAGTAGTATTGGTAGTAGTGGTAGTAGTAGTAGTATTGGTAGTGGTGGTAGTAGTGGTAGTAGTAGTAGTATTGGTAATAGTGGTAGTAGTAGTGTTGGTAGTAGTGGTAGTAGTAGTAGTGGTAGTAGTGATAGTAGTAGTATTGGTAGTAGTGGTAGTAGTAGTAGTGGTAGTGGTAGTAGTGGTAGTAGTGGTAGTCGTAGTAATTGGTAGATAGTGGTAGTAGTAGTATTGGTAGTAGTGGTAGTAGTAGTATTGGTAGTAATGGTAGTAGTGGTAGTAGTAGTATTGGTAGTAGTAGTATTGGTAGTAGTGGTAGTAGAAGTATTGGTAGTAGTATAGTGGTAGTAGTAGTATTAGTTAGTGGTAGAAGTAAATGGTAGTAGTGGTAAAGTATATTAGTAGTAGTGGTAGTTAGTAGTAGTGGTAGTAGTGGAGTATTTTATGTAGTAGTGGTAAGAGTGGTAGTATAGTAGTATTGTAGTAATGGTAAGTAGAGGTAGATAGTATTTACTTAAAATGTTCTCTATTATATGAGTACTTACTATTGAGTAACTAAATTACTAGATTACTACTGAAAACAATACTACTATTAACTACACTATTACGCGATTATTACTACTACTACTCCTAGTAGTACTATTATACTACTACATATAACAATTACACTTTTACTACTACTGAAAATTACTACGATTCATATACATTACGATTACTACTACAACTACACTACAGACTACTACTATGTACTACTACTACAATTACTACTATTATTATACTACTATTACTACTAGGTACTACTACTATTTACTACATTACTTACATCCCTTTTTACTACATTACTACTACTCAAACTACATTACTACATTACACTATACTATCACTTCAAATTACAAATACACAATTACTCCCTATTACTACTACACTTAACACTATTACTCCCTTAAACATACTACTACTAATACCGAAATATCCCCCATACCTACCACCAGACACAAACCTACTATTACTCCCATTACTATACACTACTAATACCAATACCCCCTATCCCCTTTCCCACCACACCAACCCACTAGGCTTCCCTTACTCACACTACTAATACCTTTACACCCATACTCCACCACCAAACCACTATTACACTTACACACTACACTAAACCCAAAATTTCACCCAACCAAACACCACTAAACACCACAACACTTTACACCCCCACAATTTTATTATAAACAATACTACTAAACAACACAAACCCAAACCACTAAAATTTTCTACTACCCGTTCCACTACACAATTACTACTTACACTACTAAACCCACATTACTACTACTAAATAACCTCTAAACCCAAAATTACACTATTACTACATTACACACTACTAAAATACTACTATTACTACACTACAATTACACTTACTACACTACATTCCTATTATCCCCTACACTTTTCTACTACACAACTACTACTACAATTACTACTTACACTACACTTTTACTACATTACTACACTACTATTCACTAACTACTATCTACATACACTATTACTCCCAATACACATACAATTTACACATTACACATTACTACACACCATTACTACTTTTCCTACCATTACCCTAAAAACTACCCATTACACCTACAATTACTACTTTTTACTACACTACACTTTTTACACTATTACTCCCCTACAAAAATTACTACTATACTACTATTACACACTACCTTCTACAATTACTCCCTATTTTTACTAAAAACAATTACACAACTACTTTTATGTAGTATTAGTAATGGTTAGTATGGTAGTATAGCAGTGGTAGTAGTGGTAGTAGTAGAAAGTGGTAGTATGGTAGTAAAGTAAATAGCAGTAGTGGTAGTAGTGGTAGTAGTAGTATGATAGTAGTGGAGTAGTATATTGGATATGGTAGTAGTAGTAGTGGTAATAGTGGTAGTAGTATAGTAATGGTATAGTGGGTATAGTAGTATTGGTAGTAGTGTAATAGTGGTAGCAGTTAGTATTAAAAGAGTGGTAGTAGTAGTATTGTAATAGTGGTAATAGTGTAGTAGTAGTAGTAGTGGAAGTAGTGATTATTGGTAGTATGGTAGTAGTGGTAGTAAGTAGTATTGGTATGTAGTGGGTATAGTAGTAATTGGCAGTAGTGGTAGCAGTGGTAAGTAGCTAGTATAGTGTAGTGGTAGTAGTAGAATTGGTAGTAGTGGTATTAAGTAGTATTAGTAGTAGTGGTAGTAGTAGTAGTGGTAGTAGAGGTAGTAAGTAGTTTAGTGGTAGTGAGTGGTAGTAGTCTAGTATTGGTAGTATTTGGTAGTATGGTAGTAGTAGTATTGGTAGTAGTGGTAGTAGTAGTATGGTAGTAGTGGTAGTATAGTAGTGAATAGTAGTGGTAAGTAGTAGTATTAGTAGTAGTGGTAGTAGTAGTAGTCGGTGTAGTGGTGGTAGTAGTAGTAGAAGTGGTAGTGTGTATAGTAGTATTTGGTAGTAATTGGTACTAGTGGTAGTATAGTATTGGTAGTAGTGGTAGTATGGTAGTATGGTAGTAGTAGTAGTAGTAGTAGTAGGGTATGGGTAGTAAAGTAGTATGGTAGTAGTGGTAGTAGAAGTAGTGGTAGTAGTGGTTAGTAGTAGCAGTGGTAGTAGTTGGTAGTAGTAGAAGTGGTAGTAGTGGTAGTAGTAGTATTAGTAGTAGTGGTAGTAGTGGTAGTAGTAGTAGTGATAGTAGTGGTAGTAGTAGTATTGGTAGTAGTGGTAGTAGTAGTAGTGGTAGTAGTGGTAGTAGTGGTAGTGCTAGTAGTAGTTGTAATTGTGAAAAATGTAAGTACTACAGTATCTTAAGTAGTGGTATAGTGGTAGTGGCTAGTAAATTGTAAATTGTGATAAGTGTTAAGTACTACTAGTATCTAAATAGTGGTAGTAGTGGTAGTGCTAGTAGTAGTTGTAATTGTGATAAATGTAAGTACTACTAGTATCTTAAGTAGTGGTAGTAGTGGTAGTGCTAGTAGTAGTTGTAATTGTGATAAATGTAAGAACTACTAGTTTCTTAAGTAGTGGTATAGTGTGGTAGTAATATGGTGGTGTAGTAGTATTGTAGTAGTAGTAGGTGCTAGTAGTATTGTAGTACTAGAGTATTTTGGTGGTATAGTAAAGTAGGGCTAGTAGTATTGGTATAGTGGATCAGTAGTAGTATTGGCAGTAGTGTAATAGTATATGTTAGTAGAGTTAGTAGAAGTAATTGGTAGTAGTGGTAGTAGTGGTAGTAGTAGTATTGTAGTAGTGGTAGAAGTAGTATTGGTAGTAGTGGAAGTAGTAGTAGTGGTGAGTGTAGTAATAGTAGTAGTGGTAAGTAGTAGTAGTAGTAGTAGTAGTATTGGTAGTAGTGGTAGTAGTAGTAAATGGTAGTAGTGGTAGTAGTATAGTGGTAGTAGTAATAGTAGTGGTAGTAGTAGTAGTAGTTGGTAGTAGTTTGTGTAGTAGTATTGGTAATAGTGGTAGTAGTGGTAGTAGTAGTACTGGTAGTAGTGCATTACTGTACAGTAGTATTATAGAATGGTAGTAGTAGTAATTGGTAGTAGTGGTATATGGTAGTATTAGTAGTGGTGTAGTGGGTAGTAGTTTATTGGTTAGTAGTGGTAGTAGTGGTAGTAGTAGTATTGGTAGTATTGGTAGTATGGTAGTATAAGTATTGGAAGTAGTGGGTAGTAGTGGTAGTAGTAGTATATGGTATAGTGGCATTACTGGTATCATATATTAGTAGAATGTGTATAGTAGTAATTGGTAGTAGTGGTAGTAATTGGTAGTATATAGTAGTGGAAGTAGGGTAGTAGTGGTAGAGTAATTATTGGTAGTAGTGGAGTAGTAGTTTTGACTACAAGGACGATCATTACTGACGAACGACAGACGAACTTTTTACGAAAACTTCTATTGACTACCTTTATTACTACTACTACGACTACCATTAATACTATGACGACTACTACATTACTCCATTACGACGTTTATTACTCCCCCGACAATTACTACTATACACTAACTACTATTACCCCATACTACGTACTACAAGACTACATTACTACTACTACTACTAACTATTAACTACTCCCCCACAATTACTACTATGACTACTACTACTATTACACTATACTACTACTACTATATACTACTATTACTACTACTAGCAATTACATACAATTACTACAACTACAATTACTACTATTAACTACTACTACTACTACTACTATGTACTACTACCACAATTACTACTATTAACTACAACTACAATTACCTACTACTACTACTATTACTACTATTACTACAACTCAATTACTACTAGTTAAACTCTACTACAATTACTACTATTACAACTACCACTATTACTACTATTACTACACTACATACTACATATACTACACTACTACCATTACTATTATTACTCTAATTACTACTACGACTACCATTACCCACTATTACTACTACTATAATACGACTGATGACTACGACTACTATTACTATCTATCACTACTACTACAATTACTACTATTACTACTACTACTATTACATTACTACTATTACTATATTACTACTACTACAATGACTACTATTACTAACTACTAACCAATACTACTATTCACTACTACTACATTACAATACCATTACTACTATTAGACTACCTACACAAATTACTACTACCTACAATTACTACTATTACTACGCCTACAATTACTACTACTACATTACTACTACTACCAATTACTACTATACTACTACTACAATTACTACCTATTACCTTACACTGACTACTATTACTACTATTTACTACAACTACACTTACTACTATTACTACTACTACTACGCCTATTTACTACTATCACTACTCAATTACTACTATTACTACCCTACTACTATTACTACTAGTTTACTACTGACTACTACCTACTACTATTCTCTAGCTACAATAACTACTATGTACTACTACTCCTATTACTACTATTACTACTACGCCTATGACTACTATTACTACTCCTACAACTCCGACTATTACTAACTATTACTACTACTACGATCCTACTATTACTACTACTACCCCCCCACCCCCAAATTACCTACACGTATTAGCTACTGCTACTATTACCACTATTCTACTGATACTACTATTACTACCCTATTACTACTACTACAATTAACTCTATTACCACTATTACTCCTACTACAACCACTACCCTATTACACTATTACAATTACCACTATTACCACTATTTACTACTACTACTACTATTACTACTACACAATTACTACTATTACTACTATTACTACTACTACAATTTACTACTATTACTACTACTACAATTCCTACTATTTACTCCTATTACTACTACCTACAACTACTACTATTACTACTACTACAACAATTACTACTATACTAACTACTACAACTACTACTTTACTACCTACTACTATTTACTACTATTACTACTACTACTACTATTACTACTATTACTACTACTACAATTACTACAATTACTACTATTACTACTACTACAATTACTACTATTACTACTACTACTATTACTACCTATTACCATACTACAACTATCACTACTATGACTAGCTATACACTACGTACTATTACTACTACCTACACTCTTACTACTATTATACTACTACTACTCCTATTACTACTATTACTACTACGTACAATTATTACAATTACCACTATTACAAATACTACTACAATTACTAACTATACTGACTATTACTACTATTACTACTACTACTACTACTACTACTACTACCATTACTACTACCTACAATTACTACTATTACCTACTACTACTATTACGACTATTACTACTACTCTATTACTACTATTTACCTACTCTATTACTACAGTTACTACTACTACAACTACTACTATACTACTATTTACTACGACTACTATCAGCTACTATTTACTACTACTACAATTACTACTAATTACTACTACTACTATTACACTATTACTATACTACAATTACTACTATTACTCCTACTACAACCACTACTATTACTACTACCTACAATACACATTACTACTATTACTACTACTACTACTATTAACCTACTACACAATTAGCATACTTTACTACTATTACTACTACTACAATTACCTACATTACTCTATTACTAACTACTACAATCTCTACTATACTCCTATTACTACTACTACAACTACGACTATTACTACTAGCTACAATTACTACTATTTACTACTACTAACTATTACTACTACTACAATACTAACTATTACTACATACTACAATTACTACTACTACTACTATTACTACTATTCTACTACTACTACTATTACTACTACAACATTTACTACTATTACTACTTATTACTACTACTACAATTACCGACAATTACACCTATTACTACTACTACAAATTTCATACGATTACTCCGATTACTACCTACTACAACTACTACTATTACTACTACTACTAATTACTACTAGTTAAGCTACTACTACTATTTACTACTACTACAATTACTACTATTTCTACTACTACTATTCCTAACTATTACTACTACTACTACATATTTACTACTATTACTACTACTACAATTACTACAATTACTACTATATTACTACTACTACAAGTACTACATTACTACTACTACGTATATTACTACTACTACAATTACTACATTACTACTACTACTATCACTACTATTACTACTACCTTCAACTACCTACTATTACTACTACTACTATTCTTACTACTATTATTACCTACTACGACTACCTATTACTACTTTACTACTACTACATTACTAAAATTACACATTTACTACTACTACCAATACTCCTATTACTACTATTACTACTACTACTACTACTACAATCTACTACTATTACTACTACTACAATTATCTACTATTACACTACCTACAATTACTACTATTACCTACTACTACTATTACTACTATAACACTACTGACTAGCAATTACTACTATTACACTACTACTATTACCCACTATTACTACTACTACACTACTACTACTACTACTACATATTACTACTATTACACTACTACAAGTTACTACTAAATTACTACTACTACAATTACCATCCCTATTACTCCCACTACCAACTACTAACTATTACTACTACTACGACTTACTAACTATCACTACACTACAATTACTACCTATTACTACTACAACGCTTACCGTACAATTACTACTACTACAATTACCACTATTACTACTACTACAATTACTACTATTACTACTACTACAGTTACACTATTACTACTACTACAATACACTATTACTACCTATTTACTACACTACAATTACTACTACTACCCTTACTACTACGTCAATTACTACTATTACTAGCTCCTACAATTACTACTATTACTACTACTACTATTAGTACTACTATTACTACAACTACAAACTACTGCCTATTACTACTACTACTATTACTACTATTACTACCTACTAACAATACTACTATTACTACTACTACTATACACATCACTACTACAATTACTACTATTACTACTAGCTACTATTCCTACTATTACATACTACTACTACTATTACTACTATTACTACTACTACATTTCTACTAGTACTACTACACTACTATTACTCTACACTACTACTACTATTTACTACTATTACTACTCAACAATTACCTACTATTACTACTATTACTACTACTACAATTACTACTATTACTACTACGACAATTCCTTACTAAAATACTACTACTACTATTACTACTACTACAATACACTTTGACTACTACTACTATTACTACTTATGACTACGTACTACTACTATTAACTACTATTTACTACTACTACTACAATTTCTACCTATTACCTACTAACTATTACTACTATCACTACTACAATTACTACTATTACTACACTACTATTACTACTATTACTACTACTATTATTACACTATTACTACTACTACTGACTATTACGATCTATTACTACCGACTACTACTATTTACTACCTATCACTACTACTACTATTACTACTACTGACTACAATTACTACTATTACTACTACTACAACAATAAAACTATTACTACTTACTACTATTACTACTATTACTACTACTACAATTACTACTATTCCTACTACTACTATTACTACTACTACTGACCTATTACTACTACTACAATTACTCCGTATTACTACACTACTACAACACATACTACCTATTACCACTCCCTAACTATTACTACTACTACTACTACGTACTACAATTATTAATAACTACACTACTATTCCACTACAATTAACTACTATTACTACCACTACAATCACAACCTATACTACTACTACAATTACTACTGCTATACTATACTACAGAATTCCTACTATTACTACTACTACTATTACTACTATTACTACTACTACAACTCTACTATTACTACTACTACGAATTCCTACTATTAATTACTACTCCAATTCCTACTATTACTACCATACTATTCCTACTATTTACTCCACTACAATAACTACTATTACTAACCAACTACTACAATCCCAACTATGAACACTACTACTACTATTACTACTATTACTACGACTTATAATGTACTATTAATTTACTACACTACTATTACTACTATTAGCTACTACGACAATTACTACCTATTACTACTACTACAATTCTACTATTTACTACTACTTCTATTACTACACTACAATTACTACTATTACGACTACTACAATGCCTCCTATTACGACTACACTCTTACTACTACCTCCAATACTACTATACTCCTACTACTATTACTACTATACTACTACTACTACAATTACTACTACTACTATCACTACTACCATTACTACGATTACACTCCTACTACTACTACTACAATTATACTACGACTACTATCACGACTACAATTCCTACTATTAATCTACTACTACTACAATTACTACTACTACTGATACAACTACTACAATTACTACCCTATTACTACAACTACATTATAGCTACTATTACTACTACTACAATTTACTACCTATTATTACTACTACCTACAATTACTACTACTACTAACTCTACTAATACTACTATTACTACTATTTACTACTACTAACAATTACTACTATTTACATACAACTACAATTACTACTTTACTACAACCCAATTACTACTTGATTACTACTACTACAATCACTACTATTACTACCAACTACAATTACTACTATTATATCTACTACAATACCTACTATTACTACTACTACAATTACATACGATACTACTACCTACAATTACTACTATTACTACTACTACAATTACTACTAATTACTACTACTACATTACTTCTACCCTAGCAAATTACTACTATTACTACTACCGACTACTACCACGACGATAATTATTACTACTACTACAATCACTACTACAATTACTACTACTACAATTCCTACATTATTACTACTACTACTACTACTACAATTATTATTATACTACTACTACTACTACTTATACTAACTACCACTACTATAAATATTACTACTACTACTATCACTACTACAATTACACACTACAATTCCTACTACTACTCCTACTACACTACTACTACAATTTATATTACTAGCGACCCACTACTACTACTACTACTGACCACTACTAAATCATAACCACCACTCCCTATCCCGTCTCGACAACTATGCCCCCACCCCCCATCTCCAACCCTTCCCCCTCCACAACACCCCCCCACTCCCCAGGCCCCCCGCCCCACCTCCGAACCACTACCTCCCCAGATTAGCAGATGCCCACGCCACCACGCTGGGCCCTTGCTCATCGAACACAATCCCCGAAAACCACCCCAAACCACCACCATCCAACAACCCAGACCTCACAACGAAACGCATCCCCCCACCCACAACTTCTACAGCATTCGTCAACACTCTTCCCTTGTGGGGTTTCATCCAAGACATATGTAAGAGCGAGACAGGCAGAGATCTTGCAGTCCGCCTGAATAGTAGCATCGAAATGCCTCTAACAAGACCATGTAAGGTACCCTGTGTCCTCCACAAGACTCCACGGGACATTTGATGAACTGGAATGAGGCACAACTCGTTTCTCAACCTGACCATACCTCAGACGCCGACGGTGCTAGAAGCCTCACTAATCGCCGTCCACCGACACTAATAAGAAACGCAACAACTGAAACTTACAAAATTTCAAAAACATTGGCATACAATGTACTTAAAGCCCACCAACCAACAACACAGGAGTCACATGAATTTCATCGTCTACCCATCCTCATCATAGGAAGAGGTTTTTTTGATAAGGCCCCTGCCTCGCATGGGCCAGTAGGCTTCAAAGGGTTTTTTCCTCCATTTTTGTTTTATGTTCTTATCATTCCTCAGGTCCGTGCGTCACACCTCACTCTCCCCCTATTATATAATGCCTTTTTTCCCTGTATGTTAGAAGTGTCAAGGTCCCAGGACCAAAACGTTTTCTAATAAATATGTCATGGGTTTTTAGTGTCTTTCAAAACCCCCGCCACCCAAAATTTTACCACCACAAAATACCACTACCCACAACCCCCACACCCACAAAAACCACCACCACCCCCCAACCCCCACACACACCACCCCGCCACAACCAGCAACCCCCACACGCCATCCCCACACACACCACACCCCACTACCCCACACACCACACACCCCATACCCACACACCCCACACACGCCCTACCCCCAAAACCCACACACACCACACACGCCCAACCCACACACACCCACACCCCATACAAAACCCCCCACACACACCCTACCCACACCGCCACTACACACCCCCCACACACACCCTCCCCCACACACCCCACACCACCCTACCCACGCCCCCCACAACCCCCACTACCCACACACTCCACACCGCCACTGCCCACACACCCACACGCCACTACCCACACCCACACACAGCCACTACCCACACACCCACACACACCACTACCCACACCCCACCCACCCCCCCCCCCAAAACCCCCCAACCACCCCACAACCCCCACACCCCCAACACACACCCCCACACCCACCCCACACCACACACACCCCAACCCCACCCACTCACAACCCACACAACCACACCCCACACCAACAACACCACACCCCCCAAAACCCCCACACACCACACAACCATCCTACCCACACCACCCCCACCCACAACACCACACACACACTACCCACACACCCCACACACACCACTACCCACACACACAAGAGTCATGGTACGCGACGAGGGCAGAGTGGGCGCCTGTAAAGCGGGGTTCCAAGGGGTCAGTCCTGGGCCCGGGTTGTTCTTGGTATATGTGAATGACATAAGGGAAAGGGGAAGACTCAAAAGTGTCCTTGTTTGCAATGATGCGAAGTTAATGAGAAGAATCAAATCGGATGAGGACAGGCGGGACACAAAGAACCTGACAGGTACAAGCTGGCCACAACGGCCCCCTTGAATTTAACCCTGCCAAATGCAAAGTCATGAAGATTGGGGAAGGGCAAAGAAGACCCCAGACAAATATAGTTTAGTGGCCAAAGACTGCAAACCCATCAAGGAAAAGATCGGGGGTGGATAACACCGGGATTCTCCTGAGGCGCCATCAATCAGATAACTGCGCAGATACGGGCGCCTGGCAAAAATACGGTAGCGTTTCCCATACCCCATAAGGTTCGTTTTTTAAAATGTTTTTCCTTTACGTCAGGGCCCCTACTGGGGTATGCAGCCCTTTGAAAACCCCCCTAGTCAAAACACGTCAAGAATTAGAGAAAAATGCAAGGGTTTTCAAAAAGAAAATCCCCGACTACGGGGTTTTCCTACGAAAAAAGGTTTAGGGGAAAACGGCCTACGACATGGGGACAGGGGGTCAGGGGAGAATGATAAGACATATAAAAAACTGCGCGGAAAAGACAAGGTGGACAAAGACGGGTGTTCCAGAGAGGGGAACCCGACACAAAAGGTCCAAATTTGGGGTTTAAGTCAGATGAATCAAAGGGGTGTTAGGAAGTATTTTTCATCATAGAGTATCAGGCCGTGGGAAAAGCCTGAAAGTGACGTAGTGGAGGCGGGAACCATACATAGTTTTAAAGGGGAGTATGATGACTCATGGGGCAGGGAGAGAGAGGCCTAGTAGCAATCGCGAAAAAGGCGGGGCCCGGAGCTGTGGAAAAAGACCCCCGCAACCCCAAAAAAGGTTTGGGGGTACACAACACCACCACAACACCACCCCCAAAAACACCCCAAAACACCACTACCACACACCCCCACCCCTACCCACCCCCACCACAACCCACACCCAACCCCCAAAACACCACCCTACCCCCACACACAACCACTACCCACCAACCCACCACAAACCCCCCACCCCCACAACCACACACACCACCCCACACCACCCACACAACCCCCACACACCCAACCCCACTCCCACAACAACACAACCACAAAGCCATACCCAACACCACACACACCCCAAACCCCTCCCCCACACCCTCCCACACACACCAACACACCACACACCCCATACCCACCACCACACACACCCCCCACCACACCCCCCACAACCCCACACAACCCCATACACCCACACACCCCCCACACACCCCACACCACCCCAAAACACCCCACACAACCCACACCACTACCCACACACCCCAACCCATACCCCACACCCCCACACCCCCCTACCCACACTACCCACCACCCACAAAATAAAATAAAACGGGGTCACAACCCCCACTTAACCCAAAACAAAAAAACTTCCACCAATGGATTTTTTCAAATTTTTTTTTTTTTTTTTAAAAAAAAAAAAAAATTTTTTTAATTTTTTTAAAAAAAAAAATTTTTTTTAAAAAAAAAAAATTTTTAATTTTTTTTTTAAAAAAAGGGTGGGTGAAAAAAAAGGTTTGATGGTAAAAGTTAAAAATTGGGGGGGTTTTGTGGGGGTTAAAAATGGGGGGTTTTGGGGTTGGGAAAGGGTTTAAAAATTGGGGGTTTTGGGTTTTTTATGGTGGGGGTTAGGGTGGGTGTTAGGGGGTGGGGGTTAGGTTTGGGTGTTATGGGGGGTGTTATGGTGGGTGTTAGGGGGGTGTTATGGTGGGTGTTTTGGGGGGGTTGGGGGGGTTATGGTGGGTGTTATGGTGGGTGTTAGGGTTTGGGTGTTATGGTGGGGGTTGGTGGGTGTTAGGGGGGTTTTAAATGGGGGGTGTTTTTTGGGGGGGTTATGGGGGGGGTTTTTGGTGGGGGTTATGGTGGGTTTTATGGGGGGTGTTATGGTGGGGGGTTTTTGGTGGGTTTTTTTATGGTGGGTGTTATGGGGGGGGTGTTATGGGGGGGGGTTATGGTGGGTGTTATGGTGGGGGGTTTTTGGTGGGGTTTTAAAGGGTGGGTGTTATGGGGGGGTGTTATGGGGGGGGTTTATGGTGGGGGGGGTTAGGGGTGGGTGTTATGGTGGGTGTTTGGGGGTGTTATGGGGGGGAGGTTTTAAGGTGGGTGTTATGGTGGGTGTTATGGGGGTGTTTATGGTGGGGGTTATGGTGGGGTTTGGTGGGTGTTATGGTGGGTTTTTTGGGGGTGTTATGGGGGGTTATGGGGGGTGTTAGGGTTGTGGGTTTTTGGGGGGGGGTTTTTTATGGTGGGTTTTAAAGGGGGGTTTTTGGGGGTTTTATGGTGGGTGTTATGGGGGGTGTTAGGTGGGTGAAAAGGTGGGGGTTTATGGTGGGTGTTATGGGGGGGGTTAAATTTGGGTGGGTTATGGTGGGGTTATGGTGGGTTTTAAAGGTGGGTGTTATGGTGGGTGTTATGGTGGGGGTTATGGTGGGGTTTATGGGGGGGTTATGGTGGGTGTTGGTTGGGGGGGGTTTTTGGGGGGGGTTGGGGGTTTATGGTTGTGTTATGGTGGGTGTTATGGTGGGGTTTTTATGGTGGGGGTTATGGGGGTGTTATGGTGGGTTTTATGGTGGGTTTTTTGGTGGGGGTTATGGTGGGTGTTAGGGTGGGTGTTATGGTGGGTTTTAGGGGTTGGGTGTTATGGGGGGGTGTTTAGGTGGGGGGGGTTAATGGTGGGGGTTATGGGGGGGTTATGGTGGGGTTTGGGGGGGTGTTATGGGGGGGTGAATGGGGGGGGTTTTTTGGGTGGGTGTTAGGTGGGTGTTATGGTGGGGGGTTAATGGTGTGGGTTATGGGGGGGGTTATGGAGGGTGTTATGGGGGGTTTTTAATGGTGGGGGTTATGGTGGGTGTTAGGGGTGGGTGTTATGGGGGGGTGTTATGGTTTTGGGTTATGGGGGGGGTTTATGGGGTGTTATGGTGGGTGTTATGGGGGGGTTGTTATGTGGGTGTTTGGTGGGGGTTATGGGGGTGTTTTTGGTGGGGTTAGGGGGGGTTTGTTATGGTGGGGTTATGGGGGGTGGGTTTTAGGGGGGGGTTTTAAATGGTGGGGGTTTGGTGGGGTTATGGGGGGGGGTTTTTGGGGGGTGTTTTGGTGGGTGTTATGGTGGGGGTTATGGTGGGTGTTATGGTGGGTGTTTTGGGGGGTTTGTTATGGGTGGGTTATGGGGGGGGTTTGGTGGGGTTAGGGGGGGGGTGTTTGGTGGGTGTTATGGTGGGTGTTATGGGGGTGTTTGGTGGGTGTTATGGTGTGGGTTATGGTGGGGGTTTTTGGGGGGTGTTAGGGGTGGGTGTTTTGGGGGTGTTATGGGGGTGTTATGGTGGGGGGTTATGGTGGGTGTTATGGTGTGGGTTATGGGGGGGAAGGGGGGGTTATGGTGGGTGTTATGGTGGGTTTTTGGGTGGGTTTTAAAGGTGGGTGTTATGGTGGGGGTTAGGGGGGTTTGGTGGGGGTTTTATGGGGGGGTTATGGGGGTTTTTATGGGGGGTTTTAATGGTGGGTGTTATGGTGGGTGTTATGGGGGGGTGTTTGGGGGGGTTTTTATGGTGGGGGGATGGGGGGGGTTTTATGGTGGGGGTTTTTGGTGGGTGTTATGGTGGGTGTTATGGGGGGGGTTTGTTTATTTTATGGGGGGGTGTTATGGTGGGTGTTATGGTGGGGGTTATGGTGGGGGTTATGGGGGGTTTGTTATGGTGGGTGTTAGGGGTGGGGTTAGGGTTTGGGTGTTATGGTGGGGGTTATGGTGGGGGTTATGGGGTTTTTGGGGTTTATGGTGGGGATTTTATGGTGGGTGTTATGGTGGGTTTTTAGGGTTGGGTGTTTGGGGGGTTTGTTATGGGGGGGTTTTTTGGGGGGGTTTGGGGGGTTATGGGGGGGGCCTTTTTTTTAGGGGGTTTTTTTGGGGTTTATGGGGGCGGGGTTTTTAAGGGGGGGGTGTTATTGGGTGAAATTATTTGGGGTTTTTTTTATTCCCTTTAATTAAATTTAAAACCCCCCCCCCCTTTTCCCCCCCCCCCCCCCCCCCCCCTTTTTTTTTTTTTTTTTTTTGTTTTTTTTTTTTTTTTTTTTTTATTTTATATTTTTTTTTTTTTTTTGGGGGGTTTTGGGGGGTTTAAAATTTTTAGGGGTTTTTTGGGGGGTTTTTTTTTGGGTTTTTTTTTTTTTTTTTTTTTATTTTGATTTTATTTTTTTTTTATTTTATTTTTTTGGTGGGGATTTTTATGCTGGGGGTTTGGTGAGTTTTAAAGGTGGGGTTTTTGGTGGGTTTTTATTACCTGGAGTTTACCTGGAGAGATTTTCCGGGGGTCAACGCCCCGGGGCCCCCGGGTCTGGGCCAGGCCTCCTGGTGGATCGGGAGCCTGTTAAACCCGGCTTTTGGGCTGTTTGGCCTGAGAAAAACCAAAAACTTTACGGCCACACCCCGGCTGACCCGGAAAACTGACTTTAGGTGCTTGCCAGTCCCAGCTTAAAGACTCCCAGGGGTCTTTTGGAAACCCCCCTTATGTGTGCTGGGGGGCAGTTGAACTTTTTCTGGGGCCCCCTGACACTTATTGAAATGGTCTTTTAAACGTGTAGGGGACCCCCCGTTTTTCATTGGGGGGATGGTCCCATCGTCTCCCAAGTCTTTTGCTTCGTAGTGGTGATTTTTCGTGTGCAATTTTCGGTACAAAGTCCCTCTAGGTTTTTTCCAGGTGTTAAAAATCATGTATCTCCCCTCCGGGTTTCCCAGGGAATACGGTTTGGGAAAACCTCAAGGCCCCCAAATTTAATTGGGTTTTTTTCCCTCCGTTATGCGCCCCCGGGGAAAGTTTTGTACATTTTCTAGGTCGGCAATTTAAACCGCATTAAAAAAGGTGCTTTTTAGTGTGCAGAAAATTTTCCACCCCTAGATAGAAAAAAAGTGACCTGAAGGTGTATCATGGGCTTGGCCCCCCTAGTTTTAAAGGGGGTTTCTCATTATCCATCCTGTCTTTTTTTCTAGCAGATGCGTTTGATCCAATGTTATGGCCCTTAAAGGGTGAGA
This sequence comes from Cherax quadricarinatus, assembly GCF_026875155.1. Taxonomy (NCBI): domain Eukaryota; kingdom Metazoa; phylum Arthropoda; class Malacostraca; order Decapoda; family Parastacidae; genus Cherax; species Cherax quadricarinatus. The sequence continues at coordinate 43,487,251 of NC_069414.1, read as the reverse complement.
TCCCCGCCCCATGATCACCCCCGGTCTTACGTTGGTGTTTCGCTCTATTTTTGGCCGAATTTGTTTTTTTACTCTGATGAAGATTTAATTTTTCCCCATGTTTACCATATTGAGTAATTGAAATTTCTCATCGTTTAACTTCATATTGTTTTTGCAGCCCACTGAAAGATTTGGTTGATGTTTTGCCTGGAGTTTGCAGTGTCTGCAATGGAAAACCCGGGATGAAAATTCGGGTGTCATCTGCAAAGGAAGACAAGGTGAGGGTTTTTGGTGGGGGTTATGGGTTTGGGGGTTTTGGTGGGTTTATGGGGGGGGTTTTGGTGGGTGTTTTGGTGAGGTTTTTGGGGGGGGATTTGGGGGTGTTTTTTGGTGAGGGTTATGGTGGGGGTTTTGTTGGGTGTTTTGGTGGGGGTTTATGGTGGGGGTTTTGGTGGGGGTTATGGTGGGTGTTATGGTTTGGGGGGTTTTTGGGGGGGGTTATTTGGGGAGTGTTATGGTGGGGATTATGGGGGGTGTTTTTGTTGGGGTTTTTTGGTGGGGGGGTTTTGTTGGGTGTTTTGGTGGGTGTTATGGGGGTTTATGGTTGGGGGGTTTGGTGGGTTTTTATGGTGGGGGTTTTTGGTGGGGGTTTTGGTGGGAGGGGGTTATGGGGGGGTTAAAGGTGGGGTTATGGTGGGGGTTTTTTTGGGGTTTTGGGGGTTTATGGTTGGGGGTGGGGTTTTGGGTTTTGGGTGTTTATTTGGGGGGGGGGTTTAGGGGGGGATGGGGGTTTTTTGGGGGGATTTTGGGGGGAAATTTTTTGGGGGGATTGGGGACCCTTTTTAAAATTCCCTTTTTTGGGGGATTAATTTTTTTGGGGGAAAATTTTAAATTTTTTAAAAGGGGGGGTTTTAAAAAAAAGGGGGGGTTTTTGGAGGGTTGGGGGGTTTTTTGGGTGGGGTTTATTGGGGTTTGGGGGGGGTTATGGTGGGTGTTATGGGGGGGGGGTTTTTTGGTGGGTGTTATGGGGGGGTTTTTTGGTGGGGGGGTTTTTTATGGGGTTTTGGGTGTTTTGGGGGGGGGATTTTTTGGTGGGGGTTTATGGGGGAGGGTTTTGGTGGGGGTTATTGGGGGGTTTTTGGGGGGGGTTTGGTGGGGGGTTTTTATGGTGGGTGTTATGGTGGGGGTTATGGTGGGGGTTATGGTTTGGGGTTATGGTGGGGGTTATGGTGGGTTTTTATGGTGGGGGTTATGGTGGGTGTTATGGTGGGGTTTTTTGGGGTGGGGGGTTTTTGGGGGGTTATGGTGGGTTTTTATGGTGGGGGTTATGGTGGGGGTTTTGGTGAGTGTTTTTGGTGGGGTTTTTGGTGGGGGTTATGGGGGGGGTTATGGTGGGGGTTTTGGTTTGGGGGTTATGGTGGGGGTTATGGTGGGTGTTATGGTGGGGTTATGGTGGGGGGGTTTTGGTTTGGGGGGTTTTGGGGTTTTGGGTTTTTATGGTGGGGGGTTGGGGGTTTTGGTGGGGGTTATGGTGGGGGTTATGGTTTGGGGGTTTTTGGTGGGTGTTAAAGGTGGGGGGTTTTGGTGGGGGGTTTTGGTGGGTGTTTTTTGGGGGGTGTTATGGTGGGGGGGGTTTTGGTGGGTGTTATGGTTGGGGGGTTTTGGTTTGGGGGTTTTTGGTGGGGTTTTTGGTGGGTGTTTTGGTGGGGGTTTTATTATGGTGGGGGTTAGGGGTGGGTTATGGTGGGGGGTTTTTGGTGGGTGTTATGGTGGGGGTTATGGTGGGTGTTATGGTGGGTGTTATGGTTTGGGGGGGTTTTGGTGGGTGTTTTTTTGGGGTGTTATGGTGGGGGTTATGGTGGGGGGGGTTTTGGTGGGGGTTATGGTGGGGGTTATGGTGGGGGTTATTTGGTTTTTGGGGGGGTTATGGTGGGGGTTTTTGGTGGGGGGTTATGGTGGGTGTTTGGTGGGGGTTTTTTTTGAGGTGGGTTTAAGGGGGGGGATTGGGGGGGGTTAATTTGGGGTTTTTTTAAGGGAATTTTTTTTGAAATTTGAAGGTTTTGGGGGGATGGGGGGTTGATTTGGGAAACCCAAAGGGTTGGGAGGTTTTTTAGCCCCCCCCCCCCCCTCATTTTTTGGCACCCCGTTTTCCCCGTTCGCCCCAAATTTTACTCTAGGAACGTTTTGTTTGGACCCTTTTTTTTTCATTTTCCTTCTGAAAATTTATCCAAAATAGAACTGATTTTTTGTTCCCGGGTTTTTTATCCGTTTTTGGGAAATTTTCAAACGATTTAGGAAATAAGTTTTTCCCCAAAATTTTACAAACCCCCCCCGAATTTTGTTAAATTTTAACGTTTTTTTAAAATTAAAGTGGACATTCAGGCCCCCCCCATTTCCGTTTTTTTGGAAAGTTTAAAAAACCCTGATGGCAAAACACAAAGTTCCCCCATTTTTTTAATTTAAAAATCAATCTCCCCTTTTTTCCTAAAAAAATCAATTTTACCCCCCCTAAAAATTTAAACCCCCCCAATTTCCCCCCCTTTCTCTTTTCCCTTCCTGTCATTCTGTTTTTTTTCCCCTATACATTTTAATGTTTCCCTTTTTACCTTGTGCCCTTGGGTTTCCAATATCCAGGTCTTTTTGCCTATTTGATTCCCTAAATTCACAATATATACACTGGAAAATTCACTGTTTCCCCCCAAAAACCGATCCAAATGTTTCTAGTTTTTAAGCCTTTTCAGCTCCCCCCATTGCATTAGCCGTGCCCCCCCCCAAGGGCCCCAGGGTAAGTGACCCCCTTTCCCCGGCATTTCAGTCATTTCTGCCATAGAAAAGGGGCCCAGTTGTCAATGGGAAAGTTACTGAATTTTTCCCTTTTTGGGGTTTGTCCCGCCGCAGTTGACACGAATTGCCCGGGCAACCATTAAATTTTCCCTTCCTCTCTTTGGCAAAAAAACCCCCTTATCAAGGGTTTTCCCCCCTTCTTTTCCTTTAAATTTTCTTATTGCTGAAACCCGTATGTAATTTAGGTTCCTCCTATTTTTCCAACATCGTTGTCCAAACACTAAAAAGATAAGGTTTTTCCCCTTACCTCTCATGATGTGTCCCGACGGCTAAAAATATCCTTCATTTCCCGCCCCCGGAAAACCACTCTCTGCCCCCCTCTTTTCCCCCAAAAATTTAAGACAGAAAAACCTTATCCATAAACTTAAGTAACTGTCCCCCAAAAATAAAACAATGTTCTTACTTCGACTGGCGGTGTGCAGACGTTCTCGACGGTCTTAGTTGAGAGGGCTTCGGGTAAGGGTGTCTTCCTTTGGGGGGAATTCCCCTGTGTCGTTAAGAATTGTCCCTTTTTTGGAACAGTCTTCTTTTAAGGGTCAGGGATGGTCGTTTTACATTCGTTGATAACAAGGAAAAAAGGGGGTTTCTGTTTTTTTAAAACAGTTTCTGGACCCTTTTTCATCTTCGCTTGTCCCCCTTTAGTTTTAACTAGCATCCCTTCGTTAGTTGATATCGGCGGCATTGTTCCGGGGATAAAACCTTTTCACATTAAACCTTTTTGTCGTTGAAAACCCAGTCCCCTTTTTGACGAAGCTAAGTACAAAAAACCACTGAAACTTTAAATACGGATTTATCCTGAGCTAAGTACAGTCACCACTGGCTAAGTACACATCATTACTGAGTTAAGTACACATCATCACTCACATATATCTCTGCCTTAAAAGCCTTCTCCTGTCCTTTTATTCCTATTGTTCCTTGATAATGTATGAAATCACGAAAGCGCCTGGAAGTTCACTATTTTTTCCTACAGTGGTTGTTCTGCACATTGCAATACACCTGTTTACTGTTATCCTATTGCACATGTTGCTGTGTGTGATGATATTGTACTTATGTAGACCTGTACCTAAGTAAGTTGATTAAATCCTTGTGTCTAAGTCTCGGTTCTGGCGGTGTACGTGTTTCCTCTCTTGTGCGTGATTCCTCTCTTGTGTCGCCATACAGGGAAACTCTCCAGCCTCTCACCCCACCACCTCACTTCCTTCATTTTTGTTTTCTTGCCGCCATCATCCCGGCATTTCGCCCGGGAAAAAGGGGACGAGAAGAGCAAGTGAAGAAGAATAGTACAAGGACGGCAGCCCTTGTTCCACTCAGTGACGACCTCTTTTTACAAGTGTCCCCCCCTACCTGTGTTGAGGGCCCCCATCCTGTCCCCCACTACCTGTGTTGAGGGCACCCATATTGTCCCTCACTACCTGTGTTGAGGGCACCCAACTGTCCCCCACTACCTGTGTTGAGGGGCCCCATCCTGTCCCCCACTACCTGTGTTGAGGCACCCATCCTGTCCCCCCCTACCTGTGTTAGGGCACCCATCCTGTCCCTCACTACCTGTGTTGAGGGCACCCATCCTGTCCCCCACTACCTGTGTTTTAAAAGGCCCCCCTCCGTTCCCCACTACCTATGTTTAGGGCCCCATCCTGTCCCCCACTACCTGTGTTGGGGCTTCCATCCTGCCCCCCAATACCTGTGTTGAGGGCCCATCCTCCCCCCACTATTGTCTTTAGGGCCCCCATCCTGTCCACTCACTACCTGTTTCACCTTCTTCGGTTGTGATATTAACTGCCTGGGGTTGTGATAGTAACTGCTTGGTGTTTTTGAAGTAACTGCTTGGTATTGTGATAGTAACGCTTGGTGTTGTGATAGTAACTGCTGGTGTTGTGATAGAACTGCTTGGTGTTGTGATAGTAACTGCTTGGTGTTGTGATAGTAACTGCCCCCGGTATTGTGATAGTAACTGATTGGTGTTGTGATAGTAACTGCTTGGTGTTGTGATAGTAACTGCTTGGTGTTGTGATAGTAACTGCTTGGTGTTGTGATAGTAACGCTTGGGTTGTGATAGTAACTGCTTGGTGTTGTGATAGTAACTGCTTGGTGTTGTGATAGTAACGCTTGGTGTTGTGATAGTAAACTGCTTGGGGTTGTGATAGTAACTGCTTGGTGTTGTGATAGTAAAATGCTTGGTATTGTGATAGTAACTGCTTGGTGTTGTGATTTGTAACTGCTTGGTGTTGATAGTAACTGCTTGTATTGTGATAGTAACGCTTGGTGTTCTGATAGTAAAATGCCCTTTGGGGTTGTGTAGTACTCTTGGTTTGAAAAAAGCTTGGTATTGTGATATAAAGCTTGGCGTTCTGATAGTAACTGCTTGGTGTTGTCAAGTAACTGCTTGGGTTGAAAAGTACTGCTTTGGGATTGGATAGTAACTGCTTGGTGTT
>NC_069414.1:43476504-43481496 GCF_026875155.1 Cherax quadricarinatus | reverse complement strand
TATTACTACTACTAGTAGTACGACCACTATTACTATTAGTACCACTATTACTACGACTACTAGTACCACTACTATTACTACAAGTATTAGTAACGACAGAAGTTAGTACTAGCAACAACAGAGGTAGCAGCGGTGGTAGTAGTAGCAATGACACTAGTAGTAGTACTAATAGTAGTAACGATAGTAGTACTGATGGTGGGAGTAGTAATAACAGTGAAAGTAGTTGCAATAGTTGTAATATATTAGGACTAGTACTAGTGTTACTATTACTATCATTTGTAGTACTAGTTATAGTAGTAGCAGCAGCAGTAGTAGCAGTAGTAGTAGTAGTAGTAGTAGTAGTAGTAGTAGCAGCAGTAGTAGTAGTAGTAGTAGTAGTAGTAGTAGTAGCAGTAGTAGTAGTAGTAGCAGTAGTAGTAGTAGTAGTAGTAGTAGTAGTAGTAGTAGTAGTAGCAGTAGTAGTAGTAGTAGTAGTAGTAGCAGTAGTAGTAGTAGTAGTAGTAGTAGTAGTAGTAGTAGTAGCAGCAGTAGTAGTAGTAGTAGTGCAAGTAGTAGTAGTAGTAGTAGTAGTAGTAGTAGTAGTAGTAGTAGTAGTAGTAGTAGTAGTAGTAGTAGTAGTAGCAGTAGTAGCAGTAGTAGTAGTAGCAGTAGTAGTAGTAGTAGTAGCAGCAGTAGTAGCAGTAAGTAGTTAGTAGTAGTAAGTAGTAAGTAGTAAGCAGTAGTAGTAGCAGTAGTAGTTGCAGTAGTAGCAGTAGTAGCAGTAGTTGTAGTAGTAGTAGTAGTTGTAGTAGTAGTAACCAGTCCTACAATCAATTCAGCCTCATCCAAGTGATCAACTTTAGTCAGATCAAAACTTGTGTCCTCAGGGTCATCCTCAAGATCATTCTCAAGGTCAACCTCAATGTCTGCCCCTTGGTCTACCTCAGTGTCTGCCTCAGAGCTAACCTCAGGAGTCAACCTCAAGGTCAACCTCAGGGTCTACCTCAAGGTCTACCTCAGGATCTACCTAAGAATCAACCTCAAGGTCTACCTTAGGGTCTACCTCAGGGTCTACCTCAGGGCCAACCTCAAGGTCTACCTCTGGGTCAACTTCAGGGTCTTCCTCAGGGCCAACATCAGGGCCAACCTTAAGGTCTACCTCAGGGTCAACCTCAGGGTCTACCTCAGGATCAACCTCAGGAGTCAACCTCAGGGTCAACCTCAGGGTCTACCTCAGGGTTAACCTCAGGAACCAACCTCAGGGTCAACCTCAGGGCCCAACCTCGGGATTAACCTCAGAGTCAACCTCATTGGCCAACCTCAGGGGTCAACCTCAGGGTCTACCTCATGGTCTACCTCAGGGTCACCCTCAGGGTCTACTTCAGGGTGAACCTCAGGGTCTACTTCAGGGGTCAACTTCAGGGTCTACCTCAGGGGTCTTCCTCAGGGTCTACTTCGCGATCTACCTCAGGGTATACGGAAGGAACACAAGACTGTTGCCAGGCTTCTTGCAAGACAATTTCCTCCATACTTCATCTTAGCTTGTAGGAGAGATGTATATAACAGATGCTTGAAAATGAGATCCTCTGACATTATGACCTCCAGGTCTTTCACATTTTGAAGGTTCTCATTATCCATCCTTTGTTTTGAAGGTTCTCATTATCCATCCCTTGTTTTGAAAGTTCTCATTATCCATCCCGTGTTTTGAAAGTTTTCATTATCCATCCCTTGTTTTGAAGGTTCTCGTTATCCATCCCTTGTTTTGAAGGTTCTCATTATCCATCCCTTGTTTTGAAGGTTCTCATTATCTATCCCTTGTTTTGAAGGTTTTCATTATCCATGCCTTGTTTATCTCATTTAATCTCATCTAGATCAGCTGTTGCAAGGTATCAGCTGATCTGTCGGCTGTCAAAGCAGAGAGAGAGAGGAAGAGAGAGAGAGAGAGGAGAGAGAGAGAGAGAAGAGAGAGAGAGAGAGAGAGAGAGAGAGAGAGAGAGAGAGAGAGAGAGAGAGAGAGAGAGAGCATATCATCAAATATCTCTAGCCCACCACCAACTTACACACACACACACGCACACACACACACACACACACACACACACACACACACACACACACACACACACACATACACACACACACACACACACACACACACACACACACACCTTGCCCACCCAACCCATCACCAATAAAATTACCCCTGAGAACTGATGAAGCCCACCTCCATCCACAAGACCCACCAGGGTGACCCACCCACCCCCTTCTGTGTCACCTCCTCCCATCACACCCCCTCCCAACCAACCCCACCCCTCCCCTCCTGTCTTGTCTGTGTGGAAGGCAATCTCTCTCCCTGAACCAATGTGTCTGCCCCTGATGTCACCCTGATGTTCCCACTTGTGCTCCCACTCATGTTCCCATTAGTGAAGTTCTCACTAGTGTTGTTCCCACTAGTGTTATCTCAAACATTCCACGCTCGAGAATGATTCCTTAGATAGGTTTCAAACTTACTAAGCTGGTCTATATAGAGTAAGGTCAGGATTTTCATTCTACTAAATAAATATTAATTTTCAAATCTAATTTCTAAAATTGGGCAAAATACCTCCAGAATTGCTCATCCGATCGAGTTCAAACTATCATTGCTGGCCTATTTTGCTCAAAGTAAAAGAGGCCTTAATATTAGGCTCCGTAAGTCCCAACAGATGAGTTTTACTTTATTATATATATATATATATATATATATATATATATAATATATAATATATATATATATATTATATATATATATATATATATATATATATATATATATATATATATATATATATATATATAATATATATATATATATATTATATGCAATAAGATCACAGTAAACAGGTTCCTTGATAATGTGAGTAGTCACGAAAGCGCTTGGAATTTCTCTATTCTTTCAGAGTGGTTGTTTTGCATATATATATATATATATATATATATTATATATATATATATATATATATATATATAATATATATATATATAATGTATATATATATATATATATATATATATATATATATATATATATATATATAATATATATATATATATATATATATATATATATTATAATTATATATTACACAGGGTTTGACAAGGTTAAGGATCCCTAGCTTTATTGACAAGCTATTTACAGATTAAGGATTCCTAACTTTATTGGCAAGCTAAGAGCTGTTACCTACATCAGCTCATTTGAAAGCATTTTTATTGTTATGAGACATACAAGTAGGGAACAGGATGAAGTTGGAGCCATCTGTGGGCCAGCATTTTCATTTGATCAACTGACTCTATCTCGTTGACATCATAATGTTGTACGAATGTGTTCCATACTCGAGTCATCCTGGGTATGTATGATCTCAGATGGAGTGATGTTCTGGAGAAGGGTACAGCCAGAGTGAAGTTGCTGCTTTCTGCCCGTCTTGTGGCATAAAAACTTGTTTCACGCTGTCCTCGAAGTGGGTCGAAGTGTGGTACTTTGACAATATTGACCTTGTACATAACAGTAAGGCCACCCACATCCCTCTTGTGTTGAAGCCTCTGCTGAAATGACAGATCTATCCAGGATGGGTCCAGGTGAGAGATGAGACCTCTTGCTCTGTTCTCCACTCTGTCAAACAGTCGCAGATGAGAGGGGGGGGCAGGCAAACCAAGAAAGTGGAGCATACTCAAGGTGGGAGCGTATTTGTGCCTCGTAAAGAATCTTGCAACCCCTACTGTCAAACAGATGCGAGATACGGCGAAGTGCTGTAAGCTTCCTGGCTGCCTTGTTTGCAAGATTTACAACATGGTTCTTCATGGTTAGTTTGGAGTCAAATTTCACCCCAAGGATATCAACTTCTTCTCCAGGTGCCAACATCCTCCCATTCATCCTTTCTACACCAGCATTACCATCATGGTGCCTAGAGACGATCATCATTTGCGTTTTCTCAGGTGCAAATGTTACTTGCCATCTATTTCCCCAAGCTGATATAGCTCTCATCTGGTGATTGATGTACCTTAGAGCAGCTGGAATTTCTTCTCTTGGATAAGTGAATGTCAGTGTACAGTCGTCTGCATATGCATGTGATTCTGGGATGAGATGAAGAAGGTCGTTGAAGTAGACATTCCATAACAATAGTCCCAGCACGCTTCCTTGTGGAACACTTGCCCCAATAGGATGTCTTGCTGATTCCGTTCCATTGAGGACTACACTTAGAGATCTACCATGAAGGTAGTCACTGAGGAGACATAGCGTAGAGCCTGCAATTCCCAGTGCTTGAAGTTTTGCTAAGAGGCCCTGGTGCCACACCCGGTCGAAAGCGCCAGCAATGTCTAGTGCTACCACACAGCTGACTTTGGATTCATCCAGTGACTGGTGCCACTTAGTGGAGAGGTTTAACAACAGATCAGCAGCAGAGTAACCTTTCCTGAAGCCATATTGACGATCACAAAGTAGTGAGTGGTAGTCAAAAAACTCTGTCAATTGTCTTGAGATTATTGTCTCAAGGATCTTACCAGTGATTGACAGGAGTGACACTGGTCTGTAGTTGCTGATTTCTGCTCTGCTCTTCTTTTTGTGAACAGGGACTACATTTGCCTCTTTTTTCTCTCTCTCTCCCTCTCCCTCTCTCTTTCTCTCTCTCTCTCTCTCTCCTCTCTCTCTCTCTCTCTCTCTCTCTCTCTCTCTCTCCCTCTCCCTCTCTCTTTCTGTTTCTCTCTCTCTCTCTCTCTCTCTCTCTCTCTCTCCTCTCATTCTCTTCTCTCTCTCTCACACACACATAATATTTAACAGACAATAAACCAGGCCAGCATCGACAGGTACCTCACACCTGCCAACATAAACCACAAACCTTCCCCAATATAAACCACTCTCTCTCTCTCTCCTCTCTCTCCTCTCTCTCTCTCTCTCTCTCTCTCTCTCTTCTCTCTCTCTCTCTCTCTCTCTCTCCTCTCCTCTCTCTCTCTCTCTCTCTTTCTCTTCTCTTCTAAAACCTT
>NC_069414.1:43459004-43471504 GCF_026875155.1 Cherax quadricarinatus | reverse complement strand
TTAGGTTGGGGGAGCTTAGGGTAGGTGGGGAGCTTAGGGTAGGTGGGGAGCTTAGGTTAGGTTGGGGAGCTTAGGGTAGGTGGGGAGCTTAGGGTAGATGGGTAGCATAGAGCAGGTGGGGAGCCACTCCCCTCTCTCCCTAGAGGTACAATGACCCGTGCTTCCCCTCAAGCAAGGGGAGGGGAGAGGTTAACCTCCCCACTGGGGTGGTGTGCGGTGCTCCGCTTAACGAGGTCGTCTAAGGCGGAGTCGTTAGAGTAATTGTCGTAATTGTTAGAGTATTAAGTAGTAGGGGATTCTCGCCTCTGTGTACTCGTGTGTGTACTCGTGTGTGTGTGCACTCGTGTGTGTGTACTCGTGTGTGTACTCGTGTGTGTACTCGTGTGTGTGTATTCGTGTGTGTACTCGTGTGTGTGTACCCGTGTGTCTGTACTCGTGTGTCTATAATCATGTCTGTGTGTGTACTTGTGTGTCCGTACTTGTACTCACCTAATTGCGGTTGCAGGGGTCGACACTCAGCTCCTGGTCCCGCCTCTTCACTGGTCGCTACTAGGTCCTCTCTCTCCCTTCTCAATGAGCTTTATCATACCTCGTCTTAAAACTATGTATGGTTCCTGCCTCCACTGCCTTACTTGCCAGACTATTCCACTTCCTGACAAGTCTATGGCTGAAGAAATACTTCCTAACATTCCTTTGACTCATCTCAGTCTTCAACTTCCAATTCTGCCCATTTGTTTCTGTGTCCCATCTCTGGAACATCCTGTCTCTGTCCACCTTATCTATTCCTGGCAGTATTTTGTATGTCATTATCATGACTCCCCTAACCCTCCTGTCCTCCAGTGTCGTCAGACCGATTTCCCTTAACCTTTCTTGGTAGGACATTCCCCTTAGCTCTGGAATTAGCCTTGTTGCAAACGTTTGTACTTTCTCTAATTGCTTGACCAGGTGTGGGTTCCAAACTGGTGCTGCATACTCCAGTACGGGCCTGACGTACAATGTGTACAGTGTCTTGGACGATTCTCAGGTTTGCCAGGCGCCCATATGCTGCAGCAGTTATCTGGTTGATGTGTGCTTCCGGAGACATGCTCGGTGTTATACTCACCCCAAGATCTTTCTCCTTGAGCGAGGTTTGCAGTCTTTTGGCCACCTAACCTATACTCTGTCTGCGGTCTTCTGTACCCTTCCCCAATCTTCATGACTGCATTTGGCGGGGTTAAATTCTAGGAGACAGTTGCTGGACCAGGTGTCCAGCATGTCCAGGTCTCTTTGTAGTCCTCCCTGATCCTCATCTGATTGAATTCTCTTCGTCAACTTCACATCATCTGCGAACAGTTACACTTCTGAGTCTATCTTCCATCATGTCATTCACATATGCCAAAAATAGAAGTGGTCCTAGGACTGACTCCTGTGGGACCCCGTCCGTGTGTTAGTTACCAGTTTGTCCTAGGCACATGTCGATTAGACACTAGGCCTGTTGTATATACGTGTGTGTGTGTGTGTGTGTGTGTGTGTGTGTGTGTGTGTGTGTGTGTGTGTGTGTGTGTGTGTGTGTGTGTGTGTGTGTGTGTGTACTCGTGTCTTCCCAGTCTTCCCTCCTCACTCTACTCTTCATTATTCATCAAGCTGTTTTTTACATTTTTCCTTCACTCTCCATGCATAATAATGTGAATGTTAATATTGAACACAGGAACAAGACGATTAGGAGGGAGAGGAGAGAGAGAGAGAGAGAGAGAGAGAGAGAGAGAAGAGAGAGAGAGAGAGAGAGAGAAGAGAGAGAGAGAGAAGAGAGAGAGTGATGAGAGAGAGAGAGAGAGAGAGAGAGAGAGAGAGAGAGAGAGAGGAGAGAGAGAGAGAGAGAGAGAGAGATGAGAGAGAGAGAGAGAGAGAGAGAGTGACTTACGATAATGTGTGTATTACAAAGGGACTTCGTAAGTGTGTGTCAGTGACAGACAGACAGACACACGCCTAATCCACCCCACCACCCCATTACCTTTGATCACTAAGCCAGGGGCTTGTACCCCGACGACACGCACACTCGCTCACTCACACAACACACATACACGCACACACACGCACACGGGATTCATACATAGCTTTAAGAAGAGGTACGACGAGTCTCTTGGAGCAGGGAAAGAGTGGATCTAGTAACGAACCAGCAAAGAGGCGGGCCAGGAGCTATGACTCGACCTCTGAAACCACATACAGGTGAGTACACACACATATATAAGAGCAACAGAACAGTGGTGGACACACTAGCTAAGGTGGCCAGAACGACCCACATGGGTTGTCTAAAGTTACTAATTGTGGGTGACTTCAATCACAAGAAGAATGACTGGGAAAAACCTGGAGTCACATGGGGGAACAAGAAACGAGGAGGACTAAGATGATCGAGGTGGTACTGGAAAACCTCATGTACTAACGTGTCAGGGACACTACCAGAGAGAGAGGAGAGGCTGAGCCAGTAAGGCTAGACCTAGTATTCACTTTGAGCAGTTCTGACATTGAGGACATCACATATGAAAGACCCCTCGGGGCTAGTGATCACGTGGTTCTGAGTTTCGAATACACAGTAGAGTTACAAGTGGAGAGGGAAGCAGGAACAGCAGAACGAATGAAGCCAAACTACAAGAGAGGGACTACACAGGCTTGAGAAATTTTCACACGAGGTTCACTGGAAAAGAGAATTGGCAGAAAAATCATAAACAACATGATAAAATATGTGAACACAAAATGCAAGGAGGCAGAAAAGAGATTTGTTCCCAAGGGCAACAGAAACAATACGACGACCAGAACGAGCCCTTGGTTCACCCAAAGGTGTAATCAGCCTGAGGAGGAAAGGAGGGGAGATCACAAGAAACGAAGAAGAGGTATGTACAGCGCTCAACTTGAGATTTAAGAAAGTAGTTTCAGTGGAGACAGACTGGACTGCAGCAAACAGGAATGGCAGGGTACACCAACAGATGCTGGACACATTACACACAACTGAGGAGGAGGTGAGGAGGAGGTGAAGAGGCTGCTAAGTGAACCAGATACCATAGGCGATGGAGTCACCTGGGTCTGTATGATCTCAGAAGGAGGTGATTTCTGGAGAAGGGTACAGCCATAGTGGAAGTTGCTGCTTTCTGACGTCTTGTGGCATAAAAACTTGTTCTTTCACCTGTCCTCCATGGGGTCGAAGTGTGGTACTTGACAATATATGACCTTGTACATAACATAAGTCCACCCAATCCCGCTCATGTGTATAATGCCTCTGCTGAAATTGACAGATCTATCCAGGATGTGTCCTGTGAGAGATTGAACTCTCTTGCTCTTTCTCCACTCTGTCAAACATCGCATGAATGAGAGGGGGGGGCTAGGCAAACCAAGAAAGTGGATGGCATACTCAAGGTGGAGCGAAGTTGTGCCTCGGAAAAGAATCTTGCAACCCCTAACGTGGGTCAAACAAGCGAGAATCGGCTAATGCTGTAAGCTTCCATGGCTGCCTGTTTGCAAGATTTATACAACATGGTTCTTCAGGTTAGTTTGGAGTCAAATTTCACCGCCAAGATATCAACTTCTTCTCCAGTGCCAATAAGACAATCCTCCCATTCGCCTTTCTAAACACAGCATTACCATCCTGGTGCCTAGAGACGATCATCATTTATTCGCTTTTTCTCAGGTGCAAATGTACTTGCACATCGATTTTCCCCAAGCTGATATAGCGCCTCTCTGGTGATTTATGTACCTTAAGAGCAGCTGAAGTTCATCTCTTGGATAAGAGAATTCAGGTACTCGTCTGCATATGCATGTGATTCTGGATGAGATGAAGAACAAAAATGTCGTTAAAGTAGACATTCCATAAGCTAATATCCCAGAACACGTCCTTCCTTTGGAACACTTCCCCAATGATGGATGTCATTGCTGTTTCCGTTCCTTGATGACTACACTTAAGATCTACCATGAAGGTACACTGAGGAGACAGAGCGTAGAGCTGCAATCCTCAGCTTCATAAGTTTTTGGCTAATAGTGCCCCAGGGCCGACAACCCGTTCGAAAGCGCCAACAATTCTAGACAACCACACCAGCTCCTTTTTGATCATCCAGTGACTGGTGCCACTTAGTGGAGGAGTTTTACAACTATCACACAGAGTAACTTCCTGAAGCCATATTGACGATCACAAAGTATTGAGGTAGTCAAAAAAACCTGTCAATGCGTCCTTGAGATTATTGTCTCAAGATCTTACCAGTTATGACAGAGGACAACTGTCTGTAGTTGCTGATTTCTGCTCTCGGCTCTTCTTTTTTGTGAACAGGGAACCTACATTTGCCTCTATTTTCTCTCCTCCTTTTTTCCCCAACCCCCCCCCCCCTCCCTCACCCTCTTCATCTTCTCTCTCTCTCTCTTCTCATCTCTCAGATCTCTCCGTTCTCTCTCTCTCTTCACTCTCTCGCTCCCTCTCCCTCTCATCTTTTCTTGTTTCTCTCTCTCGCTCTCTCGCTCTCTCTCTCCTCTCTCCTTCGTCTTCTCTCTCTCTTCACACACACATAATATTTTAACAGACAATAAACCAGGCCAGCATCGACGAGAACCTCACACCTGCCAACCAATAATCCACAAACCTTCCCCAATAAAGAACCACTCTCTCTCTCTCTGCTCTCCTCGCTCGTCCTCTCTCTCAACTCTCTCTCGCTCTCTCTCTCTCTCTCTCATCTCTCTCTCTCCTCTCTCTCCTTCTCTCTCAGATCACCTCCTCTCTCATCTCTTTTCTCTCTCTCTTCTATAACCTTTCCTGTTTAATTACTACACTAAATTATTACACTGCTTGAATATTACAAAAATTTTAATAATAAAACTAATAATATAAATTATAATAATAAATAATAATAAAATAATGAATAATAATAATTAATAATAATAATCATAATATACATAATATTAAATATAATAACAAATAAATAATATTTAATATTAATATAAATCTTAAATAAAAAGTAATATAATAATATTACCGCGAATAAACAAAAAATAAACTTATAAAAAAGATGAGATATTACTTAAGTGTATACACTCGATTATTACACTGAGGATGTGTATCACTAAGTAAATACATTGCTGGTGTATATCACTGGTATATACATTGAGGATTATATCACTGTGCATATACATTGAGAATGTTATATCACTAACTATAGATAATCATTGAGGAGAGTATACACTGAGTACATACATTGAAGGATGTATATCACTGGGTTATACATTGAGAAGTGTATATGCACTAGAACTAATACAGTTAGATGTATATCACTGAGTACATACATTGAGGAGTGTATATCACTGGGTATATACATTAGGAAAGTGGTATTTCACTAACTAGATATCATATGAGGAGTGTATATCACTGATTAACAATAACATGAGAGGTAGTATATCACTGTGTATAACATTGAGGAGTGTATATCACTAACTAATATACATGAGAGTGTATATCGACTGAGTCCATACATTGAGGAATGTAGATCACTGAGTACATACATTGAGGATTTATATCACTGAGTACAAACATGAGGATTGGTATATCACTTGAGTACGAAACAGATGAGGAGTTGAGATAACACCTGTGGTATATACATTGAGGGGTGACTAATCACAGGGTAATATCATTGAAGGAGTGATATCACTGAGTACATACATGGAGGAGTTTAATCACTGGTATATTACATAGAGGTGTATATCACTGGTAAATACATTGAGAAGTTAATCACTTGACCTATATACATTGAGGAAGTGTATAAGTAATGAGTACGATACAATGATGATTGTATATCAATGAGGTACATACATTGAGGGGTTATATCCCTGTTATATACATGTGAGGGTGTATATCACTTGGGTATATACAGTTGAATAGAATGTAATCACTAACTATATACATTGTAGGAGTGTATATACACCGATTACATAACATTGAGGAGTGTATATCACTGATACAATACCTTGAGATTATATCACTGATACATACATTGAGTGTATAAATCACTGTGTATAACACATGATAATTTAATAATGCACTAACTATATACACTGACTTTACTCATATTTAGGTAATGAATCAACCATGGTGTAGTAAATAGATTTTAAACCCCACTAACAAGCCAAACTACAAAATATAATAAAAGAATGCGGACGAGAAACGTTCGAAAACTGCAACAGCGAAAAAAGGTTCGTAATATGCTACAATGTAATGTACGTAATATACCACAATGTAAAGATCTAAAATATTACAAAGCCAACGTTCGAAAGCTCCCACTAACCCACAAAGTACGTTCGAAAAGCTCCCACTAACCCACAAAGCAACGTCGAAAAGCTCCCACTAACCGCACAAAGCAACGTTCGAGTAAAGCTCCCACAAACCCACAAAGCAACGTTCGAAAAGGTCCGCACTAACCCATAAAGCAACGTCGCAAAGCACCCAAACCCACAAAAGCAAACGTCGAAAAGCGCCCACTAACCCGCCATTAAAGTAACGTTCGAAAGCTCCCACAACTCACAAAGCAACGTTCGAGAGAAGCTCTTCGACTTAACCCACAAAGTAACGGTTCGAAAAGCTCCACTAACCCTACATAGCACCGTTCCGAAAAGGCTCCCACAAACTTCCACAAAGCAACGTTCGAAAGCGCCCAAATAACACCACAAAGTAACGTTCGAAAAGCTCCCGCTAACCCCAAAGAGCAACTCGAAAAGCTCCCACTAACCCTTAAAGTAACGTTCGAAAAAAGCTCCCACTAACTCACAAAGCAAGCGTTCGAAAGCTCCCACTATATGCAATCACACACAACGTTCGAAAGCTCCCACTAGACCACAAACAACGTCGAAAACTCCCACTAACCACAAAGCAACGCTCGAAAAGATCCCATATCGTACATGCAAAGTTCGAAACCTGTCACAAAATATCCACAATGCAAACTTTTTTTTTCAACGTTCAAGAGGGGGGGGGTGAAACATTTGCGGTGTTTACATGTGTGACTCCTGGAGCGGGGTGATTACTTTCCTGTCTCGGTAGAAACTGAAGACTTGGAACGTGGGGTGAATGATTCACCCCGGGAGAATGTTGGGGAGATATACTTCCACAGTGTGTGATGTGTGGTGCGCTGTTATATATCTCCCCCAGTGTTTGGTTGTATAATACTCCCCCATGTGTTGTGATATAACTCCACCCAGTGTTTGTGTGATATACTCCCCCAGTGTGTGTTTTGATGTGTGTGTGTGTTGTGTTGGTGTGTGATATACTCCGCCCAGTGATGAGTGTAGTAAACTCCCTCAGTGTGTGTGTGTGTATATACCCACCAGTGGTGGGTTGTTGTGAGATATAGCTCCCATTGGTTGTGATGTGCGTGATATACGCGTCCCCGTGTGTTGTATGTGTGATATAAACTCCCCCAGTGTGGTGTGTGTTGTGTGTGTGTGTTGGGTTGTGTGTGTGCGTGTGATATACTCCCCCAGTTTGTGTGTGGGATATACGTCCCCCAATGTGTGTGTGTGTGTTGTGTGATATACACCCCCAATGTCTGTTGTAAATGTTGTGTTGTGGAGTGGTGTTGATTTTTAATACTTCCCACCCAGTGTGTGGTGTGTTGTGTGTGTGTGTGATGTACGCCTCGGTGTGGTGTGTGATATACTCCCCCGATTGTGTGTATATACTCCCCGATTGTGTGTGTGATTACTCCCCAGTGTGTTGTGTATGTGTTGTGTGTGTTGGGTTGTGGTGAAGATACCCCAATGTGTGTGTGTGAAATACTCCCCAGTGTGTGAGTGTGATATACTCCATGAGTGTGTGTAGATATACTGCGTCCAGTGGTGTGTGTGATATACTCCATGAGTGTGTGTGTGTGATATACCCCCATGTGTGTGTGAATATACTCCCCATGTGTGTGTTGATAACTCTTCTGTAGTGAGTGTGATATAACTCCCCAGTGTTGTGTGTGTGTGTGTGTTGTGTGTGTTGTGTGTGTGTGTGTGTGTGTGTTTGTGTGTTGCGTGTGATAAACTTCCCAGTGTGTGTTGATATACTCCCGCCAATGTGTGTGTGATATACTACCCCAGTAGTTGGATATACTCCCCCATTGTGTGTGTGATATACTCCGCCAGCCCAGTGGTGTGTGATATACTCCCCCATGTGTGTGTGACATACTCCCCCATGTGTGGAGTGTGGTGTGGTGTGTTGTGTGTGTGTGTGTGTTGTGTGTGTGTGTGTGTGTGGTGTGTGTGTTAGTGTGTGTGTAGTGAGGTGTGGTGATGTGTGGTGGTGTGTGTGGATAACTCCCCCAGTGTGTTTGTGATATACGTCCCCATGTGTTGTATATTACTCCCCCGTGTGTGTGATATACTCTCCAGTGTGTTCTTGATATACTCCCCAGTGTTGTGGTTGTGTGATATACTCCCTAGTGTTGTGTATATCTCCCCCCAGTGTGTGTGTGATATACTCCCAATTGTGTGTGTGATATACTCCCATGTGGTGTGTGTGAGTGATACTCCCCCCGTGTGTGTTTATAATACCCCCATGTGTGGTGTGTGATATACCCACCAGGTGTGTGTGTGACATACTAATACTGGACTACATTTTCGACCTAGTGACTACTTCTTTTATACTCTAACTCACTCACAAACTGGCTGAATCTTACTCAGCTATCTAACTCCCGCAACCCCATTTGTGTGAGATATACTCCGCCCAGTGTGTGTGGTTTGTGTGTGAGTATATACTCTCCAGTGTGTGTTTGTGAAATACTCCCCCATGTTTGTTGTGTTGTGTGTGATATACTCCCGCCAGTGTGTGGTGAAGTGTGATATACTCCCCCAGTGGTGAGTGTGTTGATATAACCCCCAGTGCTGTGTGATAATATTCCCGCCATTGTGTGTGTGTGATTGTACTCCTCCATTGTGTGCGTTGATGATACTCCCCCAGGTGTAGTGTGTGTGTTATATACTCGTCCAGTGTGTGGTGTGTGATATACTCCCCAGTTTGTAGTGTGTTTATACTCCTTCATTGGTGTGTTTTGTGTGTGTGTGTGTGTTGATATACCTCCCCAGTGTGTGTGGAAGTATACACCCCAGTGTTTGTGTGATATACTCCCCCGTGGTATAAGGTGATATACACCACACTCCCCAGCGGTGTGTGATATATTCCCCCATCGTGATATTTGTTATATACTCCCCAAGTGTGTGTGAAATACTCCCCAGGTGTGTGTATATACTCCCCATGTGTGCGATATATACCCGTAGGTGTGTGTGATATACTCCCCAAGTGTTGTGTGTGTTGATAAACTCCCCAGTGTGTTGAAGTGTTGTTGTGTGTGTGTGTGTGTGATATACTCCCATGTGTGTGATGTGATATACTCCACATGTGAGTGTGTGTGATATACTCCCAGAGTGTGCGTGGATATACTCCCCAGTGTGTTGTGGATAATACTCCCCCATTGTTGTGATTTATTTCCCCGGTGTGTGTGATATATACTCCCCATGTGTGTGTGAATACCCCCCATGTGTAAGAGATTTACTCCCCCCTAGTGTGTGTGTAAATATACTCCCCCAAGTGTGTAAGTGATATACTCCCCAGTGCTGTGTAGAATATGCGCGCCTCATGTGTTATAATATACTCCACAGGGAGTGTATAATAAACTCCCAGTGTCCATGTGTTGTGAATACCCCCAGAGAAGCTTGGGTAGTGTGGGGAGCTTAGGTTTAGGTTGGGAGCTTAGTAGGTGGGAGCTTACGGTAAGGTTGGGAGCTTAGGGTAGGTGGGGAGCTTAGGTATGTTGGGGAGCTTATGAGGTTAGTTGGGGAAGCTTAGGGTAGGTGGGAAGTTTAGGTTATTTGGGAGCTTAGGTAGGGTGGGAGGGGAGCTTAGGGTAGGTGGGAGCTTAGGTTAGTTGAGAGCTTAGTAGGTGGTGGAGCTAGGGTAGGTGGGGAGCATAGGTTAGTTTGGGGAGCTTTAGGTATGTAGGGAGCCTAGGGTAATGGTATCATAGAGCAGGTTGGGGAGGGCCACTCCCCTCTCTCCCGTAGAGGTACAATACCCTGCTTCCCCTCACGCAAGGGGAGGGGAGAGGTTAACCACGCCCACTGGGTGGTGTTTCGTGGTGCTCCGCTTAACCGAGGTCGTCTGAAGCGAGGTCGTTAGAGTAAAATTGTCGTATTTGTTAAGATATTAAGTAGTAGGATTCTCGCCTCTGTGTACTCTGTGTGTAACACGTGTGTTGAGCACTCGTGTGTGTGTACTCGTTTGTTACTCGTGGTGTTACTCGTGTGTGTGTATTCTTAGTGTGTACTCGTGGTGTGTACCCGTTGTCTGTTACTCGTGTGTCTATAATCATGTCTGTGTGTTACTTGTGTGTCCGTACTATGTACTCACCTAATTCGGTTGCATGGGTCGACACTCAGGCTCCTGGTCCGCCTCTTCACTGGTCGCCTTACTAGGTCCTCTCTCTCCCTTACTCAATGAGCTTTATCATACCTCGTCTTAAAACTATTATGGGTTCTCCTCCTGCCTCCCACTGCCTTACTTGTCCATACAATTTCCACTTCCTGACAAGTCTAAATGGCTGAAGAAATACATCCTAACATTCCTTTGACTCTCTCATCTTCAACTGCGCAATTCTTCCCTTTTGTTCTTGTCCATCTCTGAACAACCTGTCTCTGTCCACCTTATCTATTCCTGCAGATTTTGTATGCCATTTATCATGACTCCCCTAACCCTCCTGTCCTCCAGTGTCGTCAGACCGATTTCCCTTAACCTTTCTTGGAAGACATTTCCCCATAGCTCTGGGAATTAGCCTGTTGCAAACGTTTTGTTACTTTCTCTAATTGCTTGACCCAGGTGTGGTTTCCAACCTGGTGTCTGCCTACTCCATACGGGCTCTGACTGACAATGTGGTACAGTGTCTTGAGACGATTCTCAGGTTTGTTCCAGGCGCGCCAATATGCTGCGAGTCAGTTATCTGGTTGATGTGGCTTCCGAGACATTGCTCGTGTTATACTCAACCCAAGAGTCTTTCGTCTTGAGCAGGTTTGCAGTCGTTGGGCCACCTAAACCTATACTCTGTCTGCGGGTCCTTCTGTACCCTTCCCCAGATCTTCCATGGACTGCATTGGCGGGGTAAATTCTAGGAGACATTGCTGGACAGGTGTCCAGCATTCCAGAGTCTCTTTGTAGTACTCCCGGATCCTTCATCTGATTGAATTCTTCTTTCGTCAACTTCAACAATCATCTGCGAACAGTTTACACTTCGAGTCTATCTTCATCATGGCATTCACGAATATACCAAAAATAGAAGTGTCCCCAGACTGACTCCTGTGGGAACACCGTCCGTGTGTTAGGTTACCAGTTTGTCCTAGGCCCATGTCGATTAGACACTAGCCTTTTGTATATACGTGTGTGTGTGTGTGTTGTGTGTGTGTGTGTGTTTTGTGTGGTTGTTTGTGTGTGGTGTGTGTTTTGTGTTTGTGTGTGTACTCTGTCTTCCATTCTTTCCTTCCTCACTCTACTCTTCATTATTCATTCAAGCTGTTTTTTATCATTTTTCCTTGCACTCTCCAGCCATAATTATGGTGAATTTAATAAGAAACACAGACAGTCGATAGGAGGGAGAAGGGAGAGAGAGAGAGAGAAGAGAGAGAGAAGAGGAGAAGATAGTGAGAGAGAGAGTAGAGAGAGAGAAGAGAGAGTGAGAGAGAGAAAGAGAGAGACATGTATTTAAGAGAGAGAGGAGAGAGAGAGAAAAGAGAGAGAGAGAGAGAGAGTAGAGGATAGAGTAGAGAGAGTAAGAGAGTAAGAGAAGATAGGTAGTCAGAGAAAAAAAGAAAAAAAGGAAGGATGACTTACATATGTGTATAACAAGGTACTTTCGTAAGCGAGTGTCAGTGACAGACAGACATACAGCACTCCTACTTCCACCCACCACCCCACACCAACCGCCATTACCTTTATCACTAAG
This sequence comes from Cherax quadricarinatus, assembly GCF_026875155.1. Classification (NCBI taxonomy): domain Eukaryota; kingdom Metazoa; phylum Arthropoda; class Malacostraca; order Decapoda; family Parastacidae; genus Cherax; species Cherax quadricarinatus. Next base: position 43,459,538 of record NC_069414.1, on the reverse strand, counting down.
CCAGGTCTTGTTACCCTCCCTACGACACGCACACTCGCCTCACTCACACGAACACACATACACTCACACACACTCACACGGGTATTCATACAATAGCATTAAAAAAATTACGAGCGAGTCTCTTTGGAGCAGGGAAAGAAGTGGATCTAGACGACCAGCAAAGTAGCGGGGCCAGGAGCTATGACTCGACCTCTGAAAACCCACATACAGTTAGTACACACACATATATAAGACAACCAAACAGTGGTGGATCACACTAGCTAAGGTGGCCAAAACGACCCACATGGGTTTCTAAAGTTACTAATTGTGGGTGACGTTGTCATCAATCCACAAAAGAATTACTGGGAAAAACCTGGAGTCACATGGGTGGAACCAGAAACGAACCGAGGATGACTAAGATGATCGAGGTGGTACTGGAAAACCTCATGTAACTAACGTGTCAGGGACACTCCCAGAGAGGGGGGAGAGAGGAGAGGCATGACCAGTAAGGCTATACCTGTATTCACTTTGCAGTTCAGACATTGAGGACATCAC
>NC_069414.1:43376504-43454004 GCF_026875155.1 Cherax quadricarinatus | reverse complement strand
AAAAACTGCCCCAAGCCCCGCGGGGTTTGTCCTTTTTAAAATTAAAGGGCTGTTACCAAATTAAAACCCCCCCAACCCCAAAAATTTTTAACACACCTTTTTTTCCCATCCCCAAAAACCCCCCCAAACAAACCAACCACCCAAACACATAATCAAACGAACAACCAACAACACAACCAAAAAAACAACTACAAACACATTCCTCCAACCAAACACCACACACACCACACACACACCACACCCCCCACACACACCCCCACACCCCCATACACACACACAACACAAAACCCCACACACACACACACACAAAACAACACAAAACACACAACACCCCCAAAACACAAAACACAACACACAAAACACACACACACCAACAACACACTCACACCCCAAAACCCCACACACAAAAATACAAAACACACACAAAACACACACCCCACAAAACACACACACACAACAAAACACACCAAAAACACACAAAATTACACAAAAAACCCCAAACACACACAACACACACACACAAACAAACACATAAAAACATACACACACACACACACACACACACAAAACACAACACCCCACACACAAAAACACACACAACACACCCCCAAAACAAAAAACCCAACACATACAAAACCCCAACACACATACACACACACAAAAAACACACACACAAAACAACATCCACACCAAACACACACCCTAAACCACAAAAACACATACACAACCACACAAAACCCCACACACAAAACCAAAAACACCCCCACACAAAACCGAACAAAATACCCCAAAACACACACAAAAACCCACACAACACACACACACCACACACCCAAAACAAAACACCCCACTTTACACAAAAACACGTGCCGACACAAAACTATACCCCTACCCCAAAACAACACACCAACACAACAAAACCACACACACACACAAACACAACACACAACAAAAACAACACATACACACAAAAACCCAAAACACACCCCCACACACACAACCCACACCCCCACAACACACACACAACACACACACACACTCCACACACACCACCCCACACACACACACCCCACACACCCCACCATACACATACACACACACACACAAAAACACACACACAACGCCACACACACACAAAACACTACACCAACCCCACACACACACACAAAACAACACACACACAACCCCCAACACCATACACAACACACACCCACACACACCTTTCCCCCCCCAAACACACAACCCCCACACACACACAACACACATACACAAAACCCCAAAACCAACACACAAAAACAAAATAACACAACACACAACACACACAACACACACATACACACAACACAAAACACACACACACACCCCACACATACCCCACTACAAACACACATCCCACAAACACACACACCTACACACCCCACACACACATACACACACACACACACAAACACACAAAAAACAACACACACACAAAACCCCCCCCCCACTCCCACACACAAAAAACACCACACAACACAAAACACAAACACACAAAACAACCACACAAAACCCCACAACACCCCCACCCATCCCAACACACACACCCACATACACACACACACCCCACAACAAACACACACATCCCACCCCCAACACCACACAAAACACACCACACACAACAACACACACACAATACACACACACAACACACCACAAAACAAAACACACACACACAAAACACACACACAAAAAACCCAACACACACAACAACACACACACACACACACATACACCAACACACCCACACAACAAAACCCAACAAACACACACACATACAAAACCACACAACACACTTTACACACACACACACAAAACACTCACAAACACAACACCACACAACACACCACACACACACAACACAAACAAAAAGCACCCCACACCACAACACACACCACAAAACACACACATACCACACCCACACACATACACAACACACACACACACAAAAACATACACACACGCCACACACACACACACAACACACACACACATACACACAAAAACCCACACACACACAAACAAAACACGCACCCCACACCCAACACACACACATACACACCCCAAAACACACATACACACCCCGCCAAAACCACCACATACCACCAAAACACACACATACAAAAAGGGGAAGAAAAAGGCGATTAAAGGAACCATGAAGGGGGTAGGCGGGGGGGGACATGACCCAGGTGGAAAATTTTCGAAAAGGGGGGTTTCAAAAAGAAAAGGAAGGGCCTCTCAAAGAAATTTTAAAGGGCGAATAAACCCGAAATAAATTCCTCAAAAAGAAAGCAGGGCTGAAGGGGCCCAAGCAGGGGTTCCGGGTGTTTACCTCAAACCCCGAGCCCAAAAAACACAGCAAAAGGGAAAGACAATAAAAGAAGAGTTAAAAAACCCGAAAGAAATGGGGGGAAATTTGAAAAAAGGAGACAAAAAAACCCAGGATCAAAGGGAAAGGACAAGCCGCCCCCCCAGAAACCCCTGCAAAAGGGACCCACCACACCCCCCCCAAGGCAACTGAACATTCCAAAACCCCAACCATACACCCCGACCCCTCGGGTTTTCACCCCCCCCCCCACTTTTTCAGTTTTTAGAAAAGAATTTTGGAAGGTTTGGGGGTTTACACAAATAAAGATGGTTAACGAAAAAACCTAAAAGGGAATGGCAAAAAAGAATAAATGAGAACCCCCAAAGACATAAAGGGGCAGTTACAGAAACAAAACTCTTTGGAGCCCAATAACAAGGGAAAATCTTCCCCCCAGGATCCCAGATCATGGGGAAAGATAGAAGGGGTAGGGGGGAGGGGGGGTTTGCCTCTTCGTAAAAAACGAGGGAAAATTCGATAAAAGGGAAAGGGAAATAGATGAGACGGGAAAAAAAAGACTACATAGCGGGTTTACATTTCCCAGTCGGGGAACACAAATTTTGGCTTTGCAGTGATGTATAATCCCCAAAAATGCAGGGGCCCAAAGAGGGGGTTTAGGAAGAGAGCAACAAAAGCAATGGTGGACCCCACTTGCTAGGTGGCAAAAAGGGACCCAAACCCCAGCAGAGCAAAGTTCTGGTTTTTGGGGGATTTCAACCACGGGGAATTGACTGGGAAAAACCCGGGAGCCACTGGGGGCCCGAAAAAGGGAGACCCAAAGGATTTGGGGCGTGGGGGCTGGAAAAACCTCAGGGCACCAACTTTTTTTAAAGGACCCTACCAGAGTGAAGGGGGGGATAACCCAGCAAGTTTTGGCCCTTGGGTGTTCACCCTGGGCAGCTCAGACATTGAGGACATAAAGTAGAGATTTCCCCCAAAGGGCTAGCGCCAAAACCGTGGTTTCCCTGTGCTTTGAAACATGTAGAGCGGCCCCAAAATGGAGAAAATTTAACGGGGTTGGGAAGGGGGGAAAACCCTGACATAAAAGGGGGGGCCCACTTTAGGGGAAGAATTTAATCGGGGGGTTTCCAGTGGGACAGAAAACCGGAAAGGAAAACCCAGTAAATGAAATGTTGGAATATTACCCAACAAAAGGGAAAAGGGGGGCAGGGGGAAAGGTTCATTCCCACGGGCAACAGAAACCCAAGGGAAGACCAGAACAAGCCCGGGTTTTTTCCCCGACGTGAAAGGGGGCAAAAAACAAAGTTCAATAGGGGAAGGGAAAAGGGAAAAAGGGCAAAAGAACACACGAAAATGGGGAGTTTCACCCAAAGGGCCGGGAAAGGGGGAGTACCGCAAGGTAAGGGGGGGAGGCCCAGCGCCCAGTAGAAAATGACAAACCCCAATCGAAAATTTAAAAACAGCCCCGCCCCAAACTGTTGTATACCCATCAGGAGGAAAAAACATCAAAGACCAGTGTTTCAGATTAAGGACGAAGGTGGGAGAACTCCCAAAAATGATCGGGAGGTATGGGGAGGACTAAAACGGGGAGTTTTAAGGAAGTTTTTCCCAGTAGAGCGGGAAAAGGGCTGTGGGAAAAAAGCCCCAAAAGGGGAACATCAAGGGGGAATACCCAACAATGTTGGGGGGAATTTACAAACAACTGAGGGGGAGGGGGAAAAGAAGCTCTTAAGTGACCTTTGCACCTAAAAAGGCGATGGGCCCGGGGAACAACACCCCCCCGGGGTTCCTTAGAAAAAGGAGCAGAAAAATGCTGTGTGGGGCCTCTAACCAAAACCCTTCAACACATCCCTTGAAACTGGGCAAAAAACCGAAAAAAGAAAAAAGCAAATTTGTAGCCCCCATTTTTAAAAAGGGAAAAACCCAGAAACGAGGCCTAAACTACAGCCCGGGTTTTCTCTGACTTTGTATTTGGGAAAAAGTCATGGGAAGATTAAACCCGGAGGAAGTGGTCGAACCCCGGGAAAAGGGAACAAGATTAAAATGAAAACCACCCATGGGTTCAGGGAAAGGGGAAATCTTGTATAAACCAAACCTCCGGGGATTTTTGACAAGGTAACGGGAAGAAAGGACACAAAAGGGGAGGGGGGTTGGGGATTGCTTTTCCCCTAAAGGGCAAAGGGCCCTTTTGAAAAGGGTTCCCCAAAAGAGATTAGTGCAGATGCGGGAGGAACGGGCCCACACAAAAAAGGGAAAGGGCACTGCAAGGGGAAAAGGGGAAATACCTGACAGGGAGGCGGGCAACGGGGCAGGTACGTAAGGGGTATCACAGGGGGGGCCCCCTGTTAGGGAGGGGGGGCCCCAAAGGTTTTTTTCTTTTCCCTAGGCCAGTGCTTTTTTTTGATATTGGAACGACAGATGGAAGGAATAGACCTGAAGTGTCCCTTTTTCCAATAAAGTGAAGTTGTTGAGAAAAATTTAAAAATGGGACGAGATGAGGCGGGATGCAAAAAAGACCTGGAGGGGCTGGACATGTGGCCCATAACTGGCTCCCGAATTCAATCCACCCAAATTTTGAAAAGGGTCATAAAGTTTGGGGGGGGGAAAAGAAGACCGCAAAACAGAATATGGGCCTGGGTGGACAAAGCTACAGACCCCCACTCGGGGAAAAGACCTTGGGGTGCCCATAACCCCGAGTACATCACCGGGGGCACAAAATCAACCAAATAACCGCTGCGCATATGGGCGCCTAAAAAACCCTGAGAATATTTTTTCCCCGTTTACCTCAAAAAGGGAACTTTCAAGACACGGGTACACTGTTATTTGGGCCCCCATACGGGGAGTAGGCAGCCCCATCTGGAACCCACCCCCTGGTAAAACCCAGGGTCAAGAAGTTAGAGAAAAGTCCCAAAGGGTTTGCAAAAAGGCAAAATCCCAAGTGTAAAGGGAATGTCGTCCCGGGGAAAAGGGTTGGGGGGAAAATCGGCTGACGACACTGAAGGACAAAAGGGGTAGGGGAGACATGAAAACCGAAAATACAAGTTTCCCGCGGGAATAGCCCAAGGGGGGACAGAGATAATTTTCCAAAAAGGGGACCCAGGGAAAAAGGGGGGTTCACAATTTGGAAGCTAAAGACCCAGAGAGCCCACAGGGACTTTGGGAAAGTTTTTCCTTCACCCATAAGTTGTCAGCAAGGGGAAATACCCAAACAGTAAAATAAAGTGGAGGCGGAACCAAAATTTTTTAAAAGGGGTTTAACAAACTCGGGAAAGCAGAGAGAGAAAAGGAAATCCAGTAGGGGATCAGTGAAAGGGGGGGCCAGGAGCTGATCTCGACCCCCCAACCACAATTGGTGGTCCAATTAGGTGAGTACACCCCACGCACACACCCCCACAACACACACAACACACCCACCATACACACACACACCACCCACACACACCCACACACACCCCAAAACCACACCACCAAAAACCCACACCCCCAACAAAACACACACACAAAAAAACACCACGCACACACACACACAACACACACCAAAACACACCCCAACACACATACACACACGCACACACACACCCACACACACACACAACAAAATTCACACACATCAACACCCCACCACACACACACAAAACACACACAAACCCCACACACCACCCCACCAAACACAACACACACACACACCACCCCCACACCCAAACACAAACACACCACACAAAATACACATACACACACAAACCACACACACCACACACCCCACACACACACACACACCCCACACACACACAACACACAAACACACACACTCACACCACACACCACCCAACCACACAAACATAAAACACACACACACACACAAAAACACCAAGCAACACACACACACTTTACCCACACACCCCCACACACCCCACCACACACCACACACAACACCACACACACACACACAAAAACACACACCACACCACACAAAACTCCCCACACACCCACACACACCCATACACACACACACACACACACACCCACACACAACCACACAACCCCACAAAACACACACACAAAACACACCCACCACACACACCCCAACACAAACACACACACACACACACCACACACAACACACAAAACACCCCACACACACCCAAACCACAACCACCCACACACACACACACACAACATTGGGAAAAAAAAAAAAAACCCAACATAAAAAATTTTCTAAAATACTACCCCCAAGTTTTCCCCTTCCCCCTCCCCCCTCCCCCCTCTCCCCCTCCCCTCCCCCTCTCCCCTCCCCCCTTTCCCCCCCCCTCTCCCTTTCCCTTTCCCCCCCACCTCCCCCCCCCTTTCCCCTCCCCTCCCCTTCCCTCCTCTCCCCCCTCCCCTTCCCCTTTCCCTCCTCTCCCCCCTTCCCCTTCCTCCCCCCTTTCCCCTTCCCCTCCCACCCTTCCCCCTCCCCCCCACCCCCCCCTTTCCCCCCCTTCCCCCCCCTCCCCCCCCTTTCCCCTCCTCCTCCCCCAGAAAAAAAACCAAAATTAATCTAAAATTGATTTCGCAGGGGGGGGCCGCCCCCGGGGGATGGGGGGGGATTTTCAAAAAATTTTTGATGCCCTTACGAGAAGGCCCTTTTAAAAAATTTAAAAATATAAAAAATTATAAAATATTAAAAAATATGATATATATATAATCATATATAAAAAATATATATATATATAATATATTCATAACCACATGGGATTTTAATTTGGTAGCTCAAAGGCCCTTTTCGTTTTGCCATCGACACATCGTCGGGAGCTTGCAATTTTTCCCAAAAATAAATAGGAAGTCCAGGCAGATTCGTTCAGGGGCAACGATTCCGCCCCCCCTCCTGCAACACTCCTGATGATGTGTCGATTTCAACACGAAAGGCCTAGAGCTATTATTCAACTCTCCATGTGGTTATGAATATATATATAATATATATATATATATATATATATATATATATATATATATATATATATATATATATATATAATATTATATATATATATATATATATATATAATATATATATGTATATATTTAAATGAGAGGGTCACCTCCCCTCTTCCCTCTCACCCCACTCCTACTCTCTTCCCCTCCCTCTCCACCCCCCACCAGGCCGTCAACACCAGCTGCTCCTCTCCCAGTTTTATGTTCACTCATTAACACATACAAGGTTTGTTTTATAAGGTTTAACTGGTTTAATGGACCTTCCCTGCTTAATACCCTCCATATATTTTGTGGTTGTTGGTTGTAGTTATGTTGGTGGTTGGTTGGTTGTGAAGAGGGGGTTAGAATGGTGGTTGTTGGGTGTAGTGGTTGATTGTGGTGGTTGTTGGGTGTAGTGGTTGATTGTGGTGGTTGTTGGGTGTAGTGGTTGATTGTGGTGATTGTTAGGTGTAATGGTTAAATTGTGGTAGTTGTTGTTAGGTGTAGTGCTTGAGTGTGGTTGCTGGTGTGCAATGCTTGATTGTGGTTGTTGGGTATCGTGGTTGATTGGTATAGTGATTGATTGTGGTTGTTGGGTGTTGTGGTTGGCTGTGGTTGTTGGGTGTCGTGGTTAGTTGTGGTTGTTGGGTGTCGTGGTTGATTGGTATAGTGGCTGATTGTGGTTGCTGGGTGTCGTGGTTGATTGGTGTAGTGGTTGATTGTGGTTGTTAGGTGTAGTGGTTGGTTGTGGTTGTTGAGTGTCGTGGTTGATTGTGGTTGGTGGGTGTAGTGGTTGGTTGTGGTTGTTGGGTGTAGTGGTTGATTGTGGTTGGTGGGTATAGAGGTTGGTTGTGGTTGTTGGGTGTAGTGGTTGATTGTGGTTGGTGGGTGTAGTGGTTGGTTGTGGTTGTTGGGTGTAGTGGTTGGTTGTGGTTGGTGGGTGTAGTGGTTGATTGTGGTTGGTGGGTGTAGTTGTTGGTTGTGGTTGTTGGGTGTAGTGGTTGGTTGTGGTTGGTGGGTGTAGTGGTTGATTGTGGTTGGTTGTGGTTGTTGGATGTAGTGGTTGGTTGTGGTTATTGGGTGTCGTGTTTGGTTGAGGTTGTTGGGTGTCGTGGTTGGGTGTGGTTGTTGGGTGTAAGAACATAAGAACATAAGAACGAAGGAACACTGCAGAAGGCCTACTGGCCCATGCGAGGCAGGTCCAAGTCTCCTACCGGCTTAAGCCGGTAACCTGACCTAGTCAGGTCATGTTACCTTGACTTAAGGGAGGAACACGGCAACCTTCCTGGTAGCACAAGCTAATCAGGTCCAACTCACACCCACTCATGTATTTATCCAACCTATTTTTAAAGCTACACAACGTTCTGGCCTCTATAACTGTACTCGGGAGTTTGTTCCACTCATCCACAACTCTATTACCAAACCAGTACTTTCCTATATCCTTCCTGAATCTGAATTTTTCTAACTTAAAACCATTGCTGCGAGTCCTGTCTAGGCTAGATATTTTCAGCACACTATTTACATCCCCTTTATTTATTCCTGTCTTCCATTTATACACCTCAATCATATCCCCCCTAATTCTACGTCTTTCTAGAGAGTGCAGTTTCAGGGGCCCCTTTGTCTCTCCCCATAGGAAGGGTTTTGTATACATGGGATTCAACTTTGTCATCCTCCTTTGTACATTTTCCAGAGCATTTATATCCATTCTGTAATACGGTGACCAAAACTGTGCAGCATAATCTAAAAGAGGCCTAACCAAGGATGTATAGGTTAAGAACAACCTGAGGACTCCTATTATTTATGCTTCTTGATATGAAGCCAAGGATTCTATTAGCTTTTTTGCGAAAACTTATGCAAATGTTGTCTTGGGTTTTAGATTACTGCTAACCAGAACTCCTAAATCTTTTTCGCAAACCGTAATATTAAGATCTACATTATTTAGTTTATATGGGCATGGTTATTGTCCTGTCCAACATTTAGAACTTTGCATTTTTTCTATATTAAACTGCATCTGCCACCTCTCCGACCACTGCATCAGTCTATTAAAAACTTCCTGGAGTGCTCTAATGTCCTCGTCAGAATGAATTTCGACGGCCTATTTTGGTGTCATCGGGAAACTTGCTGATGTCCTCTTTAATGCCCTCATCTATGTCGTTTATGTATATTGTGAACAGAAGGGGGCCCAACACTGACCCCTGTGGAACACCGCTCGTGACGCTTCCCCACTCTGATTTTCTCCCCATTTATGCAAACTCTCTGCTGCCTATTTGTCAACCATGCCTCTATCCGGGAAAAAATTTCTCCTCCTATTCCATGTCCCTTAATTTTCCTCAATAGTCTCTAAATGTGGACCCTGTCAAAAGCCTTACTGAAGTCCGTATACACAATACATATTCATTACCATGATCTCCCCTCCTCAATACCTTAGTGAAAAAAGTTAATAAATTTCGAAAGGGCAGGAACGCCCCTTTGTAAAACCATGCTGAGATTCGTTGATTAATTTATGCTTTCAAGGTGGCTACGAACTGCCTCGCAATTATTGATTCCATAAATTTTCCCACTATGGGGGTTAGGCTTATTGGTCTATATTCGAAGCTAAGGACCTGTCACCTGTTTTGAAAATAGGTATCACATTTGCTATTTTCCACTTATCGGGCACCATGCCAGTTTGTAGTGATATGTTGAAAAGATTACCCAAAAGGGGTTGCTAAGCTCCTCTTTACATTCCTTTAGAACCCTTGCATACAGTTTCATCAGGGCCGGGATTTGTTAGGTTTTAATTTATCTATTTGCCTAAGGACCATGTCACTTGTGACCCTAATAGTGCACAGTTTTTTATCGTCCTGTTCTACATAATTTATCATTACTGGACTATCGCTGGTAATCCTCCTGTGTAAAAACTGAGAGGAAGTATTTTGTTAAAAATTCTACACATTTCCTTATCACTGTCAGTGAGCTGACCCGAGGAATTTTTTGAGTGGGCCTATCTTGTCCCTGATCTTACTTCTGTATACCTGAAAGAATCCTTTTGGGTTAGCTTTTCGATCTCTTGCAACTTTAACTTCATAATCTTTTCTTTCTTTTCTAATTCCTTTTTTTATTTCTCTCTTTAACTGAATATATCGATTTCCCTTTAAATTTCCCCTCTCCTTTTTTTGATTTGCCTATATATGCCTCTCTTTTGACCAATTAGATATTTTAATCTATTGTTCATCCATTTAGGATCATTTTTGTTTGACTGATTTCCCTATTTGGAACATATTTTATGAGCACTAGAACTATGCCCTGGAAAGCACATAAACGGCAACCATCACCACCTACCTGACCCTTAGTCAGGTCATTCCAGTTCAGCCCACCTAAGTAATTTTTCAGTCCTATGAAATCAGCCAAGCGAAGTCAGGAAAAGAGACTTGATTGCCATTTTTAGGGGAAAATTTCCCTGATATATTAAAACTGAGTGATTTTTGATCACTTTCCCCAGCTCATCATTAACCTCAAGATTATTAATTAGTGTTTCCCTACTGGCAAGAACCAAGTCAAGGAGGTTATTTCCCCTAGTTGGCTCTGTCACAAACTTTTTTTTAAAAAGCAATCCTGGATCGTATCAAGAAAGTCCCCCTGACTCTAAATTTCCTGTCAAAGTGCTCCAGTCAATCTGTCTATAGTTGAAATCTCCCATTAGCACAACATTTTCGTATGTAGATGCCCTTTCGAATTTCGTCCCATAGAAGTTTACTGCACTCCCTATCAAGATTTGGGGCCCTGTAAATCACACCCAAAATTAGTTTTTCTCGGGCCCTCGAGAAGCTGTAAAACCCAAAAAGATTCAGTGGCTGACGCTTCTAATTTAATATCTTGTCTAACACAACAATTTAAATTGTCTCCCGACATACAAACGCTACTCCACCACCTTTCCTGTTGACCCTGTCAGTGTGGAATAATTTATAGCCTTGTATGTGACATTTAAGGGCATCTCTCTATCTTTCAGATTGAGCCAGGTCTCTGTTATAGCAATAATATCTAGTTTCCTGCACTTGCAAAATTTAAACTTAGCTCATCTATCTTATTTCTACACTCCTGCTATTATATAGTAAACCTTTAAGGAGCTAGTCCCTTGCTGCCCTCTGCTGTCCCCCTTTGTTTGCTGACCTGATCTAAATTGTTTTTTTTATAACTTCATGCTGAATGCCTTTTATACATTTAAATGTTTCCAACCCTAGTGTTGCAACCTGCTTGTTTCCCACACACACCCATACCTCTATCTTCCATCAGTTTTAAAATCATAGGCATTTCAACAATGGCTTTCTCAATCGAGTCTGCAAGTGCTACCACCCCAGCCCCAGAGAGATGTACCCCATCCCTTGCATACATATAAATGTTTGCCATAAAAGTTGTTCCAGTTGTCAATGAATGGGATTGCAAGTTCCTTGCAGTATCTGTCTAGCCAGCAATTTACACCAATTGCCCTAGACAACCATTCATTTCCTACTCCCCTTCTAGGCAAGATGCTACATATGATTGGGATCCCTCCCTTAGACTTAATGAAATCTATAGCTGACCTGTACTTATCTAGCAGCTCTTCTCTCCTACCCTTCCAAATATCATTTCCACCAGCACTGAGACAAATAATGGGCTTGTTCCCATTACCTGACATGATGTTATCCAGCCTGTTAAATATGTCCCCAACACCAGCTCCAGGGAAGCACACTCTATCTCTCATCTTCTTATTCCTATTACAAAAAGCACGGTCAATATATCTTACCTGAGAGTCACCAACCACAAGAATGCGCTTACCTCTGTTAGCAGGGGCAGTAGTACCCTTACCTTTACTGGCCACTGAAGTACATTCATCCTGAAGAACAGAGAAGCGATTTCCTACCTTCAGATCTTCACTCTTAACTTTCCTTACTCTGATGCGCCTCCCATTACTGTGAACCACTCGCCACTTGTAGCAGGTGCTGGGCTGCACCTCACTGCTGGTAGCCGTTGCTACCTCCCCAACTACAGCCTCCTAACAGCGAGAGACAGACTGCACCTCACTGCTAGAAGTCTCATTCCCCACAACTCCAGCCACCTCACACTCTCTCCCAGACCCTTTGAGGTGGACCTTCAGCCTCCTAATCTCCTCCTGGAGAAGCAAGACCTCCTCCTTCAACTCTCCAACCTCAATTTTTAAAACACTGCAGAAGCAAGCCATGCTTTGTAACCGTCCACACTAATCCCCAAAGCAGCTCAGGGTCTGTTGGGTGTCATAGTTGGTTGTGGCTGTTGGGTGTCGTGGTTGCTTGTGGTTGTTGGGTGTAGTGGTTGGTTGTGGTTGTTGGGTGTCATAGTTGGTTGTGGTTGTTGGGTGTCGTGGTTGGTTGTGGTTGCTGTGTCGAGGTTGACTTTGATTGGTGGATGTTGTGGTTGATTATGGCTGTTGGGTGCCGTGGTTGACTGTTGTGGTGGTTGTTGTGATGGGTTGCTTGTGGCGATAGTGGTTGTCTGTAGTGACTGCTGTCGAGTGGGAGGAGGGGGTGGGGGGGAGGGGTGTGGAAGGTAGAGTTGAGGAGGTGAAGAGGTCAAAACGTAACATTCCCCTCTCACCACCCCTCCCCTGCACCTCAGGAGAGGCTAGCTAGCAGGGGGAGGGGGAGGGGGAGGGGTAGCCAGGTGCTGCTCTAAGGTGAAGGTGAAGTAGAGTTTCCCACAGTAATTAACCTGGGTGAGTATTACTCCACGCTTCAGGTGAGTCCAAACACACACACACACACACACACACACACACACACACACACACACACACACACACACACACACACACACACACACACACACACACACACACACACACTGTTTACAGTTTAGTGGATTATAGACGGTGTTGTGGAGTAATGAAAAGAGTGGGAGGTTATGGAGTTAGGGGAGTGAATAGGAGTGTGGGAGAATGATAGGGGTGTGGTGATTAGTATGTGATGGGTGGAGAATAATAATAATAATAATAATAATAATGATACTAATAATAATAATAATAACAATAATAATAAAAATAATAATAATAATAATAATAATATAATAATAATATCAATGATAATAATAATAATAATATCAATGATAATAATAATAATAAAAATAAAAATAATAATAATAATAATAATAATAATAATAATAATAAAATAATAATAATAATAATAATAATAATAATAAATAAACTTATTTCTACAAGATACAACTTATACATACCATAGCTGACATCAATGACATACTATACAGAAAGTGCCGGGTTACTCAGGGCACACTTTCTCTCTGAATTTCTAATGTGAAGGCCTACTAAACTATCACTGCAGTTCCTTAAAATTTCCTTCACATCACAACATTTGCAACAACATCCACCGCATCCCACACCATGAGACGACCCTTCCCTCCGGGACACAACCTTTAACTCTGGTCCCCGTCTTGGAGAGAGGCAGTGGCGCATGCTATCGTGACATCCTTTCAAGAACAACAACATCGTTCACACACTCGTGCAACACAATCCCCTTATAATATTCATTTTTGGGCAGAGCACTGCAGGGTTTACTGGACCTTCCTACCTGAACACTTCGACTCCGTCTCTTTTGCAAAGCGGAGAGGCTTGTTCAGTACTGTGGCTTCTGAGCTGTCTCCCTCTCCTATATATCTGTCTCCCTCACCTTCGTGTTTTAGTGACTTACCCGAGAAATACCTAAAGGGTTTCCAGGGCCAGCCCCCCGTAGGCCCATCTGACCAGGCTTGTTGAAAATTAGCACACGGCAACTTTTGGTATTTATAATATAGAACTCTCGCCACACACATTGGCTTCATCATCCAATACAAACAAGGGTGTAAGGAGAGAGTTTGAGTAATCATCCCTGTTACATAAATGCTCAATCTTCAATTTGCCGGTTTTAAACCATTTATCACACTCTGGACTACAAATTCGGTAAACTCTTACGAAGAATCCGATGATGATGTCTCTTTTGGTCTCAGTATCTTGACTGGAATAGAAATGTGAGATCATTTTTATTTGTAGGTTTCCGGTAAACTTGAAATCTTAGTTGTTATCTACTGTGTGACTGAGACGCCCTAGGAAAGGAGTAGTTATCAGCGACTCTTCTTGTAGTGTAAACTGGATCGCCGCTACGACTGTGTTGAGTCTTGTCTGAAGACTCCGCACATCAACCTATTTTTGTGTTACCCAAGTAATAGCTTTTATATCGTATTACTTATGTGCAAGTTAACTGTTCTACCATATTGTATTACTACAACTACAAACTACTACAACTTAACCCCAACTACTACTACTACTACAACTTATCCCCAACTACTACTACTACTACTACTACAACTACAACTTATCCCACTACTACTACTACTACTACTACTACAACTTATCCCACTACTACTACTACTACTACTACTACAACTTATCCCACTACTACTACTACTCACACACTACACAACTTATCCACTACTACTACTACTACACACTACAACTTATCCCACTACTACTACTACTAACTACTACTACTACACTTACCCACTACTATACACACTACTACTACAACACCACTACTACTACTACTACACTACTAAAACTACAACTTATCCCACTACAACTACTACTACTACTACTCAACTTACCCATACTACTACTACTACTACATACACTTATCCCACAAACTACTACTACTACTATACTACAACTTATCCCACTACTACTACTACTACTACAACTTATCCCACTACTACTACTACTACTACAACTTATCCCACTACTACTACTACTACAACTTATCCCACTACTACTACTACTACAACTTATCCCACTACTACTACTACTACTACTACTACTACTACTACAACTTATCCCACTACTACTACTACTACAACTTATCCCACTACTACTACCTACTACAACTTATCCCACTACTACTACTACTACACACTACAACTTAATCCCACTACTACTACTATACTACAACTTATCCCACTACTACTACTACTACTAACTTATCCCCTACACACTACTACAACTTATCCCACTACTACTACTACTACAACTTATCCCACTACTACTACATACTACTACTACTACTACAACTACCCCACTACAACTACTACTACTACTACAACTTATCCACTACTACTACTACACAACTTATCCACAACTCCCACTACTACACAATTTATCCCACTACTACTACTCCAAACTACTACTCCCAACTTATCCCACTAACTACTACTACTACTACATACTACCAACTTATCCCACAACTACTACTACTACTACAAAAAACTACTACACTACTACTACAACTTATCCCACTACTACACTACTACACAACTTATCCCACTACTACTACTACTACAACTTATCCCACTACTACTACTACTACTACAACTATCCCACTACTACTACACTACAACTTATCCACACAACACACTACAACAAAATCCCACTACTACTACTACTACAACTTACCCCAACTAACTACACTACTACAACTTACCCACTACTACAACTACTCCTACAAACTTATCCCACTACTATACCTACAATTTATCCACTACTACTACTACTCAAAACTACCCACTACAACTACTACTACAACTATCCCACTACTACTACTACTACAACTTATCCCACTACTACTACTACTACTAACTACTACAACTTATCCCACTACTACTACTACTACTACTACTACAACTTATCCCACTACTACTACTACCTACTACTACAACTTATCCCACTACTACTACTACTACTACTACTACTACTACAACTTATCCCACTACTACTACTACTACTACTACTACAACTTATCCCACTACTACTACTACTACTACTACAACTTATCCCACTACTACTACTACTACTACTACTACTACTACAATTTAAATCCCACTACTACAAACTACAACTACTACTACACTTACCCACTACTACTACTACTACTACAACTTATCCCACTACTACTACTACTACTACAACTTATCCCAATACTACTACTACTACTACTACTACAACTTATCCCACTACTACTACACTACTACTACTACAACTTATCCCACTACTACTACTACTACAACTTATCCCACTACTACTACTACCTACAACTTATCCCACTACTACTACTACTACAACTTATCCCACTACTACTACTACTACACAACTTATCCCAATACTATACTACTAACTACTACTACAATTTTATCCCCTACTACTACTACTACTCTAAATTTATCCACTACTACAACACTACTATACTAACTTATCCCAAACTAACTACTACTAACAACAACTATCCCACTACTACTACTCCCTTACTACAACTTATCCACTACTACTACTACTACAACTTATCCACTACTACTACTACATACTACTACTACTACAATTTAAATCCCACTACTACTACTACTACAACTACACAACTTATCCACTACTACTACTACTACTACTACTACAACTTATCCACTACTACAACTTACTACAACTTATCCCACTACTACTACTACTACTACAACTTATCCCACTACTACAACACACAACAACTTATCCCACTACTACTACTACTACTACAATTTATCCCACTACTCTACAAACTACCTACAACTTACCCACTACTACTACTACACTACTACTACTACAACTTATACCCACTACTACCACAAACAACTTACCCACTACTCTACTACTACTACACTACAACTTATCCCACACTAACTACTACTACTACTACACTACTACACTATTACTACAACTTATCCACTACTACTACTACTACAACTTATCCAACACTACTACTACTTACTACTACACAACTCAACTACCCCACTACTACTACTACAACAACTACTACTACTAAACTACTACAACTTATCTCCTACTACAACTACTACTACAACTTATCCCCAACACTACAAACACTACTACTACACTTACCCACACAACTACTACTCTACACTACTACTAACTACACTACTACAACTTATCCCACTACTACTACTACTACAACTTATCCCACTACACCTTACTACTACAACTTATCCCACAAACTACTACTACTACACAACTTATCCCCTACACTACTACTACTACAACTTATCCCACTACTACTACTACTACTACTACTACTACTACAACTTATCCCACTACTACTACTACTACAACTTATCCCACTACTACTACTACTACACAACTTACCCACACTACTACACTAAACAACTACCCACACACTAACTACTACTCCACTACTACACTATCCACTACTACTACTACTACACAACTTATCCCACTACTACTACTACTCAACTTATCCCATACTACAACTATACTACTACTACTACTACAACTTATCCCACTACAAACTACTACTACAATTTAATCCCCAACTACTACACTACAACTTATCCCACTACTACTACTACTACTACTACTACTACAACTTATCCCACTACTACTACTACTACTACTACTACTACTACAACTTATCCCACTACTACTACTACTACTACACTACAACTTATCCCCTACTATACTACAACTTATCCCACTACTACTAACTACTACTACTACTACACTACAACTTACCCACTACTACTACTACTACTACTAAACTTATCCCACTACACTACTACTACTACTACAAACAACTTAACCCACTACTACTACTACTACTACAACTTATCCCACTACTACTACTACTACTACTACTACTACTACTACTACAACTTATCCCACTACTACTACTACTACTACTACAACTTATCCCACTACTACTACTACTACTACTACTACAACTTATCCCACTACTACTACTACTACAACTTACCCTACAACTACTACACTACTATTCTACAACTTACCCCACTAACTACTACTACTACTACAACTTATCCACACACTACTACTACTACTACAACTTATCCCACTACACACTACTACACTACTAAACTACAACTTATCCCACTACTACTACTACTACTACAACTTATCCCACTACTACTACTACACTACAACTTATCCCACTACTACTACTACAACTACTACAACTTATCCCACTACTAACTACTACTACTACTAACTACAACTTATCCCACTACACACCACTAACTACTACTACTACAAAACTTATCCCACTACTATTTAACTAACTAAATTTTATCCCACTACTACTACTACTACAACTTACCCACTACACACTACACAACTTATCCCACAACTACAAACCCCTACTACTACTACTACTACAACTTATCCCACTATACTACACTACAACTACTACTACTACTACAATTTATCCACTACTACTACAACTACAACTTATCCCCACTATAACTACTACTACACTACTAACACTACAACTTATCCCACTACTATACTACAACACTACAACTTATCCCACTACAACTACTACTACTACAACTTATCCCACTACTACTACTACTACACTACAACTTATCCCACTACTACTACTACTACTACTACAACTTATCCCACTACTACTACTACTACAACTTATCCCACTACTACTACTACTACTACAACTTATCCCACTACTACTACTACTACTACTACAACTTATCCCACTAACTACTACTACTACAACTTATCCCACTACTACTATACTACTACAACTTATCCCACTACTACTACTACTACTACTACTACTACAACTTATCCCACTACTACTACTACTACTACTACTACTACTACTACTACTACTACAACTTATCCCACTACTACTACTACTACTACAACTTATCCCACTACTACTACTACTACAACTTATCCCACTACTACTACTACTACTACAACTTATCCCACTACTACTACTACTACTACTACTACTACTACAACTTATCCCACTACTACTACTACTACTACTACTACTACTACAACTTATCCCACTACTACTACTACACTACTACTACTACAACTTATCCCACTACTACTACTACTACTACTAACTACTACAAACTACAACTTATCCCACACTACTACTACACTACTACACACAACTTACCCCACTACTACTACTACTACTAACAAACTTATCCCCACTACACTACTACACACTACTAACTACTACTACTACTACAACTTATCCCACTACTACTACTACTACTACTACAACTTATCCCACTACTACTACTACTACAACTTATCCCACTACTACTACTACTACTACTACAACTTATCCCACTACTACTACTACTACTACCACTAGTATTGCACCTCACTCTGAGCCTATATATACCCTCTGTGTCCATGTACTGTTTGTAACAGCTTGACACAGCTCCTGGAGAGCGAAACGTTGCCATAATAAATTGTCACATTAGTTGGACTTGTGTCTTTTTATTTTACACATTGTGAGTTCTTAATGGTCACAAGTCGGACCGAAACGTCGTCGTAAGCTCCTCTCTCCTATGTGCGGAGGCCTTCCTATATAACAGGCCTTTCTATATAACAGGTCTTTCTATATAACAGGCCTTTCTATATAACAGGTCTTTCTATATAACAGGCCTTTCTATATAACAGGTCTTTCTATATAACAGGCCTTTCTATATAACAGGTCTTTCTATATAACAGGCCTTTCTATATAACAGGCCTTTTTATATAACAGGCCTTTCTATATAACAGGCCTTTTTATATAACAGGCCTTTTTATATAACAGGCCTTTTTATATAACAGGCCTTTTTATATAACAGGCCTTTTTTATAATAACAGGCCTTTTTAATAACAGCCTTTTTAAAATAAACAGGCCTTTTTATATAACAGCCTTTTTATATAACAGGCCTTTTTATATAACAGGCCTTTTTATATAACAGGCCTTTTTATATAACAGGCCTTTTTATATAACAGGCCTTTTTATATAACAGGCCTTTTTATATAACAGGGTTTTCTATATAACAGGGTTTTCTATATAACAGGGTTTTCTATATAACAGGGTTTTCTATATAACAGGGTTTTCTATATAACAGGGTTTTCTATATAACAGGCCTTTCTATATAACAGGGATTTCTATATAACAGGGTTTTCTACATAACAGGGATTTCTATATAACAGGGTTTTCTATATAACAGGATTTCTATATAACAGGTTTATTCTAAAAATAACAGGCTTTCTATATAACAGGGATTTCTATAAAACAGGACTTTCTATATTAACAGGGTTTTCTATAAAGAGGGCTTTCTATATAACAGGGCTTTCTATATAACAAGGATTTCTATATAACAGGGCTTTCTATATAACAGGGATTTCTATATAACAGGGCTTTCTATATAACAGGGTTTTTCTATATAACAAGGATTTCTAATAAACAGGGCTTTCTATATAACAGGGATTTCTATATAACAGGGATTTCTATATAACAGGGATTTCTATATAACAGGGTTTTCTATATAACAGGGCTTTCTATATAACAGGGCTTTCTATATAACAGGGCTTTCTATATAACAAGGATTTCTATATAACAGGGCTTTCTATATAACAGGGATTTCTATATAACAGGGATTTCTATATAACAGGGATTTCTATATAACAGGGCTTTCTATATAAAAGGAATTTCTATATAACAGGGCTTTCTATATAACGGATTTCTATATACCAGGGTTTTCTATATCGAGGACTCTGTCTTATTTCAATCTTGTCCCCCAGGATGCGACCCACACCAGTCCACTAACACCCAGGTACCTACTTGCTTGCTAGGTGAACACAGACAGCAAGTGACTAAGACTCAGGTACCTACTTACTGCTAGATGAACAAGGCAGCAGGTGTAAGGTGACTAGCATCCAGATGCTTGCTTACTGCTAGGTGAACAGGGAAAGCAGCTGTAAGGTGACTAACACCCACGTACCTACTTACTTGCTAGGTGAACAAAGACAGCAAGTGTAAATAAATATGTCCAATGTTTCCACTCATGCTGGGGATCGAACCACGGACACTAAGCGTGTGAGGCGAGAGTGTTGCCTACCAGGCCACATTCTCTCTACCACATTGCAGCCTACTGTATTAGGAGCTAGATCCCTACTATGATGTTCCCTTCCACATTCTATATCTACATTAGGCATTATCTAAATGCTAAGTGACCATCTGAACAGTGTCCAAGACACCATTCCCGTAGCTCGGTCGCTAGTGCACTCAGCTTACACTCTGAGATCCAGGGATCGATCCCTGGTACGGGTGGATAATATTAGGACGTGCTTCCTTAAGACACCTGCTGTCCATGTTCAAGTAGCAGTAAAATAGGTACCTGGGTGTTAGTGGACTGGTGTGGGTCGCATCCTGGGACAAAATTAACCTAATTTGAGTGAAATTCTCAGCATAACAATTGACTTTCTATATAGTAGTATGTCATTGGCGTCAGCTATGGTCTGTATACCTTGTACCAGCTACTTGTAGAGGTAAAGATTATTATTATTATTATTATTATTATTATTATTATTATTATTATTATTATTATTATTATTATTATTATTATTATTGTACACCGAGAGGTGTTGAGAGTGAGAAAGTGAGAGATATTGAGAGTGAGGTGAGAAATATTGAGTGAAAGTGAGAAATATTAAGTGAGAAAGTGAGAGATATTGAGAATGAGAAATTGAGAGATATTGAGAGTGAGAAAGTGAGACATATTGAGAGTGAGAAAGTGAGAGATATTGAGAGTGAGAAAGTGAGAGATATTGAGAGTGAGAAAGTGAGAGATATTGAGAGTGAGAAAGTAAGAGATCTTGAGAGTGAGAAAGTGAGAGATATTGAGAGTGAGAAAGTGAGAGATATTGAGAGTGAGAAAGTGAGAGATATTGAGAGTGAGAAAGTGAGAGACATTGTTCACTAGTCCGATAAAGAACCTGTATGATCATCACATCTCACTTCCTCCCCTCATCTCATAACCTCCCCTCACCTCACTTCCTCCCCTCACCTCACTTCCTCCCCTCACCTCACTTCCTCCCCTCATCTCATAACCTCCCCTCACCTCACTTCCTCCCCTCACCTCACTTCCTCCCCTCATCTCATAACCTCCCCTCACCTCACTTCCTCCCCTCACCTCACTTCCTCCCCTCACTCACTTCCTCCCCTCACCTCACTTCCGTCCCCCACCTCACTTCCTCCCCTCACCTCACTTCCTCCCTCACCCACTTCCCCCATCACCTCACTTCCTACCCTCACCTCACTTCCTCCCTCACCTCACTTCCTCCCCTCACCTCACTTCCTCCCTCACTCACTTCCTCCCCTCACCTCACTTTCCCCTCCCCTCACCACACTTCCTCCCCTCACCTCACTTCCTCCCCTCACCCATTTCCTCCCCTCACCTCACTTCCTCCCCTCACCTCACTTCCTCCCCTCACCCACTTCCTCCCCTCACCTCATTTCCTCCCCTCACCTCACTTCCTCCCCTCACCTCACTCCTCCCCTCACCTCACTTCCTCCCCTCACCTCACTTCCCCCCTCACCTCACTTCCTCCCCTCACCTCACTTCCTCCCCTCACCTCACTTCCACCACTCACCTCACTTCCTCCCCTCACCTCACTTCCTCCCCTCATCTCACTTCCTCCCCTCACCTCACTTCCTCCCCTCATCTCACTTCCTCCCCTCATCTCACTTCCTCCCCTCATCTCACTTCCTCCCTCACTCTCACTTCCTCCCCTCACCTCACTTCCTCCCCTCATCTCACTTCCTCCCCTCACCTCACTTCCTCCCTCCATCTCACTTCCTCCCCTCACCTCACTTCCTCCCCTCACCTCACTTCCTCCCCTCACCTCACTTCCTCCCCTCACTCACCTTCCTCCCCTCCCCTCACTTCCTCCCTCACCTCACTTCCTCCCCTCACCTCACTTCCTCCACTCACCTCACTTCCTCCCCTCATCACTTCCTCCCCTCACCTCACTTCCTCCCCTCATCTCTCTTCCTCCTCCTCTTCTCACTTCCTCCCCTCATCCTCACTTCCTCCTCCCTCCCCTCACTTCCTCCCCTCACCACACTTCCTCCCCTCACCTCACTTCCCCCCCTCCCCTCACTTCCCCCCTCCCCTCACTTCCTCCCCTCACCTCACTTTCCTCCCTCACCTCACTTCCTCCCCTCACCTCACTTCCTCCTCCCTCCCCTCACTTCCTCCCCTCCCCTCACTTCCTCCCCTCACCTCACTTCCTCCCTTCACCTCACTTCCTCCTCCCTTGCCTCACTTCATCCCCTCACCTCACTCCTCCCCCCTCACCTCACTTCCTCCTCCCCCTCACTTCCTCCCCTCCCCTCACTTCCTCCCCTCACCTCACTATCCTCCCCTCACCTCACTTCCTCCCCTCACCTCACTTCCTCCCCTCACCTCACTTCCTCCCCTCACCTCACTTCCTCCCTCACCTCACTTCCTCCCCTCACCTCACTTCCTCCCCTCATCTCACTTCCTCCCCTCACCTCATTTCCTCCCCTCATCTCACTTCCTCCCCTCATCTCACTTCCTCCCCTCACCTCACTTCCCCCCCTCACCTCACTTCCTCCCCTCACCTCACTTCCTCCCCTCACCTCACTTCCTCCCCTCACCTCACTTCCTCCCCCTCACCTCACTTCCTCCCCCTCACCTCCACTTCCTCCCCTCACCTCATTTCCCTCCCCTCACCTCACTTCCTCCCCTCACCTCACTTCCTCCCCTCACCTCACTTCCTCCCCTCATCTCACAACCTCCCCTCACCTCACTTCCTCCCCTCACCTCACTTCCTCCCCTCACCTCACTTCCTCCCCTCATCTCACTTCCTCCCCTCACCTCACTTCCTCCCTCCACCTCACTTCCTCCCCTCATCTCACTTCCTCCCCTCATCTCACTTCCTCCCCTCCACCTCACTTCCTCACCTCACCTCACTTCCTCCCCTCATCTCATAACCTCCCCTCACCTCACTTCCTCCCCTCACCTCACTTCCTCCCCCTCACCTCACTTCCTCCCCTCACCTCACTTCCTCCCTCACCTCACTTCCTCCCCTCATCTCACTTCCTCTCCCCTCACCTCACTTCCCCCCTCACCTCACTTCCTCCCCTCACCTCACTTCCTCCCCTCACCTCACTTCCTCCCCTCATCTCACTTCCTCCCCTCACCTCACTTCCTCCCATCATCTCACTTCCTCCCCTCATCTCACAACCTCCCCTCACCTCACTTCCTCCCTTCATCTCACTTCCTCCCCTCACCTCACTTCCTCCCCTCACCTCACTTCCTCCCCTCATCTCACTTCCTCCCCTCATCTCACTTCCTCCCCTCACCTCACTTCCTCCCCTCACCTTCTCAGTAGTAGTACCAGTTCCTAGTAACCAGTTACCAGTAACCAGTGTACCAGTAGATGACTCACTACCAACCGTCTCTGCGTGAATCACTGACTGTCATATTGCTACTGACCTAGCAGGATTTCAAACACCCCCTCACATATGGGCACTGTGAGTAGTCAGTCTTACGAGAGAGAGCAAGGAGGCAGGTCACCGGCTGTTTGGCGCCTACCAATACTTACCGTTATAATTATACGTACTACCAGCCTACGTGAGTATTTCTTTACCCTATCCACGTGTTCGAACCCCACATGATAACCTCACTTCCTCCTCCCCCCTCACTTCCTCCCCTCCTCTCACTTCCTCCCCTCACCTCACTTCCTCCCCTCACCTCACTTCCTCCCCTCACCTCACTTCCTCCCCTCACCTCACTTCCTCCCCTCATCTCACTTCCTCCCCTCCCGTCACTTCCTCCCCTCCCCTCTCTTCCTCCCCTCACTTCCTCCCCTCACCTCACTTCCTCCCCTCACCTCACTTCCTCCACTCACCTCACTTCCTCCACTCACCTCACTTCCTCCCCTCATCTCACTTCCTCCCCTCATCTCACTTCCTCCCCTCACCTCACTTCCTCCTCCCTCCCCTCACTTCCTCCCCTCACCTCACTTCCTCCCCTAACCTCACTTCCTCCCCTCACCTCACTTCCTTCCCTCACCTCACTTCCTCCCCTCCCCTCACTTCCTCCCCTCCCCTCATTTCCTCCCCTCACCTCACTTCCTCCCCTCACCTCACTTCCTCTTCCCTCCCCTCACTTCCTCCACTCACCTCACTTCCTCCCCTCATTTCACTTCCCTCCCCTCATCTCACTTCCTCCCCTCACCTCACTTCCTCCTCCCTCCCCTCACTTCCTCCCCTCACCTCACTTCCTCCCCTCACCTCACTTCCTCCTCTCCCTCACTTCCTCCCCTCACCTCACTTCCTCCCCTCACCTCACTTCCTCCTCCCCTCACCTCCTCCCTCCCCTCACCCTCACTTCTCCCCTCACCTCACTTCCTCCTCCCTCCCTCACTCCCTCCCTCACCTCACTTTCTCCCCTCACTTCACTTCCTCACCCCTCCCCTCACTTCCTCCCCTCACCTCACTTCCTCCCCACACCTCACTTCCCTCCTCCCCTCACCTCCTCCCTCCCCTCACCTCACTTCTCCCCTCACCTCACTTCCTCCTCCCCTCACCTCACTTCTCTTCTCACCTCACTTCCTCCTCCCCTCACCTCCTCCCTCCCCTCACCTCACTTCTCCCCTCACCTCACTTCCTCCTCCCCTCACCTCACTTCTCTTCTCACCTCACTTCCTCCCCTCACCTCACTTCCTCCTCCCCTCACCTCACTTTCTCCTCCTCTCACCTCACTTCCTCCTCCCCTCACTACCTCCTCCCATCACTTCCTCCTCCCCTCACCTCCTCCTTCACCTCACTTCCTCCTCCCCTCACCTCCTCCCTCACCTCACTTCCTCCTCCCTCACCTCACTTCTCCCCTCACTTCACTTCTTCCTCCCTCCCCTCACTTCCTCCTCTCCTCCCCTCTCTCTCCTCATTTCTTCCCCCATTCACCTCCTTCATCTCTTCACTTCTTCCTCCATTCACCTTCTCCCTTCCCTCACTTCCTTCCCTCACCTCTCCCTCCGCTCCCCTCCCCTCATCCACCGTCCTTAAAACTCTAGTGTGATGAACACCTGCCACTTACCACCGCATCCAGGAGGGGAAACGAGGGGAGGGGAGACGGAAGGTGGAGGGAAGAGAGCTAGGAAGGAGAGGGGAAAAGAAAGGAGGGGAGGAGGGGAAAAACCAGAAAAGGGCCACACTTCACCCTCAGTAACCTATCCTCTCCCTACAGTTACCTCCTCTCACCCCTCAGTTACCTCCCCTCACCCCTCAGTTAAATCCCTTCACTCCTCATTTACCTCCCCTCACGCCTCAATTACCTCTCCTCACCCCTCATTTACTTCCCCTAATCCCAGAGTTACCTCCCCTCACCCCTCAGTTGCCTCCACTCACCCCTAAGTTACCTCCCTTCATCCCTCAGTTACCCCCCGCCCACACCCTTCAGATTCCTCCCTTTCTACTTAAAGATACACACGTACCGGGTATCGAACCCTGTTGCCTTCCATTGAGACAAGTGCGCTACCTCTGAGTACCAGGACACGTTGAGTCTCAGCTTCTGGGCCCCGTCCAACCTCGTGAACTCTGTCATTATCTGTCACCCTCATCCATTATCCGCTACCCTCATCCGCTCTCTATCACTGTCATCCATTATCTACCACCCTCATCCATTATCTATCACGCTCATCCATTGTCTATCACCTTCATCCATTATCTATCACCCTCACTCATTATCACCACCCTCATCCAATATCTACCACCAACATCTATCATCCACCACCCTCTCAAGAACATAAGAAGGAACACTGCAACAGGCCTACTGGCCTAGGCGAGACAGCTCCAGTTCTCGTACCGACTTAAGCCAATACCTTGACCTAGTCAGGTCAGACACGTTACTTACGGGAGGAGCACTGCATCCGACCTAGTAGCACAAGCTAGTCAGGTCCAACTCACACCCACCCACACCACTCATGTATTTATCCAACCTATTTTTAAAACTACACAACGTTTTAGCGTCTATGACGGTGCTCGGGAGTTTGTTCCGCTCATCCATAACTCTATTACCAAACCAGTGCTTTCCTATATCCTTCCTGAATCTGATTTTTTTCCAATTTAAAGCCATTACTGTGAGTCCTGTCTATGTTAAATATTTTTAGCACGCTATTTACATCCCCTTTATTAATTTCTGTTTTCCAATTATACACGTCAATCATATCCCCCCTAATTCTACGACTTTCTAGAGAGTGCAGATTCAGGACCTCAGTCTATCCTCATAGGGAAGAGATACATGGGATCAACTTTGTCATCCTCCTCTGTACGTTTTGCAGAGCATTTATATCCATTCTATAATACAGTGACCAAAACTGTAGCATAATCTAAATGAGGCCTAACCAAGGATGTATAGAGTTGAAGAACAACCTGAGGACTTCTATTATTTATGCTTCTTGATATGAAGCCAAGGATTCTGTTAGCTTTATTGCGAACACTTATGCACTGTTGTCTTGGTTTCAGATTACTACTAACCAGAACTTCTAAATCCTTTTCGCAATCCGTAATATTAAGATCTACATTATTTAGTTTATATGTGGCATGGTTATTGTCCTGTCCAACATTTAGAACTGCATTTGTCTACATTAAACTGCATCTACCACCTCTCCGACCACTGCATCAGTCTATCCAAATCATCCTGGAGTGCTCTAATGTCTTCATTAGAATGAATTGGACGGCTTATTTTGGTGTTATCAGCAAATATGCTTATGTCGCTATTTATTCCCTCATCTACGTCGTTTATGTAGACTGTGAACAACGGGCCCAACACTGACCCCTGAGGAAAACCGCTTGTGACGTGCCCCCATTCTGATTTCTCCCCATTTATGCAAACTCTGCTGCCTATTTGTCATCCATGTCTCTACCAAGGAAAAAAATTCTCTTCCCATTCCGTGTGCCTTAAGTTTCCTCAATAGCCTCTGATGTGAAACTCTATCAAAAGTCTTACTGAAGTCCATATACACAATATCATATTCATTACCATGATCTACCTCCTCAAACACCTTAGTGAAGAAAGGAAATTCGAAAGGCAGGAATGTCCCTTTGTAAAACCGTGTTGAGATTCATTAATTAATCAATTTATGCCTCATCCATTATCTATCACCCTCACCCATTATCTATCAACCTCATCCATTACCTATAACCCTCATTCATTATTCACCACCCTCATCCATCATCCTACACTCATCCATCACCCCCACTCATCCATCATCCCAACTCATCAATCACCCCCACACTCATCCATCACCTCAACACTCATCCTTCACCCGACTCATTCATCGCCCACACCCATCCATCACCCCAACACTCATCCATCACCCCCCACAATCATCCATCACCCCCACAGTCATCCATCACCACAATAGTCATCCATCACCACCACAGTCATCCATCACAACCACAGTCATCCATCACCAACATAGTCATCCATCACCAACACAGTCATCCATCACCACCTCAGTCATCCATCACCACCACAGTCATCCATCACCAACACAGTCATCCATCACCAACACAGTCATCCATCACAAACACATTTATCCATCACCAACACACTCATCCATCACCAACACAGTCATCCATCACCAACACAGTCATCCATCACCACCACGGTCGTCCATCACCACCACAGTCATCAATCACCACAATAGTCATCCATCACCAACACAGTCATCCATTACCAACACAACCATCCATCACCAACACTGTCATCCATCACCACCACAGTCATCCATCACCACCACAGTGTCATGTAGGGGGGTATCGGAATGAATCGGATATATTGGGGAATATGGGAGTAAGGGAGTCAGTAGGCAGGGGACAGGCAGGAGAGGTGGTAGGAGATGATAGGAGAGGTGAGCGGTAGGTAGGTAATGTGAGGTCACTGGTGACTACAACTTCACCTCTCATTACTCTACCCACCACTCCACACTACTCACCCTCTCACTACTTTAACTAAACATAAATAAATGGAGAAATGAGTAAATAACGGGGACAGTGAATATTACTATTCTACTCAAACACAGTTTATTAAGTCTTTGTACAATAATATATTTGGGAACAGGAGTACATCATTGGGGTTTAGATAAATGGGATGGTACACATAAGCAGTGAGACAGGGAACACAATCAACTTGACGAAAATGAATATAACTTACAATATAGTACAGAGGACAGTTCACTACAGGAACTAAGCCACAGGTCCCAAGACCTACACAGCACGAGTACTGCTCCAAGCCAGTACTCTACCCAATGTCTCCAACAGTCTCCTCCAGAGACTTCAGCAGCCTTTTCCCGAGCCCTGCACCCCAGCAGCAGCTCCGCTCGAAGTCTCTGCTCAGGAGCTCTGCACCCAGGCCAGAGCTCCGCACGAATCTTCCTACTCAGCTGTTCCTTGGGCTTATATTGTCCCGAGAGCACCCCCCACAACCACGTGTACGACCTGACGCCTAGGTCTGACGCCGTCAAGAACAAAAGACCTCAGACGTGGGCGTGGCTGACAGACGTTTGCCAAGGCAAGGTGTGACCATATAATTGGTTAATTAGGTCTCCCCAGAGACCTCACAACCCCAGCTGAACTACATTACATCCCCCTTTCTCCCCCAGTTTAAAATATCTGAGAATTAGGACAATTTGTCCTAAGTTATTAGACTATTTTAATCCTAACCCCTTAAATCTATTACAATACAAAGACAAAATTATACATAACATAATACAAAATTATTCAATACATATATTTCCCTCAACCTTCTCATCTACCACAAGGCAGCATAATCAGTACACCTCGCAGTTGGCCAGCATAACAGTTGCTCTCTGGTGCAAAGCCTCCTTACCCGTCATTTCTCCTTAAACCTAAATGTCGGGCTCCAGTGCCTTCCCTACTTCTACTAGAAATGCACTAGCCAATGCTAGTCACCCTTGCACGTTAACCATTGGGCCAAACCTCTAGGCTTCTTTGGCGTGGAAAACTACTCCAATGGGTTGCATTCTTTCAAGTAACTGCAACTGGACCACTTCACGACCACCAAGGTCGCATTTTCAGCACACTTCACATGCACACTACAAAATCTGAAAATCGAGACAGGGCAGGCATCGCAGCTAAGACCCTCCATTATCCTATGCCACTACTAGGATTCACTGGCCTCATAAAACAAGGCGGCCATAATCACTGGACCGTATTCAAGGTCACCTTATTTCACACAGGTAACACTAACACTTCTGGCAAATCAAAGTAGGCTGGGGACATCTCACACTCAATTGTCTCTCATGGCTGGCAGGACATCCCCACATACCGGTCGTACAGGTCGACCAGCAAGGCAGGATACACCTCCATGCCGCCCTTGAAAGCAGGCTGGTCCCAGCAGCTGGAGTCCATCTCCGCGGCTCACGTCCTTCCACATCTCCGAAGATGGCAACTCCTTCATAGTAGATTCTCCTGTCCTGGCACACCAGCCAGAATCCCTCACACACCACTGCAGCATCAGCGCCATCTCCTCCTCTTGAGCTAGGCAGCATCGCAGCATCACAGCCACAGCATATCCATCATCACAGCACGGCCGTATCACAGCAGCACACAGCACGGCCACAGCATCGCAGGTCCCAGCATCACAGCATGGCCACAGCATAGCCATCACAGCACGGCCGTATCACAGCAGCACACAGCACGGCCACAGCATCGCAGCATGGCTACAGCATCGCAGCACGGCCCCAGCATCTCAGTAAACCGCAGCATCATAAGCAGCCGACATCAGCAGCAGCAGGCTATGGTCAGATGCTCGAGGTGAGATGAGGTGGTGGGGACACTTCAGGTGATTAACAGAGATGTGGTCACCCATCCCTGGCAACTACAGGTAACTGGCGGTTCGTGAGTGATGGTCACAGAGACTGGGTGACGGAGACAGACACCCACTACAATGGATGACAGACTATTACAACCCAGGATTCCAAATGGCCTGTTATCCCGGGTGTAATGGGAGCAAAATAAACACAGCAGAAAAAGTTTAGACTTATATTATCCTTCACCAATTTAGAACAGCAATATGTACACTATGTACAGTGATAAGTATAGTGCACTCCACGGTAAGCAAGGCAGAAATAGAAGCCACAAGATAGCAGACCGTGCTTCAACCAGCTCTAGAATGGGAATGACAAGAGCAGACAGGAGAGCGGTACCCACAAAACCTCTGCGATTGCCAAAACCATTTTTTGGCTAGAACCTGGTCATTTAACGGGGGGCCCCTATCAACTTTAGCAACCTTTTTGCTGGTGGGGGAGATAGCCTGTAAATGAGGGGGTTAATGCGCCGAAAAAAGGTTACGTACCTTTGCATGCCCCCCCCCACCCCGAAAGGTCGGGATTAGGCTGCCACTCCAGGGGTAACCGTGCCGCCAGGGCACAAAATAAGGGGACCCCCTTTCCCCTCCCCAATCCAACTTTGATAGAGTCAGTTTTCTCGTGCCAAAACCCAAACCCTAAAATTAGGTGAGACAGCAGTCACCCAGGCTAGATAGGCCCAAGATACAGGGGGAGGGGCCCCACCCCCACTAAAAAAAAAAAACCCCACCCAGGGGATAAAAAAAAAAAAGAGGTGAAAAGGGGTTACCACAAATACTCCAAACCTAAATAATAAAAATATTAGACTCTAGATAAAGATCTCCCAAAACAATTTTCTTTTGGGAAATTTTAATTTAATTCTGAGGAGTATGGTTGCAGTTTAGCGCCGACTGAGCCTTGGTTGTGGTTTTTAATGGCTTGGAGATATATAGAGGATTCGATCATGTAACTGTGCCCCCCTGCGATGTCGGGCCCCAAAAAAACGAAATGCCGCCAGTACCAGCGCAAAGGGTTCCTTTTTCAATGGTAGAGTAAGCCCCCTGATGTGGCTAAAATTGGCCCTGAAAAGATTTTTCAGGCTGCAACCCCTCATTTCGTTTGTAATCTACTGCCCAACCCAGATCACAAGCAAAACCTTAAATAAAAAAGGTTTGGAGAAGTCAGGAGACAAGAGAGGGTGCGTACACAACTTTTTGCTTTATTAAAGTTTTGTTACAGTCGAGGTCCAATTAAGGAATTTGTGACTGGTAAGAAGGAAAGGGGGGGCACTTTATCTGGAAATTCTTACAAAATTTCTGTAAAATCTATCATCCCTGGGAAATTTTGAAGAGATTTCCCATCATGAGGAACTGGATAATTTTTAATAGCAAAAACTTTAGAAATTTGGGGTGCAACTTTACCCTACCCTTCTGGCCTAAAAAAGTGATAGGACGGGCCCAAAGGAATTTAGAAAAATTTTAATGTTAAAGGGAACTCTTAAAGGTCTCAAAAAAAGACCCTTTAAAGTTTAAGTAGGTTTGACCCCAAGTATCAGACAAAAACCAAAAAATTTCTCTGGGTTGCTGCCGTGCCTTAAGTCCTTTAAAGCTGTTTGGAAATTTTCGGGAATGAAGGGGGGGAATTTTTCATTCCGAAGGGGGTAACGTATTGAAATGACTCCTGGAATTCGAAGGCGAGATTTCCTTCGCCTTATCCGTCAAAGGTCCCTGATAGAGCCTTTAAGGAGATCTAACTTGGACACAAAAGTAGCCTTACCCACAAAGTCAATACGTATCCAGAGGGAAGAGGGTAAGCATCTTAATTGTGACCTCCTTCCCTTACGGTAGTCTGTACACCATCGAAACCCCCTCCTTTTCAGCCCTTCCAGGGATGCCGGGGAAGAATTTGAAATTTAAAATTTTAAAAAAATTCACTTCCTGTGAAAGAGTTCTGCTTTTGTTTTAGCCTTGGGGGGGGGGAAAGTTTAATTGGTTTGAGTTTTATCAATAGAAAACCAAAACAATTTTTTTACATAAAAAAATAAATTTTTAAATTTCAAATTTTTTTGTTTTAGTTCCCCCTTTAAATAACCTTAAGGGTTTAAAATTTTTTAAATATTTTCCTGCAAAAAAAGGTTTTCCTGAGGAAGGGACGGAATTGGGACTTCCCGGGGTAAAAACCTTTTGTTTTTTAATTTTTATTTTGAGGTCTTTAAGGTTTACCCTTTTCTAATAACTCCAAAACTGAACCCTTAAAAAAACTTTAGGTGTGGAATAATTTCCCCTCATCACCTTTTTTTGGGGGAGACGGAAGGGGCCTTTTCTTTTTAACCTTTTTTATCATTTTACGTTTTTATTACCTGGTAACTCTGCCTCTCAACTTGAAAGGGGGAAGGTTTGAATTTTTTCCCAAAATTTTCTTGGAAAAGGGTGCTTTGGCCCAAAAACTCAACAGGTTTTAAATCTTGAAACTTTCCAGGCGCAACGGGGTTTGAACCCAGTGGAAAGGTAAAAATTTCCATATTTTTTTTTTAATTCTTAAATTTTAACCCTTGGGGCGGGGTAAAGAGGCATTGAAAGTTTGGAATCCCAAAAAAAAAAAAAAAAAAAAAAAAATAAAAAAAAAAAAAAAAAAACAAAAATGAATTTTGTTAAAGCTTTGAGAATGCTTTAGTATTAATAACGCATGGAATTGTTTCAGGATATCTGGTTTTTTTATCCATAATCGAAAAAATTTGTTTTCCCGACTTGACCAGGTAGTGCCCTACACAATCTAAATTAAATCTGAAAAAGGGTTTCCCCCGCAGTATGGGTTTGGGAGGTGCAGGTTAAATGGAATGCCCAGGTTTCCCTACTTGCTGACATTTGGGCAACCCCTAATTGATTTTTTCCAATCCTTTTTAAAAATTTGGCCAATAAAATTCTTTTGTGTTTTCTATAAAAGGGTTTTTGAAATTTCCCTAAGTGCCCCCCTAATGACGTTTTATGAGCAAAATTTAAATATTTGAGGCAAAAACTTTGTTGGAACCACAAAACCGTCATACAATTGCGGGCCCTTTTATTCCTTACCAGTTCAGTGCAGATCAAATAAAACTTTTTTAACTTCATACTTTACCGATGACCCAAAGAGGATTTTCCCATTGCGACTCAAAAGGAATTTTAAAAAAAGTTCCCTTTTGTTGTTCCTCCGGGGAAGGACAGTCCCTGGGGGGAAACAGAGACATCTGGGGAATCTGCCCTGGGAATAGGGGGTTTATCGGGGGCTGTTCACTTTACTTTCGAGGCCCCGGGGTTGCCCATAAAAAAACGTGGGTATTTTCCCAGCGGGGTCTTCCCCAAAGGAAGGTAAACATTCCCCCCAGACAAAACCCTTTGGGGTGTTTCCCAGTTATGGCCAAAACCGGAGAAAAATTAATCATTATAGGTTCAGGACAAATAAAATTAATGTTATTACCCGTAATAACATAGCACTTTTATGGGAAAACCTTTTGGAAAAACCTACATCAATCCCAGTGAAAAATTTTGCATGTACATAAATTTTTTTTAAAAAAACAGAATTTTTAGTTCCTCCAAAAGCTTTCCAATAAAACAGAGGAATTCAAGGGAAAGGTTTTTTTGAAGGGGTAAAATTTCTTCTTTACAAGTGAGCAATATCTCCAGATCTCTAAAGGTCTTTTTTTTCGTTGTTTTTAGTTTTCCTTAAGGGGAAAAAAGACTCTGCAAAATAAGGGGCAACCCTTTTTTTATTTTCTCGGGGACTGTTAAGGGGTTTAGAGATTTTTCCCCAAAGGGGTTGGGGGTTTTTGGGGGGGTTCGAACGGATTGACCTACTTTGTTTCGAAAAAGCAACGACAGGGTTCCTTAACCCCTGGGAAAGTTTCAAAAGGTGCGTTCTGGTGGTGTTCTGGATACGTTGTCGAGATGCACCAAAGTATTTTCCTTCCGCAGGGGGCCAAAGTTGAGAAGCGGGCTCACCCGGTATTAGTTGGCTGACGTAGACGTTCCCCCCGGTGGGACTTCATTCTCCAAGGGTTTAGATCTCTGCCAGCCAGGCTGTTGAAAAGACGGGACCCCCTCGGGCAAGGAGCGGTTATTTCGAAGGTATCAGCCAAACCCGGCTGCCCCCAATGCATGGGTTAAATCACGATCTGCAGAAAAAGGGGCTCGAAAAATCTGGTCCACAGACTCCACATTTTTAAAACAGAATAAGCGTACCGCTCCCCAAAAGGAGAGCCACTTTTTTATACCCTTTGGTAAAAACTTTTTTTTCTGCTACAAAGTCCACTGGGATTTACCAAGCTGCCGCCTGTTAATTTAAAAATTTTCGGTATTTGGGGGATAAGTATATGCTCCCCCAAAACTGGCTTCACTACTTGATAATCAGAAAATTCGCGTATTTAAAATGAGTAAATTCCTGTGCCTTACCCAAAAATGCTGTATGAACCAAAAGATGCCCATGTGTTCCGGCCTCAAAGGGTCGAGCCAATTTTCGAAACTTTGAAAAATTTTTCTGGTTCGGCCCCATGAAAGGGGGGAACAAGCTGTACTGCTTTTTTTTAAACTAAATATTTAAGAATGCGAAAACTGCCTCCTTTCTCTTTTCCCCATCAAATCTTCGTTTGCGAATGCCTCTGTTCCCTAGTTTGCTCAAGATTGATTTTTTTGCCAGCCCAAATCCAACGACGTGATTACCCCGGAACAAAACCGCTGCACTATACTGCCATTTTGTCCGAGGTGTATCATCTTCCTCCCCGCAAGAAAAGGGGTCTTTGCCCTAGTCCGTAGGGGAGGAGTCTGATGTGCCTCTCTTCTTCTTAAGTTGTCAGCGATCAGGACGCGTTGCACGCGGGAGAGGCGTTTTTTTTTTAATGCCAATGGAAGGCATTTGCCCAACAAAAGCTGAGGGGCAATTTAGGTAGGTTAGCAAAGTATATGCCGACCCAGACGTCGACTGTCTGGGGCACAAGTTATTCCCCATGCCAGTAAGATTGCAGAATACCCCAAAGTAACCGTTAATTTGCAGGAAAAACCCCTTAGCTAGCCAGTACGATTGCAGAAAAAGCATCAAGCAAAGCCGACTGCAAAAATTTTCCCCCAAACCCAACAGGCTAAAAAATGAAAGCAAAATTTTTAAAGAATGCCAAAAAGTACCCGTTCTGGAAAATTGACCGTGCGAAGAAGCACACCCCAACAAGCTAGTAGCGAGCTGTTGAAAGATACACAATCAACTGACCATAAAACAATGCACGAAAAATTTGTAAAGCAATGCCAACAGCAAGCTGCACATGTTCCTGTAGACTTTTACCCAAGTTTAACCGTTTCTCTAGCCAGCTCCCGCTTCGGACGGTACCCATATTACAACCCCAGGATTTCCCAAATGGCCTGTTATCCCGGGGGTAATGGGAACAAAATAAAAACAGTAGAAAAAATTTAGACTTATTTATCCCTTTACCAATTTTTAAAAAGCAATTGTACATATGTACAGTGATAATATGTGCACTCCCGGTAAGCAAGGGAGAAATAGAAGCTAAAGATGCGCCCCTGTTCAACCACCTAGAAAAGGGAATTTTAAAGGGGAGACGGAAAGTGGTACCCCCTAACCTCTGCGATTTCCCAAAACCCTCTTCTTATGGGAGAACCCCGGTCACTAGTTGAACGAGGGGCCCTCATCAAATCTTAGCAACCTGGTTCGCTGGTTGGGGGAGATAGCCTGTAAATGAGGGTGTGTACATGCGCCGAATAAAGGTTACGTACTCTTTGCATGCCACACAGACCAAGGCAGCAATACATCTACTGGGACACATCTGCTGGGCAGGATAATAATCATAGGCAGCTCTTCAATGGGTGGCAGTTGTGGATTAGTCTTCCAAGGCGGGCTGGGTGACTTCTCATTCCTCTGTAAATATTCAATTTCGGCCAGTAATTGTTTCCCCCAAAAGTCTCACCCAAATACTGATATTCTCCACCATTTATCTCAAACCAACAACCAACTCCACCAAATATAATATTACACCCAAACAATTACTCAGACCCACCGTCTGAAAAAAGGTCAGTTAAGGTCACTAGGATTATAATATCACACTGATATTTACTTTAACTTTACACACACAAGAAAAGAAAATGGTAGCATAACATAAGTATAACCGAGCAGTCAAAAATAAGGCACATGGGACTGGTTCCTACTATAAAAATAATAAGAACCACCACCGCTTAGACACCATGTCATGTAGGGGGGCATCGGAATGAGTCAGATATATTGGGGAATATGGGAGTAAGGGATTATGTAGGCAGGGGAGAGGCAGACGGGGTGGTAGGAGTGAGATGATTAGCGGAGGTAGGTAGGTAATGACAGGTCAGTGGTGACCACCACGACACTCTCATTAACTCTACACTACTCACTAACATATTCCTCGCCCATTCTTAAATCATATATAAACATAATAAAATATAAAAAAAAAAAAAAATAAAAAAAAAAAACGGTGGGCGGGTAAAATTTTACTATTCTACTCAAACACAGTTTATTATTAAGTCCTTGTACAAAAAATAATTTTGGGAACAGGAAACCTTATTGGGGTTTTAGAAAAGGGGGATGGAAAGTATAAGCGTGAACGGGAAAATACAATCAACTTAACCAAAAATGAATATAATTTACAATTTGGGGTTTCCCGGGGGGGGGAAAGGGGCCGGGAACAGTTCACAAACGGGGAAAAACAAAGGGCCACAGGTTCCAAGACCTAAAACAGCACGATTATTTCCCAACCCCGTACTTTGCCCAAACCCCCAACGGGTCTCCCCAGAGACTTCGCGGGCCTTCTCCCGAGCCCTCCCCCCCAGCGGGCGCTCCGCTCAAAGTCTCTGCTCGGGAAACCCTTCTGCACCCAGGCCAGAGCCCCGCCAAAATCTCTTTATCAACTGTTCCTTGGGCTTTATTTTCCCGAGAGAAACCCCCCCCACAACCACGGGGAGGGACTTGAGGGCCTAGGTCGGGGACACCATCAAAAACAAAAAAATCGGACGGGGGCGGGCTGACGGACTTTTGAAAAGGGAAAGGTGGGGGACCATAAAATTTGGGTTTAAAATTTTAGGTCTCTCCAGAAAACCTCCAAGCCCACTGAATACACAAAACGGGTTCATCCACCCACCAACACAGCCCATTCGTCATAACCAAAAGTCATCCATCACCAACCCGGGTCATCCATCTTTCCAGCTTTCCATCACCCAACACACCCATCCATCACCAACCCCGTCACCCAAACACCAACCCAGTCATCCTTCCCCAAAACACAGTCATCCATCACCACCATGTCAACATCACAATCACACTCCCCCAGCACCAACACAGTCACCTCCCCATTTACAGTCACCCAAATCACCAACACATTATCCATCACCAACACACTCATCCATCCCCAAAACCGCTTTTCCATCCCCAAACACAGTCACCCCATCACCACAACACTCATCCATCACCACCGGGAGTCACCCACCCCAAAAAACCACAGCCCATTCACCCCAAAAAAGGGGTCATCCATCCCAAAAACATTTCATCCATAAAAAAACATTCTTTCATCAACCAATCATCCATCCCCAAAACACAGTCATCCTTTGCCCAAAACATACCTTCCATAAAACCAACACACTCATCCTTCACCAACACACCATCCATAAAAAACACACTATCCTTTCCCACCACAGTAAAACCATAAACCAGCGCAGCCCCAACCATCCCCCACCACAGTCACCATTAAAATTTATTTCCTTCCATCACCAACACAGTTATTCATCACCCCCCCACAGTAAATTCCATTCCAACCCACTCATCCATCACCAACACAGCCCCACCCATCCCCCAACCCCAGTTTTCCATCCCCAAACACAGCCACCCTTCCCCAAACCGCACTTATCCATCCCCAACACATTCTTTCCATCACCAACATTTTTATCCATCACCAACACAGTCATCCATCACCAACACACTTAAACCCCCACCCCCCCCCAGAATCATCCATAAACCACACTCAAAATCACCAACACAGTCACCCTTTCACCACCACAGTCATCCATCACCCCCACATCTTTCCATCCCCAGTACAGTCATCCATCACCTGGCGGGTTCTTTCATCCCCAAAGGGAAGTTCCATCACCGGGGAAAAGTACCCCTTCCCCAACACAGTCATTTCATCACCACCCCCAAGTCATCCATCACCATCACCCCCACCCAAAATCCCCAACACAGTTTCCATGACCCCCCACAGTCATCCATAAACCAACACAGCCACCCTTTCACCAACACACCTTTCCACCCACCAACAGGGGAAACCACCCAACACAGTCACCCCATCCCCAAACCAAGAAAATCCATCACCAAACAGTCATCCATCCCCCACACAGTCATCCACCCACTAACACTGCCCATCCATCATCAACACCTCATCCATCCCCAACAAAGCATCCATCCCCAAAAACAGTCATCCATCCCCAACACAGTCTTCCATCCCCAAACACAGTAAACCTCACCCAAACACTCTTTCCATCCCCAAACACAGCCCTTCCATGGCCAACACACTCTTTCCTTTCACCAACGCACCATTTTAATCACCAACCCCATCCATCCCCAAAACACAATCATCCATCCCCAAAACCAGCATCCATCAAAAAACCAGCCCTTTCCATCACCAAAAAAAATTTATCCAATCAAACAACTAAACCCATCCCCAACAGAGTCATCCTTCACCACCACAGCCTTTCCTTTTCCAAAAACGCACCCCATCTATAAACCACCACAGTAAACCAAACACCCCCCACAGTCTTCCTTTCCCCGGGACACAGTCATCCATCACCCCACAGTCACCCAAATCATAACACAGCCCATAAATCACCAACACAGTCATCCATCACCAACAGATTATCCATCCCCTTCACGGTAAACCTTCCCCAAAAAAACAGTAAACCATCAAAAAACACAATCATCCATCCCCAAAACACCCCCAAATGCATAAACCCAACAAAATCATCCATCCCCAACACTGAACCCTTCCCCAAACACAGTCTTTCCCATCTCCAACCAGCACCCAACCCCCAACTCATCATCAATAAACAAAACACATTTTCCCTCCTTCACCAACACAGAAAAACCCCCCCAATCCCCCAAAACACACTCTTCCCCCCAACACAGTCACCCTTTCACCGGGCACAGTCATCCATCAACAAACATTCATCCATCACCAAAAAAGCCCTGACCCAACCAAGACTTTCTTTCGTCCCCAAAACAAAATTCACCATCCCCCCAACAAAAACCATCCCCCAACCCAACACAGCCCATCCATCACCAACCGTCTTTCCATCACCAACACATCATTCGTTCACCACAGTAAACCCTCACCAACACATTACCCATCACCAACACATCACCCATCAAAAACCCACTCATCCATCCCCAACACAACCATCCATCACCAACACAGTCATCCATCCCAAACACATTTCATCCACCCCAAACACAACCACCCATCACAAACACAGTCTCATCACCAACAAAACCCCATCCATCACCAACTCAGTCATCCATCACCACTCAGTCATCCATACCAACCCAGTCATCCACCACCAACAAGTTTCCATCCCCCCAACACATAAATTCCCCTAAAAACCAAAACACATTAAATCCATCCCCAACACACTCACCATCCCCCAACCACCCCATCCATACCAACCAATCTTTTCCATAAACCAAAAAAGTCAAAACACCAACACGGGCACCCCTCACCAACACAGCACCCAAATCACAAACACGGTCATCCTCGCAACACAGTCACCCATAAAACAACACATTAATTTCATCACCAACCACTTTTCCATCACCAACAAAACCCATCCATCCCCAACACAGTAAATCCATCACCAACAAAACTCATCCATCACCAACAAAACCCTTCCATCACCAACACATTTTCCCCTTAAACCAACACAGTCATCCCATCCCCCAACCCCCTTTTCATCCATCCCCAACACATCCATCACCACACATTTTCCACCCACCAAAACACTTTTCTATCCCCAAAAACAAGTCACCCATCCCCAAACCACTCTTTCCACCCATCAACCATCCATCTTTCCATCCCCAAACACACTCACCCCATCCCAACCGTTCCATCCCCAAACACAGTAAATCCATAACCCCCAAACCCAAGTGACCCCTTCCCCAAACCACAGGGATCCATAAACCAACACAGTGATCCATCACCAACCAGTGATCCTCACCAACACTTTCACCCCCAAAACCAACAAAACCCAAATCCTTCACCAACACAGTCACCCATCACCAACACACTCATCCATCCCAAAACACACTCTTTTCCTCACCAACAAACCATCCATCACCAACACAGTCATCCATCCCCAAAACACACTCATTCCGTAAAAAAACCCACAGCCCACCCATCCCAAACAAAACCCCTTTCCCCAACACAGCCCATCCATCCCCAAACCACTCATCCATAAAAAAACCCCAGTATCCATCACCAACACACTCATCCATCACCAACACATCTTCCATCACCAACACACTCATCCACCCACCAACACACTCATCCATCCCCAAAACAAAAGCACCCATCCCCAACACAGTCACCCATCACCAAAAAAGTCTTTTCCATCACCACAGTCACCATCACCAAACATTCTTTCCACCCCCAACACACTCATCCATCCCAAAAACACTCACCCATCCCAAAAAACCCAAACCATCACCAACACAGTCATCCACCCCAAAAACACACTCATCCATCCCAACAAACCATCCTTTCCCAAACACAGTAAACCATCACCAACAAAAACCATCCATCCCCCAACTCTTTTCATCCTTCACCAACTCATTTCATCCATCACCAAACCAGTCATCCCCCCCAAACACAGTTACCCCTCACCAACACACTCACCCCACCCACCAACACATTCACCCAAATCCCCAAACACACTCATCCATCCCCCAAACCACATCACCAAACCCAACAAAATCTCCATCACCAAAAAAAACAGTCATCCTTTCCCCCAAACACAGTCATCCATCCCAACAAAAGTCATCCATCACAAACAGGGTCATCCATCGAAACACAGTCATCCACCCAACAACACTTTCCCTTCCCCCCCCAAACCCACACTCCCCATCACCAACAAAAAACCACCCCATCCCCCAACACAGTCACCCATCACCAACCACTCACCCAAACCCCAAAACCCCAAAAACCACCCATCCCCAAAACACGTCACCCATCACCAACACAGTCATCCATCCCCAACACCTCATCCATCCCCAAACACATCCATCAAAAACACACTAATCCATCACCAACACATCATCATACCCAACACAGTCATCCATCACCAAACACACTCATCCATCATCAAAACACCCTTTCCCCATCACCAACACACTCATCCATCCCAACCAGGACCAACCCCCCAAAAATTGATCCATCACCAACACGTGATCCATCACCAAACAGTGATCCATCACCAACACAGTGACCCCACCCACCAACACATTCATCCATCCCCAAAACACAACCACCCCTCACCCAACACAGTCTTTTCCATCCCCAAACACACCCCTTCCATACCAACACACTCACCCTCCCCAACAAAACCCACCCCACCCACCAACACGTATCCATCCCCAAACCCACACTCTCCGTCCCCAAACCCAATTTCCCCTCCCAAACACAACCATCCATCACCAACACAGTACCATCACCAACACACTCCCACACCAACACAGTCATCCATCCCCAACACACTAAACCTCCCCAAACCCACATTTCTTTTCCATCCCCAAACAAACCCCTCCTTCACCAACCCCCACTCATCCACCACCAACAAGTCACCCCACCCACCAACACACTCATCCATACCAACACAGCTTCCATCCCAACAACCACCCACACGAAAAAACCCCAAACCATCACCAACACAAAAATCCATCACCAACACATTCATCTTTCAAAAACACAGTTTTCCTCCCCAAAACCAGTCATCCATCACCCCCCAACCCACCTCACTAAAAAATTAAATAGACATTTAAAAATTTATATAAATCAACCCAAAAAACCACCTCAAAAAAACACTAAAATTTATACTAAAACTTTTATATTATCCAGGAAAAATTAAAAATAATATTTTTGGGTGAGTCGGGAAAGATTTTAAAGGCTGTAAAGTAAAAGGAGAATTGATGAGACGTAAGTAGGTGTTTAAATTTGGGGTGGGTTGACGTGGAACCAAAAAAAATTTTTAAAAGGGTTTGTTAGTCGATGTTAGGGAGTTTTTTAGGTTTAAGTTACTAAAACCAGGGTTAAATTTTAGGTTTAAAGTCTATCTATTTCAAGGGTATTAAGGCTGCAGGGTAAACCTGTACACCATTTGTCAAAAAATTTTTTTAAATTTAAAAAAATTACGGGATTAATGTAAACTACCAGTTTTAATAACCCCGGATGTACCCCTCTAGCGTAAAAATACACCATACCCCACCTCGTAGAGCTATACACAAAAAAAAAAATCCCTCTGTATACACCAGTGTTTCTTACCACTGGGTATTTTAAATGGAAATCTATATATACATTATATAGGGACAAAGACATTCTTTTGTATATACTTTTGGAGAAAAAAACCTCTCAGTTTATACCACATATTTCTGAGTATATATATATATTATATTATATTGGTTTTATAAATTTATATAATATATATAAAATATATTATTTATATATTATATATTTAAAATATAATCCCATATAAAAATATATGTTTTTTTTAAAATATACATAAAAAATTATATATATATAAATATATAAAAAATTTTAATTTATATATAATATATTTTAAAATATACATATATATATATACATA
The DNA here is from genome assembly GCF_026875155.1 of Cherax quadricarinatus. Taxonomy (NCBI): domain Eukaryota; kingdom Metazoa; phylum Arthropoda; class Malacostraca; order Decapoda; family Parastacidae; genus Cherax; species Cherax quadricarinatus. The sequence goes on along the minus strand of NC_069414.1, from coordinate 43,410,023 downwards.
AAAATATATATATGCATTTAGTATGTGTGGTGGGTGTGTGGGTGTTTGTTTTGTGTGTGTGTGTGTGGGTTTGGGTGTTTTTTTGGTGGTGTGTGGTGTGGTGTGTTGTGTGTGTGTTTGTGTACTCCCCCGGGTTTTTAAAATCGCCTATTTTGGGGGTTCCAGGAGCGATTTCCTATTTCCCGGGCCCCCCGCCTCTTCCCCGGATCGCTACTAGGTCACTCCCCTGAACCGGGGAGCTTTATTATCCTTGGGTTTTAAAGCTATGAAAGGAAATTCCTCCCTCCACTACTTTCGCTTCCCCCAAGGGCTATTCCACTTCCTGACTACCCCTGTGGCTGAAGAAATATTTTCCCAACTCCTGTGATTCATTTGCGATTCATTGTGGGTTTTGTGTGTTGCGTGTGTTTGGGGTGTGTGTGTGTGTATTTTTTAGTGTGTGTGTTGTGTTTTGGTGTGTTTTCTTTGTGTTTTGTGGGTGGGTGTGTGTGTTTTTGGGATGTTTTGGGGTTTTTGGGGTTTTGTGTGTGTGTGTGTGTGTTGGTGTGCTTTGTGTGTGGTGTGTGTGTGGGGTTTTGGTATTTGAAATTGTGGGGTGTGTGTGTGTATGTGTGTTGGCGTGTGTGTGTGTGTGTGTGTGTATTTGTATGTGTGTGTGTGTGTGTTTGTGTGTGTGTACTCACCTAGTTGTACTCACCTAGTTGAGGTTGCGGGGGTCGAGTCCGAGCTCCTGGCCCCGCCTCTTCACTGATCGCTACTAGGTCACTCTCCCTGAGCCGTGAGCTTTATCGTACCTCTGCTTAAAGCTATGTATGGATCCTGCCTCCACTACATCGCTTCCCAAACTATTCCACTTACTGACTACTCTGTGGCTGAAGAAATACTTCCTAACATCCCTGTGATTCATCTGTGTCTTTAGCTTCCAACTGTGTCCCCTTGTTACTGTGTCCAATCTCTGGAACATGCTGTTTTTGTCCACCTTGTCAATTCCTCTCAGTATTTTGTATGTCGTTATCATGTCCCCCCTATCTCTCCTGTCCTCCAGTGTCGTCAGGTTGATTTCCCTTAACCTCTCCTCGTAGGACATACCTCTTAGCTCTGGGACTAGTCTTGTTGCAAACCTTTGCACTTTCTCTAGTTTCTTTACGTGCTTGGCTAGGTGTGGGTTCCAAACTGGTGCCGCATACTCCAATATGGGCCTAACGTATACGGTGTACAGGGTCCTGAACGATTCCTTATTAAGATGTCGGAATGCTGTTCTGAGGTTTGCTAGGCGCCCATATGCTGCAGCAGTTATTTGGTTGATGTGCGCTTCAGGAGATGTGCCTGGTGTTATACTCACCCCAAGATCTTTTTCCTTGAGTGAGGTTTGTAGTCTCTGACCCCCTAGACTGTACTCCGTCTGCGGCCTTCTTTGCCCTTCCCCAATCTTCATGACTTTGCACTTGGTGGGATTGAACTCCAGGAGCCAATTGCTGGACCAGTTCTGCAGCCTGTCCAGATCCCTTTGTAGTTCTGCCTGGTCTTCGATCGAGTGTATTCTTCTCATCAACTTCACGTCATCTGCAAACAGGGACACCTCAGAGTGTGTGTGTGTGTGTGTGTGTTTGTGTGTGTGTGTGTGTGTGTGTGTGTGTGTGTGTGTGTGTGTGTGTGTGTGTGTGTGTTTGTGTGTGTGTGTGTGTGTGTGTGTGTGTGTGTGTTTGTGTGTGTGTGTGTTTGTGTGTGTGTGTGTGTGTGTGTGTGTGTGTGTGTTTGTGTGTGTGTGTGTGTGTGTGTGTGTGTGTGTGTGTGTGTGTTGTGTGTGTGTGTGTGTGTGTGTGTGTGTGTGTGTGTGTGTGTGTGTGTGTGTGTTTGTGTGTGGAATACATGATAACAGATATATTTAAGCAAATTTCCTAAATTTACTTGTAACAGATAAGTGAACTGTGATATAAATCCAGATGTTCTCCTGTTAAACCTTTTGAGGCCTACTCTACAGAGCGTGTAGGGGTTTTAAAGGGGGACCCCTGGCACCTACAGAGCAGGTAGAGGCCGTGATCCGGCACTTACAGAGCAGTGTAGAGTTTTCCGTGACCCCTGGCATTCGAGCAGTTTTGAGTGTCACGTAAATCCTGGCACTCTACAGAGCAGTTTTTAGAGGTCAGTGTTTTTGGCACTCTACAGAGCAGTGTAGAGTGTCACGTGACTCCTGGCACTCTACAGAGCAGTGTAGAGTGTCACGTGACTCCTGGCACTCTACAGAGCAGTGTAGAGTGTCACGTGACTCCTGGCACTCTACAGAGCAGTGTAGAGTGTCACGTGACTCCTGGCACTCTACAGAGCAGTGTAGAGTGTCACGTGCCCCTGGCACTCTACAGAGCAGTTTTTTTAGAGTGTCACGTGACTCCTGGCACTCTACAGAGCAGTGTAGAGTGTCACGTGACTCCTGGCACTCTACAGAGCAGTGTAGAGTGTCACGTGACTCCTGGCACTCTACAGAGCAGTGTAGAGTGTCACGTGACTCCTGGCACTCTAAGAGCATTTTGTAGAGTGCACGTGACTCCGGGCCCTTTTACAGAGCGTGTGGTGTCAGTAAAATCCTGGACTCTCAGAGCATGTAGGTGTAGTGACTCTGGCATCTAAAGAGCAGTGTGAGTGTCGGGGACTCTGGCATTTAAAGAGCAGTGTAGGTGTCACGTGATCCTGGCACTTACAGAGCGTGAGAGTGTCACGTGATCCTGGCACTTACAGAGCAGTGTAGAGTGCAGTGACTTTTTGGCATCTACAGACAGTGTTGAGTGTCACGTGACTTGGCACTCTCAGAGCATTTTTAGAGGTCACGTGACTCCTGGCACTCTACAGAGCAGTGTAGAGTGTCACGTGACTCCTGGCACTCTACAGAGCAGTGTAGAGTGTCACGTGATCTTGGCCCCTTACAGGCAGTGTAGAGTGTACGTGATCCTGGCACTCTACGAGCAGTGTGAGTGTCACGTGACCCCTGGACTTACAGAGCAGTGTAGGTGTCACGTGACTCCTGGCATCTACAGGCGTGTAGGGTTAAAAAGGACCCCTGGCACTTAAAGGGGCGGTAGAGTGTACGGACTCCTGCACTCTACAGAGCAGTGGTAGATTTGTCAGTGACTCCTGGACTTACAGAGCGTGTAGAGTGTACGTGACCCTGGCACTCTAAAAAGCATTTGTAGAGGTCCGTGACCCCTGGCCTCTAAGAGCAGTTGTAGAGTGTCAGTGCCCCTGGCACTTACAGAGCAGTTTTTAGAGTGTCACGTGGGACCCTGGCACTCTACAGGGGTGTTAGGTGCCGTGACCCCCTGGCATCTACGGGCAGTGTAGAGTGTCAGTGATCTTGGCATCTACAGAGCTGTTAGAGTGTACGTGACTCCTGGCCTTCAGAGAGTTTTAGAGTGTCACGGACCCCTGGCACCTACAGAGCAGGTGAGTGTCACGTGACTCCTGGCACTCTAAGAGAGTGTAGGTGTCAGGACTCTTGGAAATTACAGAGCAGTGAGATGTAAATGATTTCCGGGCACTCTACAGAGCAGTTTTAGAGTGTCCTGACCCTGGCCTCTACAGGCAGTGTGGGGTTCCGGATTCCGGGACTCTACAGAGCATTTTTTGTAGAGTGTCACGTGACTCTTGGCACCTACAGAGCAGTGTAGAGTGTCACGTGCCCCTGGCACCTACGGCATTTTGTAGAGTGTACGTGACTCCTGGCACTCTAAGAGCAGTGTAGAGTGTCACGTGACTCCTGGCATTTAAAGAGCAGTGTAGAGTGTAAAAGTGACTTGGCATCACAGGCATTGGAAAGGTGTACGTGACCCCTGGCACTCTACAGAGCAGTGTAGGTGTCACGTGACTCTGGCACTTACAGGATTAATTGGTTGGGATTAAGGATTGGTGATCCCTTCATTACGACATTTTAAGGTTGTGGGGGTTCCCCCGGGGGGTGGGTGTGGGGGGGTGGGGAGTGGGGGGGGGGGGGGGGTTGGGTGGGGCCCGTGCGGTTGGGGGGGGGGGGTGGGGGGGTCCGGTTTTCTTTGGGGGGGGGTTTTGTTTTGGGGGGGGTGTGTGTGGTTGGTGTGTGGGGTGGGTGGGGGGTGGGGGTGGGGTTGGGGGTGGTGGGGTGGTGTGTGGGGGGGGTGTGTGTTTTGGTGTGGGGGTGGGGGTGGTTGGGGGTGTTTGTGGTTGGGGGGGGGGTGGTGGGTTGGTGTGGTGGTGTGTGGGGGGTGTGGGTGGGGTTGGGTGTTTGTGTGTGTTTGTGTGGTTTGTGGGGGGAGTTTTGGGGGTTGTGGGGTGTGTGTGTGTGTGTGTGGGTGTGTGGTGTGTTGGTGGGTGTTTGTGGGTGTTTGTGTGGGTGTTTTGTGGTGGGTGTGTGGGGTGTGGTTGTGTTTGGTGGTGTGTGGTTTGTTGTGTTTGTGGTTGTGTGTTTTTGGGTGTGGTGTGTGTGTGTTTGTGTGTGTGTGTGTGTTGTGTGTGTTTGTGGTTTTTGGTGTGTGGGTGGGTGTGGTGTGTTGTTTGTGTGTTTGTGTGTGTGTGTGTGTTTGTGTGTGTTTGGGTGTGTTTGTGGTGTGTGGTTTTTTGTGTGTGTTTGTGGGGTTTTGTGTGGGTGTGTGTGTGTTGTTTGTGTGTGTGTGTGTGTGTGTGTGTGTTTGTGTGTGTGTGTTGTGTGTGGGTGGTTTTGGTGTGGGTGGTGTTTGTGTGTGTTGTGTGTGGGTGTTTGTGGGGGTTGTGTGTGTTGGGTGTGTTTTTTGTTTTGTGTGTGTATGTGTGTGTTGTGTTGTGTGTGTGGGGGTGGGTGGGTGGGGTGTGTGGGTGTGTGTGGGGTTGTGTGTGTGGTGTGTGTGGTGTGTGGTTTTTGTGTGTGTTTGTGTGTGTTTGTGTTGTATGTGTATGTGTGTGTTGTGTGTTGGTGTGTGTGTTTGTTGTTTTTGGTGTGTGTATGTGTGTGTGTGTGTGGGGTGTTGTGTGTGTGTGGTGGAAAGTGTGGTGTGTTTTGTGTGTGCTGTGTGTGTGTTTGGTGTGTGTGTGTGTGTGTGTGTGTTGTGGGTGTGGTGTGTGTGTGTGTGTGTGTGTGTGTGTGTGTGTGTGGGGGGTTTGTGTGTTTTTGTGTGTGTATGTGTGTGTATGTGTATGTGTGTGTGTGTGTGTTGTGTTGGTATGTGTGTGTTTGAGTTGGTTTGTGTGTGGTGTGTGTGTGTGTGGGGTTGTTGCTTTGGGGAAAGTGTGTTGTGTGTGTGTGTGCTTGTGTGTGTGTGTGGTGTTATGGTGGTGTATGGGGTTTTTGTGTATGTGTGTGTGGTGTTGTGTGTGGTTGTGTATGGGTTGTGTGTGTACTCACCTATTTTCCCCTAGTTTGGTTGCGGGGTCGATTTAAAAGCCTGGCCCCGCCTCTTCACTGACTGCTACTAGGTCTCTCTCTCCCTGCTCCTGGCTTTTATACCTCCCCTTTAAAAAATATGTATGGTTCCCGCAACCGTCACTTTCTAGGCTTTTCCCACGGTTGGGATACCATGACTGAAAAAATACTTTTAAAATCCCCCTTTTTCATCTGGTCTTCAACTTCCCCAAAAAAAAAAGGGCCTCTTGTGTCTGGCCCTTCTGGGAAAATCCCGTCTTTTCCACCTCGTCTATTCCGCGCAGTATTTTTTTGTCGTTATCATGTCTCCCCCACCTCCCGGCCTCCGAGTGTCAGGCCCATTTCCCCCAACCCTTTTTTCGTAGGACAAACCCCGTAGCTCTGGGACTAGTCTTGTTGCAAAAACCTTTGCACTTTCTCTAATTTCTTGAGTGCTTGACTAGGTGGATTCCAAAATGGGGGCTGGGGGTACTCCAGTTGGGCCTGACGTAAATGGATAAGAATCTTGAACGAAACCTTATGAGGTATCGGAACGTTTCCGTGGTTTTTCCCGGCGCCGGTATGCTGCGCAGTATCTGATTGTGTGCGCCTGGGAGTATCTGGTGTTTACTCACCCCAGATCTTTTTCCTTGAGTGAGGTTTGCAGACTTTGGCCAAAATCTAAACTTATTGCGTTTTTCCCTCTTTCTTTGCCCTTTTCCCCAATCTTCATGACTTTGCATTTGGCAGGGTTAACTCAAAGGGGCCCGTTGCTAGCCAGGCTTGTAACCCTTTAGGTCTCTTTTTAGTTGTGCCTGACCTATCCGATTTGGTTTTTCTCATTAACTTCACATCGTCCCCCAAAAAAAGGACACTTCAGTCTATCCCTTCCGTTATGTCATTCAATATACCCCGAAAAAGTACAGGTCCTAGGATGACCCTGTGGAACCCCGCTTGTAACAGGCGCCCACTCTGACACCTAGTCACGACATGACTCGTTGTTGCCTCCCCTGTCGGTTTTTTTGATCCATTGCAGTGCCTTTTCCCGTTATGATGCCTGATCCCCTAGCTTTTGCCAGTAACCCCTTTTTTGGGGGAAAATGTGTCGAAGGCCTTGTTGCGTCCCAAAAAAAAGCAGTGTCCACCCCCCTCTCTTGCTTATTCTTCTCTTGTCATAAAACTTAGTAGGTTTGTGACACATGATTTTCCCCCCCCCGAACCATATGATTGTCAAATTTACACTTTTTTCTTTCCCGGTGCTCCCCCTCTCCTCCGATGATCTTCTCCATGACCTTGCATACTATACATGTTAGTGATAAAGGTCTGTGTTTAGTGCCCCATTCTGTCTCCCTTTTTAAAAATTGGGATACATTTTCCCTCTTCCATACCTCGGGGGGTTTCCCGTTTCAAAAGATGTGTTGAAGATCTTTGTTAACGGTACACAAAATCTCTGCTCCTCTTTAAGGACCCACGGAGAGATGTTGCTGGGCCCCCCGCCTGTGAGGGGGTCAAGTTGCCAGCACTTCTCTCCCTTGGTTTTATGTCCTCATCCGCACTTTCTGGTGCACCCCCCCGCTTGATTTCCTGGAGTCCTACTGGTTTCCACTGTAAATATTCTTTTTTAAAACTTGTGTTTAGCTCCTGAAACATCCGGTCGTTTCTTGTGATTTTCCCCATCACCCTTCCTCATCGATTACCGGTCCTTGCTGTTGTTTTCCCCCTGAGTGGTGACAAAAAACTTCGGGTCAGTCTTGACTTTCGATGCTTTCATTTTCGTATTGCCGCTGAGCCTCCCCTTTTTATCGCGCTATTCGTTTTGGATCTTCGGTTCTCTTTATTTTCCTGGTTCTCTGTCTTCTGTACCTTTTCCATTCTCTAGTACACCTGTTTTGCCTCCCCACACCTTTTGGGTGAACCAAGGGCTCGTTCTGTCCCTTCCCATTATTTCTGTTTCCCTTAACAACAAACCCCTCCTGCCTCCTTGCATTTTTTTGCCCCAAAAGTCCATCATTTTGTATGGGTTTTTCCCGTAGTTCCCCCTCCCACTAAATGTCTTGAAAAAAAAGTTCCTCAAGCCTGAGTAGTTCCCCTTTTGTGTTTGGTTTTTCCCACCCTTTTCCCGTACTCTCTCCCTTTTGGGCTCAACTATGTAGTCGAAGCACAGAACCACATGATCACTAGCTCCCAGGGGCCTTTCATACATGATATCCTCGATGTCAGAACTACTCAAGGTGAATACAGGTCCAGTCTTGCTGGTTCATCCTCTCCTCTCTCTCTGGTAGTGTCTCTAACATGTTGATGCATGAGGTTTTCCAGAACCAATCCATCATCTTGGCTCTCCATGTTTTGGGACCCCATGGGGTCCAGGTTTTCCAGTCAATCTCCTTGTGATTGAAAATCACCCATAACTAGTAACTTTGCTCCCCCATGTGTGCTCTCCTGGCCACCTCGGCTAGTGTGTCGACCATTGCTCTGTTGCTCTCATCGTATTCTTCTCTTGGCCTCCTGCAGTTCTGTGGTGGGTTGTACATTACTACAATTATCACCTTATGTCCCTCAGACTGGATTGTTCCTATTAAGTAGTCTCTTTCGCCCGTGCCATCCATTCCTTCCATTTTCTCAAACCCCCACTGGTTTTTAATGAGCAGTGCAACTCCTCCTCCCCCTCTCCTCCCTCTGTCTTTCCTGAGGATTTGATATCCGGATGGAAAGATTGAATCTGTTATTATTCTGGTGAGTTTTGTTTCTGTGAGTGCTATTATGTCTAGGGATGTCTCCTTGATTCTTTCATGCCACTCCTCATACTTATTTGTTATTCCATCTGCATTTGTATACCACACCTTCAACTTCTTTTCTAAGATTGTGGTCTGGGAGGTGTATTGGGGTTGGGGAAGTGGGAGACCTGATAAGGAACTATGGGTGGTTGCTGTGGGGGTGGAGTTTGTAATGCAGTGGGTGGGGGCATTGGATATGGCATGGGTGTTTTGATTTAGAGAGTTTGGTTGCACTTAGGTTGACCTGGTTGGGAGGCTTCTATAGGAAGTTGTGAGGGAGGCTGTATTTGATCTTCCTGTGTCTGGGATCTCCTGTCTGTCTTCTCCATCCCCTCTCTTTCCTCCTTTCGCCTTTGTACCATCTCTCTCTGTTTCTGCCTTTCTGCTTGTGTTCTGTCGCGGTCGAGGTACACCTTCCTGTATGCCGGCATGTCCCTTAATCGTGCTTTCTCCTGCACGATTCTGTTCCGAGTCGATTCTGCCTTGAAGGTCATTTTCACTGGCCGGGTTCTTTTTTTTGCAAACCCCCCTATTCTCCGAAATTTTTCCAGCTGGGTCATGTCGTCTTCTCCTATTGCTTTCATGATGCTTTCAATTGCTTTTTTTTCCCTTTGTTTTCTTGCTTCATATGTTTCCCCTTCAACTTCCTGGAGCCCATACACAAAGACTGACCTCACCCTTTCATTCTTCCACTGCATATCCCTGTGTATCCCCTCATTTAATTTGATTTCCTCCATTGCAGCTTTCCTTTCTTCAGTTTCACTAGCTAATGTACTTGGGCTCAGTGGCCTGTCATTTTCCCTTCTCGGCTTTCCCTGGGCTCTGCTGTGGTCTGTTAGGGCCTCCACATATAGCTTAGCTCTTTCATTTACTACAGTCTCCACTGATTGAGCTTCTACATGCAGTTTTGCTCCTTCTTTCCCTACAGTCTCCTTATTTGTGACTGAGGTAGCAGTCTCTCTTGTCAATCCCAAAATGTTCTTTAGTTCTTTAGGCTGTTTCAGATTTTTCAGTTCCTCTTCTAAACTCTGTATCCTGGCCTCTGTGGCTTGGACTTGCACCTCCAACTTCCTGCTTTCCATGTCTATCCTCTCTTCCATTCTCATGCTAAGTTCTTCTAGTTTCTTTTCCCATTCATGTTCCCTTTTTGTGAGCTCTGCTGCTCAATCTTCCTTTGCAGTTTCCTCCTCCTGTCCCTTGGTTTCTCTTGTTGCTCTCTGGCAACCCATTTTTGTTTTATCCTGATTGCCTCAGAGTGGGAAACCTATGTAATTCTGTATGTTAGGTTAGTATTGTGTATGTCAGAGTGTGGGGGGGGGAGGTAGTGGAGGAACTGTGGCTATGTGGGAGAGTAGTGGGGAGGGGGAGTGGGAAGGTGGGAGAAGCAAGTGGGTGAGTGGGAGAGGGAGAGGGGGAAGGAGGGAGAGGTGGGAAGGGGGAGGGGTGAAAGAGGGAGGGGAGGGATCAGGTGGAGTGAGATGTCGGTGGGGGAGGGGGGAGTGTATGTGTGAGTCTGGCAATGTGTGTGTGTGTGTGTATGTGTGTGTGTGTGTGCGTGTGTGTGTGTGGTGTGTGTGTGTGTGTGTGTGTGTGTATGTGTTGTGTGTGTGTATGTGTGTGTATGTGTGTGTATGTGTGGTGTGTGGTGTGTGTGCGTGTGTGTGTATGTGTGTGAATGTATGTGTGTACTTACCTAATTGTACTCACCTAACTGTGGTTGCAGGGGTCGAGACTCAGCTCCTGGCCCCGCCTCTTCACTGATCACTACTAGGTCCTCTCTCTCTCTGCTTCCTGAGCTTTGCCATTGTGAAGGCTTACTCAGCCCTGTAACAACTTCAGACAGTATTACCAAGGCTGGCTCCTCCTCAGGAAAATTAGTGAATAGAAAAAGAAATAATAACAGACAAACATAAACACTTTATTATATAGAAAATATAAAACACTTAAATATGAAATATTAATCCTACATTTAAAGAAAATGAAAAATGAAAAATATAAATAACTGAATTCAACGCTAATATATATAGGGGTGTCTGGTGTTGGTGACACTGAGTGTTGAAATCGTAGCCGTTGCCGATGATGGGGGGGGGGGGGTCGCAGGTGTTGGTTACAACCCACTGGCTAGTTCTTCACAGTATAGCCTTGAGTGTTATATCCCGATGACAGGAAAGCAGGTCCTTTACCACTGCAATGATGAGGGGTTACGTCCTGCAATTTCATACAGGTGCACAGGTAATTAAACCCAAAAAAAGGGAAAGTCCCCAGGACATTATTCCATCCCCTTTCATTTCGTCTTTTGATTGGCGGGGGGCCCCCTTCCGGGTCTTCCAAGAGTAGTTGCGGGGTACTGTGGTCTAGTGTTTTAATGTTTGGCCCGGACCCCCACACGTCCCCTTTTCGGGGGGGGGGGGAAGGGGGGGAAGGGATACCCAAAAAGCTAGACTGACCCCCCTTTTAACAAGCAGCCCGGCGGTAAAAACAAATCACTTTCGGGGGGGGGGGAAAAAATGGGGGAGTTTTGGATTTTACCCTACCCTTAACAAGTAGCCGGCAATGAAACTATTGTTCCTATATATTTCCCTTTTCAAATCCTATCTGTTAAAACTTTTCCCTCACACTCTGCCTTTACCAAGACTTATAGTCAAGGAGTATAAAAAGAAAGGAAAGGGAAAAATTTTCTAACATGGGGGGAAGGGTCGCAAAAGGCAAAAATCTTCTACTGACTGTCCCCGATTTAACCAGTCAAAAAAAATTTTTGGATGAACCATTGATAACATAATAGGGAAATTTTAAAAAAGTCTGGAGTGCAATGTACACCTCAAGAACGTTTTGGTTTTTTCCCCTTTTAAAAGTTTCTGGGGTATATCAAAGGTTTGTGGTCCTTTTTTAAAATGAATTCTTTTCCCAGCAAAAAAATTTAATTTTTGGAGATCCCCCCACACAAGGGTAAAAAACCCTTTTTTTATGGTGGATTCTCGTTTCTGGGGGGAAGGAGTTTCCGGCTTGGGAAAGCATACGGGAAGGGGTACCATCATGGTATTGTATTTGCACCGCCCCCAAAGCCAGTACTGGACGCATCAGTTCTTAAACAAAATTTTTTATTAAAAAATCGGGAAAATTTTAAAGTATGGGTTTTCTTTCCAAAAAGATATTTTTAATCCCATTAAACTTTTCCTGACCCCTACGCCCAGAAAGTTAAAGAGGTTCCTTCACAAACTTTTAAAGGAAGTAAAGATAAGTTGCCTTAAAAACCCAGTAAGGGGTTTTGGAAAAACCGGGGGAAATTGAAAATTTACAGAACCCAAGAAAGTTTAGAGGGGCTTTTTGGGTTTTTTGGGAAATTTTAAAAAATTCTAATAAAGCTTTAAAATTTTACTGGGGAGAGGTTTGCAAAAGAGTATTAGAAAGATCATTCCAAGAAATCTAATCTTTTTAAATACCCAAGGAAGAAATTTTTTCGGTTTGGGGCGTGAGGCCATGTGGGGCGAAAACCTAGAAAAACTGATTTTAATGTTTGGATATGTTCGCCCCACGTGGATGCATTACGTAATGTTATAAAAAATAAACAAAACGTTTGGCATATTTCCCAAGCCCTTTTTCCATCAGTCCCCACTTTAGGTACACCAGGCAGTTAAAAAAACCGAAGGGCATAAGTTTTTAAAAGAAATCAGCCCTTTGGGGTTTTTAAAGGGAAAAGGGGTTGTACTGTTTTGAAGAAGGATCAAACCCTTATTGATGATTGCCTGCGCAATATCTACTAAAAAGGGAAAGGAAAAGCGTAAAAAAAATTTGTGTAGATCACTATCTTTTAAAGGGAAATAGGCTCAGCTTTCCCCCCGAGTTATAGCTTTAAAAGGGCCTCTGAAATCAACAGAAAGTCAAACTTTTGAATTATCCTCCTTAACCTGACTACTGGGAACAATATAAGTTTCTAAAGGTTCAATGATCTTTAGTTTTAAAAATTTTGTCTACCTCCGGTCAAATGCTCCCAAGGTGAACGGGAAACTGGGTAAAATTTTCGTTTGAAGGATTGTCTGTCACAAGTCAGTCTTATGGATTTAACCCGTGGGGGGGGTAACCCCGGGAAATTTATCAGTAAAGACGTCTAAAAATTTAAATCACACATTGAAGTAGTTCATGCCCTTTTATGTAAACCCAAAGTTTCCCTTTAATTTTAATTTTGGGTTGGGGCCCCGGGGTTTTTCAAGAGTCACCAAGTCATGTAGTTCTTCATCATATTTTTCCTAAGTTAGAGGTATAAATTACGCACACTTTACATTTTTCATTGTCTTATCAAGTTCGTGTGGAAAAACTAAGCCCAAAGTTTTTTAAAGGGCGGGTTTAACCTAATTTTTTTTCAGTAAAAATTTTTTAAGGATTTTTTGATTTTATAAAGCTTGGGTTTTTCCCTTACTTCTATGAGGTAGTCAATTTTCCCCAAAAATTTTTAATACTTTATAGGCCCTTTTCCCTTGTACTAAAATTTTTTTACTTAAGGGCAAAATTTACCGGACTTCACCCCCTACTTTAAAATTTCTCCTCGTTTTTTGGGAAAACAAAATGGGTTTTTGTACTGGTCCATTGACAAGTTTTAAAGTTTTTCGAAACTATGTCAGGGGTTTCTCCTCAATTTGGATCAAAGGGGTAAAGGGAGAAACTTTTGGCGAAAAAAACCTCGCATTTACCCCCTTTCTTTTGCCCATAAGTCATGAAGGATGGAAATGGACCTCTGGCCTTTTCTACCATAGGAATTAAAAAGGGTTTAAAAAACCCCCCAAAAGATTCACGGGGAAACTTCCCCCCATGGCAAACAAAGAAACGGGGTAGAAAAACGATGCCACCCTTAAATTTTAAAGGGGAGAAAAGTTTCCTTAAAATGGATTTGGGAAAAATCGAATGCTGGCGCTAAATCCCCCTTTTCAGGGGGAAATGTTTGGGTGTGGTGAAAGGGGCTTCCCCCCAGAAGTTGGTATAGTTTTTTGCTTTAACCCAGATGTAAATTGGGGCCCCCGGGGTCAGACAAAAATTTTCCCTGGGGATCCCCACTCTGGGAGAAAAAAATGGACAAAAGGGTTTCCCGGGCCACCTCTGTAGAAATTTATGGTTTTTAAAGGGGAAAAGGTTTTTCGGGGAAAAACTGGGAAGCATAACAACAAAAGTTAATATATTTTCTATGTCCCCCAGATGACAGGGGAAAGATAAAGGACCAACATGTCAATACTACTCTTTAAAAAGGTACCGTAAAGACTGGCATTTTGACCCCTAGGGGACTCGGCCCCCGGGAAACCCCGGGAGGGGTGACAGTTGGGAAACCCTTTTCACGATCACAATAGGTAGTGATATTGAGGGCATTTTTGGCCAAAAAAAGGTTTCCCTAATTTTATTTAAGGTTTTTCGATGGGGAGAAAGGGCCCCGGGCCCCTGGAAGGGCTGAGCCTTTTAAGAACAGTCTCTCTGCTTTTACTTGGAACAACTAAGATGGAATAGTCTATTCATCTAAATTTAAAATTTTAATCTGAAAATTTTTAAAAAGATACCTTTTAAAATATTTTAAATTTATAGAAAAGTTTTTCCTTTGGATAAAATTTAAATTTTTTTTTTCGGCTTTTGGCAATTTGGGTGAGAAGGGCAATTACGTGGGGGAAAATTTCCAAAAAGGGGTCCTTCGAAAAATGTCTAAAGGCTTAAAGTCAGGGGAAAAACAAAGGATGGGCAGTAGGAGAAGCCTGGGCTTTGGTCTAGCCCTTTGTCCCCAAAACTTTATTGGTTTCGGGGGTTTATTTCTTCACTTTTTCATCTAACAAATGAACCGGTGATCCAATACCCGTTTCGAGAGTAGCACACTGGTTTTTTAAAACCCACATGAATCTCCCCGAGAAATTGTCTCCTTTGAATTTCGAGGGGGGTTCTCTGAATCTACAGGGAAAAGGTTTGAAAAAAACTTATTTTTCCTCCTTTGGCGATGAAAGGGCAAAACCCCAGAAGGAAAAATGCCACCTTTTACAAAACCCCATTAAATACGGAGCAAGAAGTGTGGGGGCTAGTACCGGCTTTCAGACCAACCCGTGAAACCATTTTTGACACTAATGTTAAAAACGGATGGTAGGAAAAGTGTCTGAAAGGGGGCCCCAAATAGTCTGAAAGTATAAACAAAGGAATGGTTTCTTTTTAAAGGTTTGGGAACAGCTTTTCAGAAATGACTATACATGTTTCTCCAGTGGGCTCGTAAAATGGTAGATTCATTAAGTCCATTAAAATGTTCCTGAACAGAAGGGTGCTTATCATTTCAGTCTTTAAAACAACTTCCAGGGGTTTTGGGGGCCTTCTTTGAAGGGCAATCTGGGGGTTTTTTGTCCCCTTAAAAAACCCCCAAATGACAAAAAGGAAAAAAAAGAGTCATTTTTACTTTTTCCCCTAAGGGGTTTGATTTCTTTAAAGGGTTGGGTGAACCCTTACCATTAGGGTTCGATCCCTTTAGGGCTTTATAGGAATTGTGAGCCTCAGCATACAGGTCAGCAGCCTCAGCAAACTTCCTAAACTTTTAAACAGGGTTTCCCTTTTTCTGATGAAGGTTTGTATCTGATGGGAAAAGCTGTCAGGAACTGGTCACAACCATGAAGTCCCCTAAGAGATTCTAAAAATGCGATCAATTCCTGAAAATCTCTATCCAAAAATCCCAACAAAAGAAAGAGTGGGTTTCCTGTAACTGCGAAAAATTTTGGGCCCAAAGGGGGGGGGGTGTAAGGTGGGGGATACCTGAAATCTTTTCCCGTAAGAATTTGTTTTTTTTGGTTTTTGCTTTTAAAGGGTTTCCCTTTTTTTAGTTGGTTTTTAATTAATATAATTTCCCCGCACAAAGTTGCAAAAGATATTCAAAGCTGTACCAGAAAAAAACATTCCTAAAAATGGAAAACCCAGGTGGGCAGCAGGCCATTCAAAAGAGGGGTAAAACGGTATTTTCAAACCTGATAAAAGTATGAAGGGTTTTTGTCTTCCCCCCCTGTGAGGGGAGGTAAATAAGGGGTTGGAATATGTGCACTACGCATGATTTTTCCCAAATTTCTCCTTCCTCTAAATTTTTTGTTGTGTAAGAGTTAACTTTCTGTTCTCTAATTCAAGGCCCAGATTTTTTTTGAGCTCGTGATCCTTTTCTCTCTCTATTTAACCCCAAGTTCTCTAGCTTTTTTCCCCAAGTTCTCTAGCTTTTTTCCCCCACGTTCTTTTTAGCTTTTTTCCCCAGTTCCTAGCTTTTTTTCCCCAACTTCTCCCTCCTTTGCTCTTTCCCCAAATTTTTTCCCTTTAATTTTTAAATTGTTCTTTAGTACTCTAGCTCTCTCCCCATGATCAAGTCTATCCGGGGGGTTTTTTTTTCTCTCTCTTTTTCTTTCTGTTTTTTTTGGAAATTTCTCTTCAATTTTTCTCTCTTTTCCCTTTTTTTCTTCTCTTTTGATTTTCTCTTCTCCCTTTTTTTCTTTCTTTTCCCCTTTTTAAAAGTCTTTCTTCCTTTTTCAATTCTCTCTCTTTCAAAATTTTTCCTGGATCTTGCACAATGAAAGATTCCCAAATTTTTTCCCCGTTTTTCCCAACTTACCCTTTTCCCGTGTTCATCCCAAAAATGGTTTTTCATCCATGCTTGCCAAGGGAAAAACCCTTAAAAATATCAGGGGAAATTAAAAGGGTATTAAAGAAAAGGAGGGTTCAAATTTCCCCTCCGCTCAAACTATAAAAGAACCCGAGGGCTCGATCCCCACTTCAAAATTTAAAAAATAAAGTATTAATTAAAACGGGAAGGGGTTTTATTCCGGGTCCGAGCAAAAAGTAAGTAAAATGGGGTCCCTTGACCTCCAATTTTTCTCCCAAAAAAACAAGAGTTTTCCCATGACAGTTTCCCCTTTATATAATAAAAAAGTCAATGAAAAAAAATTGTCCTGGGGAAAAAATTTGGGTCCCCCAAAGTTTTAATCCTCCAAAGTTTTTTTAAAACTCACACAAAAATAGATGGCAGAATTAAATTAAAAATTCCTGCCTTTACCCTTTACTTTCAAAAAAATTGAGACTAACAATCACCCAAAAACTTTTAAATACCTTTACTGTATCCTACCATAGAAAAAATTATTTTCTCATGGGGGTGGAAAAAATCTGTGGGGATCGGCGTTGGAAATTACAATGGTAGATTCGAGATGGGTTTTAATCTTGGGTTCGTAGAGTTGATTTCCCGGGAAGGGCGCCACTTTTGAAGGCTTACCAGCCCCGTAAACAACTTCCGACAGTATTACCCGGCGGGTTCCCCCTCAGGAAAAATTTTTGAAAAGGGAAAAAAAATAATAACAACAAAAATAAACACTTTTTTATAGAAAATTTAAAACACTTTAAAAAATGAAAAAAAATTTAAACCTACATTTAAAAAATTGGGAAAAAAGGGAAAAATTTTAAATAAATGAATTCAACGCTAATATATATAGGGGTGTCTGGTGTTGGTGACACTGAGTGTTGAAATCGTAGCCGTTGCCGATGATGGGGGGGGGGGGGGGTCGCAGGTGTTGGTTACAACCCACTGGCTAGTTCTTCACAGTATAGCCTTGAGTGTTATATCCCGATGACAGGAAAGCAGGTCCTTTACCACTGCAATGATGAGGGGTTACGTCCTGCAATTTCATACAGGTGCACAGGTAATTAAATCCAAAAAGGGAAAGTCTCAGGACATTAGTCCATCTCCATCAGTTCTGCTCGTTGATTGGCAGGTGACCCTCTCTGTCATCCAAGAGTAGTGCTGGGAGCTGTGAGTCTAGTGATTACTGTTTGGACCGGAGCCCCACACGTCACCTTTCGGGGGGGGGGGAGAAGGAGGGGAAGGGATAGCAGAAGCTAGACTGACCCTACCTTAACAAGCAGCCGGCAGTCAGACTATCACTTTCGGGGTGGGGGAAAAAAGGCGGGAGCTTGACGTACCCTACCTTAACAAGTAGCCGGCAATGAAACTATTGTTACTATATACTCCCTCTCTACTCCTATCTATTGAACTTTTCCCTCACACCATACCTCTTCTTAAAACTATGTATGGTTCCTGCCTCCACTACTTCACTTGCTAGGCTATTCCACTTCCTGACTACTCTATGACTGAAGAAATACTTCCTAACATCCCTGTGACTCGTCTGAGTCTTCAGCTTCCAGTTGTGACCCCTTGTTCCTGTGTCCCCTCTCTGGAACATCCTATCTCTATCCACCTTGTCTATTCCCCGCAGTATCTTGTATGTCGTTATCATGTCTCCCCTGACCCTTCTGTTCTCCAGTGTCGTCAGTCCGATTTCCCTCAACCTTTCCTCATACGACTTTCCCCTGAGCTCTGGGACTAGCCTTGTTGCAAACCTTTGTACTTTCTCTAACTTCTTGACGTGCTTGACCAGGTGTGGGTTCCAGACTGGTGCTGCGTTCTCCAGTATGGCCCTAACATACACAGTGTACAGTGTCTTGAACGATTCCTTATTAAGGTATCAGAACGCTATTCTTAAGTTTGCCAGCGCCCGTATGCTGCAGCAGTTATTTGGTTGATGTGTGCCTCCGGTGACGTGCTCGGTGTTATGGTCACCCCAAGGTCTTTCTCCCTGAGTGAGGTCTGTAGTCTTTGTCCGCCTAGCCAATACTCTGTCTGCGGTCTTCTTTGCCCCTCCCCAATCTTCATGACTTTGCATTTGGCAGGGTTGAATTCGAGAAGCCAGTTTCTGGACCACATGTCCAGCCTGTCCAGGTCTGTTTGCAGTCCTGCTTTATCCTCATCCGATTTAATTCTTCTCATCAGCTTCACATCATCTGCGAATAGGGACACTTTAGAGTCTATTCCTTCCATCATGTCGTTCGCATATATCAAAAATAGCACTGGTCCTAAAACTGACCCCTGTGGGACCCCGCTCGTCACAGGCGCCCAGTGTGATACCTCTTCACGTACCATGACTCGTTGTTGCCTCCCTGTCAGGTATTCCCTGATCCATTGCAGTGCCCTCCCTCCAGCTTCTGCACTAATCTCTTGTGGGGAACTGTGTCAAAGGCCTTCCTGCAGTCTAGGAAAATGCAATCAACCCACCCCTCTCTCTCGTGTCTTACTTCTGTTACCTTGTCATAAAACTTCAGAAGGTTTGTGACACAGGATTTGCCTTCCATGTGCCCATGCTGGTTTTCATTTATATTCTTGTTCCGTTCCAGGTGTTCCAGCACTCTTCTCCTGATAATCTTCTCCATGACTTTGCACACAATACATGTCAGAGACACAGGTCTGTAGTTTAGTGCCTCATTTCTGTTTCCTTTCTTAAATATGGGGACTACATTTGCTGTCTTCCATTTCTCAGGTAGTTGCCCAGTTTCAAGGGATGTGTTGAAGATTGTGGTTAGGGGCACACACAGCATCTCTGCTCCTTCTCTAAGTGTGTGTGTGTGTGTGTGTGTGTGTGTGTGTGTGTGTGTGTGTGTGTGTGTGTGTGTGTGTGTGTGTGTGTGTGTGTGTGTGTGTGTGTGTGTGTGTGTGTGTGTGAATGTGTGTGTGTGTGTGTGTGTGTGTGTGTGTGTGTGTGTGTGTGTGTGTGTGTGTGTGTGTGTGTGTGTGTGTGTGTGTGTGTCCATCTCTGGAACATCCTGTCCCTTTCCACATTGTCAATTTCTCTCAGTATATTATGTTATCATGTGCTCCCTATCCCTCCTGTCGAAGATTGAGACACTTATGCAGCATTTGGGAATCTTTATTCAGGAAACGTTTCGCCACACAGTGGCTTCATCAGTCCAATACAAAGAGGAAGGCGTAAGGAGAGGAGGAGTATGAGGTAATCAGTCCCTCACCTCACTACAGTATATAAGCCACTTCTACGGCCCTATGCTGTACATTCTACAAGATTGATGGACTGAACACATCGACTCCAGGCTGAGGGACTGATTACCTCATACTCCTCCTCTCCTTACGCCTTCCTCTTTGTATTGGACTGATGAAGCCACTGTGTGGCGAAACGTTTCCTGAATAAAGATTCCCATATGCTGCATAAGTGTCTCAATCTTCAACTTGTCGGTTTTTCAAACCATTCCAGGAGGCAGTTGTTAGATCAGGCTAGCAGCCTGTCTAGGTTGCTTTGTAGTCCTGCCTGTTTCTCATCCGAGTTAATTCTCCTCATTAACTTCACATTGTCTACAAGCAGGGACACTTCTGAATCTGTCCCTTCCGTCATGTCATTCACATATCCCAGAAAGAGCACCGGTCCTAGGACTGACCCCTGTGGAACCCCGCACATCACAGGTGCCCACTCTGACACCTCGTCACGTACCATGATTCGTTGTTGCCTCCCTGTCAGGTATTCTCTGATTCCTTGCAGTGCCTTCCCAGTTATGTGTGCCTGACCCTCTAGCTGTTGCCCTAATCTCTTGTGTCTAATCTCTCCGTCAAAGGCCTTCTTGTAGTCCAAGAAAATGCAGTCTACCCACCCCTCTCTCTCTCGTCTTACTTCCGTTACCTTGTCATAAAACTCCAGTGCGTGTGTGTGTCGTGTTGTCTGTGTATGTGTGTGTATATATGTATATATATATATATATATAATATATATATATATATATATATATATATATATATATATATATATATATATGTATATATATGTATTTATACATGAAAAAGCCTTGATCAAATTGGGCTTTGCCAATGCTTTCAACTCAGTCAGAAGGGATGCTGCTCTCCAAGCAGTTTATAGAAACTTCCCTTCCCTTTATCCCTTCATAGAATCGTGTTATAGTGTGACTTCCAAACTATTGTTTGGGGACCATGAAATTGACTCGTGTGAGGGCGTGCAACAGGGGGACCCTCTCGCCCCCTTTCTATTTTGTTTGGTCATCAAGGAAGTCACAGAGGCACTCTCCAGCGAGCTCAATATCTGGTTCCTGGACGACGGTACCCTGGCTGGCACAACAGAATCTCTCCTGGAGGACATCAGTAAAATTAAAGACATGGGAGAAAGCCTGGGCCTTTCTTTAAACCCCACCAAATATGAAATAGTTTCTACCAATCAACAGATGATCCAGAATATTAGCGCCGTTTTACCAGGAGCACGAGCCATTGATCCAGCCAATAGCACTCTCCTTGGTGCTCCTCTTGGGTCCAATGCCATCGATCTGATCCTAGGAAGAAAAGTCTCAGACCTCCGGACGATGGAAAGCAGGATGAAAGACACTGAACACACACGATGCCTTCTACCTACTCACCAGGTGCCTGTCAACCCCAAAACTTACCTATTTTCTGAGATGCTCCCAGCCTTCGCAGTCCAAAACTCAAGGATATGACTCTCTCCTGAAGGCCATGCAGAGAGTGTATTAAATCTTTCCCTTGACGATGGACAGTGGTTGCAAGCCTCACTTCCGGTCAGGCTTTGGAGGGCTAGGAGTACGCAATCCTCCCAGATTGCTCTACCAGCTTTCCTATCCTCTTCCATTGCAATCAAACGAGTGATAAGACAAATTCTTCCTGACACCTCAGTGACTCAGCAGGAATAGAAGACCCTAGCTATGTCAGTGCCATCACCGAATGGGAGACTCCTGCTGCTCCAGCACCAAACCCTAGTGCAGCACTGGCTCACAAACAGTCAAGCTGGGATAGCCCAATTGCTGAAAAGGTGCTTGCCAACATCCCTCGGGGCTGCAACATCAATAGGAGTTTGCCTGTCCCAGGCTGTGATGCACCTCACTCCGGGGACTTCCTCCAAACAGTTCCCTTATCGGCAATGGGAACGCGACTCGACCCTAAGACCCTGCAGTGGCTCTGCGCCTTGCTGCCCAAATTCACACAGAATATATGTGTATTTGCGGCGAAAGTGCAAGCAGACCAAAACGGTCTACATGGTCTTAACTGTTCCAAAACCAAGGGCTGGCATGCAAGACACAATGAGCAACGACATCATTTAAAAGAACCCTTGCTACAGCTGGATGCCCTGCCGAGAGGGAGCCACGATCACTTGGCAGCAACAATACCCACACCCCCCCAGCAAACTGCCCCGACGGGGTCACCAACTATCCTTGGAAGAATGGCAAGCTCTAGCATGGGACTATACCTGTGTGTCCACACTGGCTGACACCTAATATCCATCACAGTGTGGGGCGACAGGGAGGAGCTGCTGACCACAGGGAAGAGTTTCAAGATCCAGCAAGTTTCAGGGGGCATTAGCCAACAGTATCAATTTTTCCCAGTGGGATCAGAGAACCTGGGATCATGGGGAAAAAATGGGAACACGTTTCCTTAAAGAATTGGGTCCAGACTCATCGACACCACCAGGGACCCAAGGCAGCCACTTTCATTTCCAGCGCCTCAGCGTCGCTATCCAGAGGGAAATGCTTGCTGCATACTTGGCTCACGTCCAGCCTCGGAGGACTGGAGGAAATTCATCATCTTTGATACATTGTGCCATTGATTCATGTTTATGTTTTTTTCTGTAAATGTATTTTGTTTTTTTAATAAATGTTTTACATAGAAAATTAAATTTATTAAATATTATATAATATATATATATAATTATATATATATATATATATAATATATATATATATATATATATATAAAATAATATCAAAAATATACACCTTTCAGTGTATATACAGAGAGGGCAATGTACTATGATAAAAATATATACATTTACATTTATGCTACTACTGTTACTAATACCATCACCACTACCACTACTATTACTACTACTACCACCAGTACTACTATTCCTACTATTACTAATAATAATAATAATAATAATAATAATAATAATAATAATAATAATAATAATAATAATAATCTTATCAGACTTATCCTTCCTATTGTAACGAGTAGAGAGAGAGAGAGAGAGAGAGAGAGAGAGAGAGAGAGAGAGAGAGAGAGAGAGAGAGAGAGAGAGAGAGAGAGAGAGAGAGAGAGAGAGGTCTGTTCTCTTACCTTAAAGACTTAACCACCGTCTTGGAGTCTTCTTAAGACTCGACTACAGTCTTGGAGTCTTAAAGAAGGCTTGACCTCCGTCTTGGAATCTTCTTAAAGACTTGACCACCGTCCTGGAGTCTTAAAGGATTGATCACCGTCTTGGAGTCTTCTTAAAGAAGGGTTCCTCAGTAGCTGTGGTCAGTAATTTGTTAATGGAGACTGGCAGTGAGAAGTGGTGCTTGTCTCCTTAACACAACACTGATATAGAGGAGCAAGGCACCTTTCTCCCAAACACAACATGGATTTAGTGAAGAGAGAGAGTAGGCATCTTTCTCCCAAATACAGCACGGATTTAGTAAAGAGAGAGGAGGCTCCTTTTTCCCAAATACAATACGGATTTAGTGAAAGAGAATAATGTGTGTTTACGTTTGGGTGTACTCACCTACCGGCGGTGGCAGGAGTCGAGACAGCTCCTGGCCCCACCTCTTCTCTGGTCACTATGCGCGTACCGTATATTGTCTCCCAGAAAGGAACAATTTCATAGTTTTTGATTCGCCGGTACTTTCCCGGTCCGGGTCTTTTATTATTATTATTATTATTAAAGATTCGCCGGTATTCTCCCGGCCCGGGCTTTTTCCAAGTGGTGGCCCGGCCTTGGCTCCCTCTTTAGGGAGTGTCTGAGACCGAAGTCTCCCATCTTTGGGACTAACTGTGCCCAGGCCTAGCCACAAGCTAGGCCTCTCTGGTCTGCCATCCCCGCCCCAAGGGGACAAATGGGAATGACAGTCTTATGAGCTAAAGGCTCGGGCTCAGGTACCTACCCTACCTTAGAATTAGTTAAAGATTCGCCGGTATTCTCCCGGCCCGGGCCTTTTCCAAGTGGTGGCCCGGTCTTGGCTCCCTCTAGGCCTAGGGAGTGTCTGAGACCTAAGTCTTCCATGGGAGGAGGCACAAGTACCTCCTCATCTTTGGGACTAACTGTCCCCAGGCCTAGCCACAAGCTAGGCCTCTCTGGTCTGCCATCCCCGCCCCAAGGGGGCAAATGGGAATGACAGTCTTATGAGCTAAAGGCTCGGACTCAGGCACCTACCCTACCCTAGAAGGGTTAGGCATGGTGTCGATGTTTTTTTTTTTTTTTTTTTTTTTTTTATTATTATTATTATTATTATTAAAGATTAGCCGGTATTCTCCCGGCCCGGGCCTTTTCCAAGTGGTGGCCCGGCCTTGGCTCCCTCTTTAGGGAGTGTCTGAGACCTAAGTCTCCCATGGGAGGAGGCACAAGTACCTCCTCATCTTTGGGACCAACTGTCCCCAGGCCTAGCCACAAGCTAGGCCTCTCTGGTCTGCCATCCCCGCCTCAAGGGGGCTAATGGGAATGACAGTCTATGAGCTAAAGGCTCGGGCTCAGGCACCTACCCTACTCTAGAAGGGTTAGGCATGGTGTCGATGTTTTTTTTTTTTTTTTTTTTTTTTTAAGAAATGGACATTACGTGAGATCGCCTCAGCGAAAAATAATACTCACCTAATCTTATGCAAATTTTATTTATCACCATTACTAATTTCACACCAAAACTTACCCAAAATATTCTACATAAAACTATTGAATTTCTCGTAACATAAATTTAATAGTTTAGCCTAAACCCTTTTTAAAAATTTACATAGTTATAGTGGAACACTTTTTTTATTATTCCTGGGAGGGAATTTTTAAGTTGCCCCTTGAAGCTTGTTGAAGGTCCTTGGAGGAGCAAGTTCTTGGTGGAGGAGGATCTTGGAGGAGGAGGATCTATTAGGAGCAGGTCCTTGGAGGAGGAGGATCTTGGAGGAGGAGGATCTTGGAGGAGCAGGTCCTTGGAGGAGGAGGTCCTTGGAAAAATAGATTCCTGGAGGAAGAAGAGGTTCTTGAAGGATGAGGACCTTGGAGGAGGTGGTTGTTGGAGGCGTAACGAGGCAATTGGATCGTTTACTCACACGGACGGACAAGTCTTTCTTAAGCAAGTGACTCGCCACGACCCAAGTGCGTAAACTTAATGCTGGAGAGTCCTCAAAGTTGGCGAGAGAAGTGACCTCAAGTTGGCGAAGGGAGGTTGTTCACAGTTGGCGAGGATTGGTTAACTTGACAAAGGGACATTGTTGACAGTTGGCGAAGCCTGGTCAACTTGGCGATGAAACGTGAAAAAAATTTGGCGATGGAAAGTGTATTGTGAGACAACAGTAAAGCTAATTTTATCTATTTTAAAATAAACACTAAATTTTGGTGATAATTTAAGAAATACAATTGTCCCCCCTTAAAAACTACATCACCTAACCTACATACAATGCTACATCAGGCTACAATAGTGCTACATCAGGCTACAACAGTGCTACATCAGGCTACAATAGTACTTGAATACAGCTACAGACATATCTGCAGTAAATCAGGCTAGATAAAGTATTCAGTCAGCAAAACTCCAACTAGAAGTGGTCTTCGGATATAGACACTTACCGGAGGGTTCTAGAATTATCTAGCATCATGCCAAGCCACATTAGCTGAAACCACGGTAAGGATGGGGTTAGAACCCATGGCAAGTAAGTGCGTAAACTACTAACCTCACCCATACCGTAGTCTGCAATCGTTTTATTACGATTTCGTGATTCATATTAGACAATCCTAGATAAGTTTACTTAAGTACAGGTCGACATAAGTACAATCATCATACACAGCAATATGTGCAGTAAGACCACAGTAAACAGGTGATATCACAATATGCAGAACATCCATTGCAAAAAAAATTAAATAAATAAATATAGTGAACTTCCAAGCGATTTCGTGAGTTCTCATATTATCAGGAAACAGTAAAAATAAAAGGAAGCAGAAAGCTTGTAAGGGTGAGATGTCATATGTGAGGTAATATCTCAGCCTTATAAGCCTTCTGTTCTATCATTTTTATAGTTCCTTGATAATGTGACAAATAGCGAAAGCGCTTGGAAATTCATAATTTTTTTCATAGTGATTATTTTACATGGTAACATGTGTAAATTACCCAACATGGTAACCCATAAACATGCAAGTGGCTTATTTTCTTTGTTATCCTTGTGATATATTAGAGCCTGGCTGTAATATACAGTAGAAATCTGTTATGATTTATAACCTGCTTAGTAATAACCCACACGGAGATAGAAACAGCAGTATATTTCGATCCCCTTCTGGGATCCTCTTCACAATCATCTGAAGAGGGTCCCAGAAGGGTCAAAATATATATACTAGATCAATTAATCTCCTGAGTTTCTGTCTCTACGTGAGTTATTGGAAATAAATGGTATAAAATACCGACACAATGGAAATATAAGCACTTAAGCAGTATAATGTGATCCTTTATTGATAACGTTTCGCCCACATAGTGGGCTTTATCAAGTCACAAACAGATCACAAACAGATCAAGTCACAAACAGATCACAAACAGATCAAGTCACAAACAGAGCCACGTATGTTTCACCCAGGTGGATCTGTTTGTGACTTATAAAGCCCACCGCGTGGGCGAAACGTTGTCAATAAAGAATCACATTATACTGCTTAAGTGTTTATATTTCCACATGAGTTATTGTTGAGCAGAACTTTAAAGTTAAAGCAGCCAAGTCTCAACACAGTGAGTAACGTAAAGAGCAAAAAGGTACAATACCGTGACAGGAACAATACACAAATAACCCGCACATAGGAGGGGGAAACTAACGTAACGAGGTGTATGTATACACACACACACACATATATATATATATATATATATATACAAACATACACCTCTCAGTGTGTGAACCAGCGTCCAGGGAGGCCTCAGAAGCGACCAAAACAACATCTAAAAACTTCCTTGAAGATAAAAACAAGAAAACATCAGGGAAGAGACTCTCCAAGAGCCCAGCGGGATGGCAGACTGACCAATGACCAGAGACACCCCCCTGCTGGCGGGAGAAGGGGCGCCGGTGATTGGCTGAACCGCAAGCTTCGCGGGAGAAGGGACGCTGCTGACTGGCTGAGCGCCAGCTCGGCGGGAGAGACGGCGCTACTGATTGGCTCGCTGACCGTGTTTACCCGCCAAATATATACAAACACAAGATTTATTAGGATTTAAGCGCGCTATTGGTTCAGCTCAGTGGAACCCTCTATAACGATGATGGCCTGGAGATACACAGCACACACAGCAGGTGTTGATGTGTACACAGCCTGCCCCAAGGCGTTCACACGTGTATACAAGCCTCTTAAAGGTGTTCCAATGTACACACAAGTCTTGCTAAGGTATTAAAATGTTGACACGGACTACAAGAATGTGTTGAATGTACACACAGGCTCAGCAAGCCATTATGTACACACAGTCTCAATCCCTCCTGATAAAACTACAACCTACGATGTAATGAATAACGATAAAAATAATCAACAAAAAGGTTCGACCCCCGGGAATGGGGAGTGAGACGCACTTCCTTGGATCAAGAGCCCTCCCCCTCCCCCATTCACCAGATATCTACGTCCTTGTCATGTCCCACCAAAATTCTCCCCACAGAACCTTAGATAACACACCTGCCCACAACAGGATAGTACCTACCCCCATAGAATAGTACCCACACTGCTAGTAGGATAGTAATCACTCCCATAACAAGCGAGTCACCTACTGCAACACAGTAGGAAGTCACCTACTCCCACAGCAAGACGCCACCTACGTCAACAGACGTCACCCATGTCAACACAGACATCACCCACGTCAACACAGTAGACGTCACCCACATCAACAGATGTCACCTACGTCAACAATGACGTCACTCACGTCAACATAGACGTCACCCACGTCAACGGATGTCACCCACGTCAACACAGACGCCACCCAGGTCAACATAGGCGTCACCCACGTCAACAGACGTCACCCACGTCAACAGACGTCACCCACGTCAACTCAGACAAGTGTCTACGCTTCCCACCTGTTGACTGTTCAAACAGCTGGAGGGTCGTGGGGGAGGGGGCTGTGAGGGAGGGGTCGTGGGGGAGGGGGCTGTGAGGGAGGGGTCGTGGGGAGGGGGCTGTGAGGGAGGGGTCGTGGGGATGGGGCTGTGGGGGAGGGGGCTGTGAGGGAGGGGTCGTGGGGCTGTGAGGGAGAGGTCGTAGTGGCTGTGAGGAGGGGTCATGGGGGCTGTGAGGAGGGGTCGTGATAATCGTGGGTTGTCGTGGGGGGGAGGTTGTGAGGGAGAGGTTGTAGATAGTCTGGAGGGTCACAGTGGGAGGGGAGTTGTGAGGAAGGGGTTGTGAGGGAGGGATCGTGGGGTTGTGAGGAAGGGATCGTGGGGGTTGTGAGGGAGGGGTCGTGGAGGGTCTCAGACTCCATAATCTGCTTATCCTCCACGAATCTGCCGCTCCCGGGAGGGAGGATGGAGGAATGGAAGGGATGAAGGAATGGAAGGAATGGAAGGATGGAAGTTACTGAAGGGATAGATGGAATGAGGGATGGAAGGGGCGAAGGGATGGAAGAAATTGGGGGATGGAAAGATGGAAAGGATGGGAGATGGAAGAGATGGAGGGATGAAAGGGATGGAAGGATGGAGGGGATAGAGATGGAGGGATGGAGAAGGAGAGATGGAGGAATGGAGGGATACAGGGAAGGAGAGAAAGGAGGGTGGAGGAGGTGGGATAGAGAGGGGATGCAGGAGGGAAAGAGACGATGGAAGGATTGAGGGACGGAAGATGGAAGGATGGAGGGATGGAGAGAAAGGAGGGATGGAGGGAATGTAGGGGATGGAGATATGGAGTGGATGGAGGGGATTGAGGGATATAGGGATGGAAGGATGGAGTGCATGACAGCCTCCTACAAGCAAATATAAATCAAGTCATACAGTGGGTCACAGTGGGTCACAATGAGTCACAGTGGGGGTTACAGTGGGGTCACAGTGGGGTCACAGTGGGGGTCACAGTGGGGGTCACAGTGGGGATTACAGTGGGTCACAGTGGGGTCACAGTGGGGGTTACAGTGGGGGTCACAGTGGGTCACAGTGAGTAACAGTGGGGGTCACAGTGGGTCACAGTGAGTCACAGTGGGTTACAGTGAGTCACAGTGGGTCACAGTGGGCCACAGTGGGTCACAGTTGGAGTCACAGTGGGGATTACAGTGAGTCACAGTGGGGTCACAGTGGGGGTTACATTGGGGGTCACAGTGGGGTCACAGTGGGGGTTACAGTGGGATTACAGTGGGGGTCATAGTGGGGTCACAGTGGGTCACAGTGGGTCACAGTGAGTCACAGTGGGGGTCACAGTGGGTCACAGTGAGTCACAGTGGGGGTCACAGTGGGTCACAGAAAATATAATGTTCGATGAGGACAAATTTCAGTGACTTATGTAAAGCTTGAGGTAATAAAAGGTTGATGGTAATGTAAATTGTAACAGCACAATAGAGGGAGAAACTATTGTGAAGGACCTGGGAGTCATAATGTCAGAGGATCTCACCTTCAAGAATCACAGCAACGTCACTATCACAACTGCCAGGAAAATGATAGGATGGATAATGAGAATCTTCGAAATAAGGGATGGATAATGAGAACCTTCAAAACAAGGGATGGATAATGAGAATCTTCGAAACAAGGGATGGATAATGAGAACCTTCTAAACAAGGGATGGATAATGAGAACCTTCTAAACAAGGGATGGATAATGAGAACCTTCAAAACAAGGGATGGATAATGAGAACCTTCAAAACAAGGGATGGATAATGAGAACCTTCAAAACAAGGGATGGATAATGAGAACCTTCAAAACAAGGGATGGATAATGAGAATCTTCGAAACAAGGGATGGATAATGAGAACCTTCTAAACAAGAGATGGATAATGAGAACCTTCTAAACAAGGGATGGATAATGAGAGCCTTCAAAACAAGGGATGTATAATGAGAACCTTCTAAACAAGGGATGGATAATGAGAACCTTCAAAACAAGGGATGGATAATGAGAACCTTCAAAACAAGGGATGGATAATGAGAACCTTCAAAACAAGGGATGGATAATGAGAACCTTCAAAACAAGGGATGGATAATAAGAACCTTCAAAACAAGGGATGGATAATGAGAACCTTCAAAACAAGGGATGGATAATGAGAACCTTCTAAACAAGGGATGGATAATGAGTCACTTGTTGTCTCTAGGCTGGAATACTGTTGTGCTCCAACAGCCATTGTCAAGGCAGGTGATATTGTACATCTGGTGAATGTACAAAGAACGTACAGAGAACTTTCACTGCTGGAGAAAGTACAGAGAACTTTCACTGCTGGAGAAAGTATAGAAAACTTTCACTGCTGGAGAAAGTATAGAAAACTTTCACTGTTGGAGAATGTACAGAGAACTTCCATTGCTGAAAAACGTAAGAACATAAGAAAGAAGGAACACTGCAGCAGGTCTACTGACCCGTGCAAGGCAGGTAAAGTCTCCTACCGGCTTAAGCCAATGACCCACCTAGTCAGGTCAGGTCACATCCCTTTAAAGAAGGAGCACGGCATCAGACCTAGTAGCACAAGCTACTCAGGTCCAACTCACATCCACTCATGTATTTATCTAATCTATTTTTAAAACTACACAACGTTTTAGCTTCTATGACGGTACTCGGGAGTTTGTTCCACTCATCCACAACTCTATTACCAAACCAGTGCTTTCCTATATCCTTCCTGAATACGAATTTTTCCAACTTGAAACCATTGCTGCGAGTCCTGTCTAGGCTAGATATTTTTAGCACGCTATTTACATTCCCTTTATTTATTCCCGTTTACCACTTATACACCTCAATCATATCCCCCATAATTCTACGCCTTTCTAGAGAGTGCAGATTTGGGGCCCCCTAGCCTATCCTCACAGGGAAGATGTCTGATACTTTGTCATCCTCCTTTGTATGTTTTCCAGAGCATTTATATCCATTCTGCAATACGGTGACCAAAACTGTGGACATAACCTAAATGAGGCCTAACCAAATATATAATGAGTTGAAGAACAACCTGAGGACTCCAATTATTTATGCCTCTTGATACGAAGCCAATGATTCTGTTCACTTTATTACAAACACTTATGCACTGTTGTCTTGGTTTTAGATTACTGCAAACCAGAGGTCCCAGATCATTTTTGCAATCAGTAATGTTAAGATCTACATTATTTAGTTTATACGTGGCATGGCTATTTTCCCATCCAGTGCTTAGAACTTTGCATTTGTCAATATTAAACTGAATCTGCTACTTCTTCTATCACTGCATCAGTCTATTTAAATTTTCCTGGTGCACTCTAGCGTCCTCGTCAGAATGAATTCAACGACCTATTTGGGTGTCATCGGCAAACTTGTTTATGTCGCTGTTTATTCCCTCATCTGAACGTTAAAATGGTATAAAATACCGACAGGTTGTTAGGTAAGACACATATGCAACAGTTAGGTATCTTTATTTCGAAACGTTTCGCCTACACAGTAGGCTTCTTCAGTCGAGTACAGAAAAGTTGATAGAAGCAGAAGAGAGTTGAAGACGATGTAATCAGTCCATCACCCTTAAAGTTTTGAGGTGGTCAGTCCCTCAGTCTGGAGAAGAGCATTGTTCCATAGTCTGAAATAATATGGAGTTGAAGTGACAGGATGGAGCCTTATATAGCGCCAGGAGGTGAGACGTAGGTCACTAGTAGAACGCAGATGTTGGGAGGTCAGGGCCCTCTCAAATCCAGCCGTTCTCACTAGTAGAAATCAACTTCGACAACCTCTACTAGTGAGAACGGCTGGATTTGAGAGGTACCTGACTGTTCAACTGCCTCACAGTATAGATAAAGGGGATTGCCAATAGAACCTTAGCTCTCTTCAAGATCCCTGGCTGTCTTCAAAACCCTTGGCTCTCTTCTAGACCCCTGGCTGCCTTCAAGACCCCTGGTTGCCTTCAAGACCCCTGGTTGTCATCAAGATCTCTGGTTGTCTTCAAGACCCCTGGTTGTCTTCAAGACCTCTGACTGTCTTCAAGACCCCTGGTTGTCTTCAAGACCTCTGGTTGTTTTCAAGACCCGTGGTTGTCTTCAAGACCTCTGGTTGTCTTCAAGACCCCCGGGTGTCTTCAAGACCCCTGGTTGTCTTCAAGAGCCCTGGTTGTCTTCAAGACCTCTGGTTGTTTTCAAGACCCCTGGTTGTCTTCAAGACCTGTGGTTGTCTTCAAGACCTGTGGTTGTCTTCAAGACCCCTGGTTGTCTTCAAGACCCCTGGTTGTCTTCAAAACTCCTGGTTGTCTTCAAGACCCCTGGTTGTCTTCAAGACCCCTGGTTGTCTTCAAGACCTCTGGTTGTCTTCAAGACCTCTGGTTGTCTTCAAGAGCCCTGGTTGTCTTCAAGACCCCTGATTGTCTTCAAGACCCCTGGTTGTCTTCAGGACCCCTGGTTGTCTTCAAGACCCCTGGTTGTCTTCAAGATCCCTGGTTGTCTTCGAAACCTCTGGTTGTCTTCAAGACCCCTGGTTGTCTTCAAGACCCCTGGTTGTCTTCAAGACCCCCTGGTTGTCTTCAACACCCTTGGTTGTCTTCGAAACCTCTGGTTGTCTTCGAAACCTCTGGTTGTCTTCAAGACCCCCTGGTTGTCTTCGAAACCTCTGGTTGTCTTCAAGAGGTAGTTGGACAGACACATAAAGTCAGTACCTGACCAGCCAGGCTATGGTTCCTACGTTGGACTACGTGTGGCCAGCAGTAACAACCTGGTTGATCAGTCCCTGATCCACCATGAGATCTGGCCATGGACCCTCATGAAGAGGGGCGTTGACTCCCCTGAACACCCTCTAGGTAGACTCCAACAACTCTACCGGTAGTCTCTCTCTCTCTCTC
The DNA here is from genome assembly GCF_026875155.1 of Cherax quadricarinatus. Taxonomy (NCBI): domain Eukaryota; kingdom Metazoa; phylum Arthropoda; class Malacostraca; order Decapoda; family Parastacidae; genus Cherax; species Cherax quadricarinatus. The sequence goes on along the minus strand of NC_069414.1, from coordinate 43,378,177 downwards.
TCTCTCTCTCTCTCTCTCTTTCTCACTCTCTCTCTCTCTCTCTCTCTCTCTCTCTCTCTCTCTCTCTCTCTCTCTCTCTCTCTCTCTCTCTCTCTCCTCTCTCTCTCTCTCTCTCTCTCTCTCTCTCTTTTTTTTTTTTTTTTTTTTTTTTTTTTTTACACAGGGTTTGACAAGGTTAAGGATCCCTAGCTTTATTGACAGCTATTTACAGGTTAAGAATTCCTAACTTTATTGGCAAGCTAAGAGCTGTTACCTACATCAGCTCATTTGAAAGCATTTTTATTGTTATGAGACATACAAGTAGGGGACAGGATGAAGTTGGAGCCATCTGTGGGCCAGCATTTTCATTTGATCAACTGACTTTATCTCGTTGACATCATTATGCTGTACGAATGTGTTCCATACTCGAGTCATCCTGGGTATGTATGATCTCAGATGGAGTGATGTTCTGGAGAAGGTTACAGCCAGAGTGAAGTTGCTGCTTTCTGCCCGTCTTGTGGCATAAAAGCTTGTTTCACGCTGTCCTCGAAGTGGATCCAAGTGTGGTACTTTGACAATATTGGCCTTGTACATAACAGTAAGGCCACCCACATCCCTCCTGTGTTGAAGGCTCTGCTGAAATGACAGATCTATCCAGGATGGGTCCAGGTGAGAGATGAGACGTCTTGCTCTGTTCTCTACTCTGTCAAGCAGTCGCAGATGAGAGGGGGGGGGGCAGGCAAACCAAGAAAGTGGAGCATACTCAAGGTGTGAGCGTACTTGTGCCTCGTACAGGATCTTGCAACCCCTACTGTCAAGCAGATGGGAGATACGGCGAAGTGCTGTAAGCTTCCTGGCTGCTCTCTCTCTCTCTCTCTCTCTCTCTCTCTCTCTCTCTCTCTCTCTCTCTCTCCTCTCTCTCTCTCTCTCTCTCCTCTCCTCTCTCTCTCTCTCTCCTCCCACCTTCCCTCCTTATTCCCATTCTCCTCTCTTCACTTTCTCTTCCTCCCTGCTTCTCCTCTTTCCATGTAAACATGTCTATCTCCCCACCTGGCGGGGAGGGTTGTGGGTGAGTCTGGTGACCATTAAAATACATGAAGACCTGGGGATTATCTTGAGCCGATTACTGCAACCCCCCAGATGTGGGGAGGAAGGTGGGGAGGGGAGGGCATGGGAAGGTGGGGACGAAAGGTGGGGAGGAGAGAGCATGGGAAGATGGGGACGGATGGTGGGAAGAAAATGGGGAAGACGGTGAAGACAGCAGGGAAGATAGTGGGAAACAGTGGGGAGAACAGTGGGAAAGACAGTGGGGAAGACGGTGGGGAAAGATAGTGGGGAAGACGGCAAGGAAGACAGCTGGGAAGACGTTGGGGGAAGACAGTGGGGAAGACGGTAAAGACAGCAAGGAAGATAGTGGGGAAGACGATGGAAGACACTGAGGAAGACGGTGGGAAGACGGTGTGGAAGACGGTGGGGAAGACAGTGGGAAGACGGTGGGGAAGACGGCGGGAAGACAGTGGGGAAGACGGTGGAAAAGAGAGTGGGCAAGGCAGTGGAAAGACAGTGGGGAAGACTGTGGAGATGACGGTGGGGAAGACAAAGGAGAAGACGATGAAGACAGCAGGGAAGATAGTGGGGAAGACGATGGGAAGACAGTGAGAAAGACAGTAGGTAGACAGTGGAGAAGATAAAGG
>NC_069414.1:43366504-43371504 GCF_026875155.1 Cherax quadricarinatus | reverse complement strand
GTGCGATCGTGGCACTGTTGTGATCCTTGAAAGTGAGATCCTCAGACAATACTACTCCCAGGTCCCTTACATTATTTTTCCGCTCTATTGTATGGCCGGAGTCAGTAGTATACTCTGTTCTAGTTATTATCTCCTCCAGTTTTCCATAACGGAGTAGTTGGAATTTGTCCTCATTGAACATCATATTGTTTACCGTTGCCCACTGGAAAACTTTGTTTATATCTTCTTGGAGGTTAACCGCGTCCTCAGCAGATGACAGCCTCATGCAGATCCTAGTATCATCCGCAAAGGATGATACGGTGCTGTGATGTATATCTCTGTTTATGTCTGATATGAGGATAAGGAATAATATGGGGGCGAGTACTGTGCCTTGTGGAACAGAGCTCTTCACTATGGCAGCCTCCGATTTAACTCTGTTGACCACTACTCTTTGTGTTCGATTTGTTAGGAAGTTGAAGATCCATCTCCCCACTTTCCCAGTTATTCCTTTAGCACGTATTTTATGGGCTATTACGCCATGATCGCATTTGTCAAATGCTTTTGCAAAGTCTGTGTATATTACATCTGCATTCTGATTTTCTTCCAATGCATCCAAGGCCATGTCATAGTGATCCAGTAGTTGTGAGAGGCAGGAGCGACCTGCCCTGAACCCATGTTGCCCTGGATTGTGCAGATTTTGGGAATCCAGGTGATTTGCAATCCTGCTTCTTAGCACTCTTTCAAAGATTTTTATGATGTGGGACGTCAGAGCTATTGGTCTATAGTTCTTAGCTAATGCTTTGCTGCAGTAGACATAGTGTCATGCAGTAGACATGTTCGTGCATAAACAAGTTCATGCAGTAGACATGTGCAGCAGGACTATTTCATGCGTAAACTAGTGTCATGCAGAGACTATGTCGTGCGTAAACATAGTGTCATGCATAACATATTCATGCAGTAGACTAGTTCATGCATAGACTAGTGTCATCATAGACATAGTGTCATTCAGTAACATAGTTCATCATAAACATAGGTCATCAGTAGACATAGGTCATGAAAGACATAGGTCATGCAGTAACAAGGTCATGCAGTAAACAAGGTCATGCAGAGACTAGTGATCAAACATAGTTCATGCAAAACATAGTGTCATGCAGTAACATAGTGTCAGCAGTAGACATAGCCTCAACGAGGCCCCAGGTTACCACCAGTAGAAAGGTTTTCACTCCGTTTTCCCGGGGGCAGTGGCCAGAGGAGGGGAGGGGGGGGAAGAGCCTTCTACTTTACATTTTTGACACCACACTAAGTAAAAGATATTTTTAATCTAGAAGTAGTGAATTCTCCCAAAAAAAACCCCATCAACCATCCTAACCCCACCAACCACCTTAACCCCCCCAACCCACCCTTTAACCCCCACCAACCATCCTTAACCCCACCAACCACCCTTTAACCCCCCACCAACCATCCTTAACCCCACCAACCTCCTTAACCCCACCACTACCCTTTAAACCCCCACCAACCATCCAAACCCCACCAACCACCTTTAACCCCACCCCTCCTTAACCCCACCAAAACCACCCTTTAAACCCCCACCAACCATCCAAAACCCCCCCAAACCATTTTTAACCCCACCAACTACCCTTTAACCCACCAAAAACCTTCACCCCCACAAACCAACTTTATCCCCAGCAACCAAAAATTACCCCCAATAACCACCATTAACCCCACAACCAACTTTAACCCCACCCAACCCCATTAACCCCACAACCACTTAAAAACCCCCACCAACCAACATAACCCCACAACCAACTTTACCCCCACAACCACCTTTAACCCCACAACCAACATTACCCCACCAACCAACATTAACCCCCCAAAAACCAACATTACCCCCCACCAACCAACATTAACCCCAGAAACCCAAAAACCCCCAAAACCACCATTAACCCCAGCAACCAGCCAACAAACACAGCCCGCCCTCGTTTACCCCCCGCGCAAAGTGTAAAAAAACACTTACTTCCCGCCACTTGCAAACGACCCCCAAAAGTCGATAAACAGAGCAAGGGGACCGACTTTTGTTTCGGGGCAAACACGAGCATTTTTCCACACCCCGGCTTTGCTTGTTCGCCCAAACAATGCCAAACCGCGCCAAACAACCGCCTCAAACTTCCCCCCCCGCCAAATTTTGCCCCTCCGCCAACCAATTTAAAAATGCCCCCCGTTTTCCCCGCTTAAACGCGCGCCAGGTGTTTTAAAAAGGACGATTCTCGCCGCGCCAACAAGACTGCGGGGCGGGTGGGAGGGGGGGAGTGGGGGGGGGGGAAGGCGGGGGGGAGGTGGGGAGGGGGAGACACAGCTCCCGGGCCCCAGAGTTCGCTAACGGGGGTATGTCTTTAAAACACAGAGGGGAAAGGGGATGCAATGTGAGGGTTTGATGACCATCACCCATAAAAAATGACACACCTCGTCACATCACCCCGTAACGTACACGACCTCCTCACACACCCACTAACGGGGGACGACCCCCTCACACCACCCCCCCCCGTAACTGACACGACCCCCCTCACATCCCTCCACGTAACGTTACACACCCCCGTCACACCACCCCGTAACGTGCACACCCCGTCACAAAACCCCACGAACATGACACGACCCCCGCACTCACCACGTAACAGACCACCCGCACATCACCCACGAACATGGACATCGTCACATACCCAGTAACGGACACGACCTCCTCACATCATCCACTAAAAGTGACACACCCGTCACTCACCCACAATTTAAAGATATAGCACAAGTTTCTAGGTTACATGGGGACACAAGGGGGCTACAAGATATTACAAGACTAAAAGACTGCATAGACTACAAGGGGGGAAAAAGAGATTACAAACAAAAGGACTGCATAGGACACAAGGGGGCTACAAAGTATTACAAGACTACAAGGACTGCATAGGGCTACAAGGGGGCTCATTAGTATTACAAGACTCAAGAGGACTCAGAGGGCTACAAGGGGGGAAAAAGAGTAACAAACTACAAAGGACTGCATAAGGGCACAAGGGGCAAAGAATTTACAAGACCAAAGGGCTGCATGAGGACTACAAGGGGGCTACAAGAGTATTACAAGACTACAAGAGGACTGCATGAGGACTACAAGGGGGCTACAAGAGTATTACAAGACTACAAGAGGACTGCATGAGGACTACAAGGGGGCTACAAGAGTATTACAAGACTACAAGATAACTATATGAGGCTACAAAAGGACCACAAGAGGCTACAAAAAGAATCCAAGAGGCTACAAGAGGACTGAAAGAGAAGATATTCAACCAGGAAAAGACATTAAGCCAGGATAACCCAAAGAAAGCCAGGCCAGTGTGGCTTTCTCTGGGTTTCCCTGGACCAGGGCATAACCCACACTACCGCTGGCCGCGCAAGGGTAGCACAAGAACTACCCTTTTATACCTCTGTCCTCGCCGGGACATCTAACCCAGGTCCCCTTGATTTGTTTGTGAGCCTCATGATCACATGAAAGGGCTAGCAGGCGAGGGGGTACGAGGTGAAGGGGCTAGCAGGTGAATGGGCTAGCAGGTGAAGGGGTTAGCAGGTGAAGGGGCTAGCAGGTGAAGGGGGCTAGCAGGTGAAGGGGTTAGCAGGTGAAGGGGCTAGCAGGTGAATGGGCTAGCAGGTGAAGGGGTTAGCAGGTGAAGGGGCTAGCAGGTGAAGGGGCTAGCAGGTGAAGGGGCTAGCAGGTGAAGGGGCTAGCAAGTGAAGGGGCTAGCAGGTGAAGGGCTACTAGATTAGGGTATCTCACTTTCTTCGTTTCTCACCTTCTCTTTCTAGTTTTCCACTTCCTTCACGGGGAAGGGGGGTCGCCGCGCCCCCCGCCCTGGCCAGTCGATGCCTGGGTTTCCGTGATCCTGAATCCTAATCCTTCCTGATCCTGAATCCTAATCCTGGAGACTTAGAGCCACCAGGGTTCAAAGTTTTACTGGGCGTCCCTGGGTAGTTTTCTGCGAAGGATATTGGAGAAGCGAATGGATAGGTGAAGGCAGGGGAAGACAGATGGATAGGTGAAGGCAGAGGAAGACAGATGGATAGGTGAAGGCAGGGGAAGACAGATGGATAGGTGAAGGCAGGGGAAGACAGATGGATAGGTGAAGACAGGGGAAGAGAGATGGATAGATGAAGGCAGGGGAAGATAAATGGATAGACTTGGAGATGGATAGGTCAAGAGATATGGACTGGTGGTAGGAACTACAGCCTGGCTGGTCAGGTACTGACTTAATGAAGTCAACCAGGGGTGTTGAAGACAGCCAGGGATCTTGAAGACAACCAGGGGTCTTGAAGACAACCAGGGGTCTTGAGGACAACCAGGGGTCTTGAAGACAACCAGGGGTCTTGAAGACAACCAGGGGTCTTGAAGACAACCAGGGATCTTGAAGACAGCCACGGGTCTTGAAGATAGCCAGGAGTCTATTGGTAATCCCCATTATGTATGCTGGGAGGCTGTAGAATAGTCTTAGGCCCCTGACACTTAGTGTTATTTCTTAGTGTACTCACGGCACTTTTGCTTTCATTGAGAGTGATGCATGTGTGCAGATTTTGGACTAATCCCTTTAGGATTTTCCAGGTGTAAATTATGATGTATCTTTCTCTCCTACGTTCCAAGGAGTACAGGTCAAGGGACTTCAAACATTAGCAGTAATTAAGGTGCGTTACTGTACTTGTACGTGCAGTGAAAGTTCTCTGTACATTCTCCAGCAGTGAAAGTTCTCTGTACTTTCTTTGTACATTCACCAGATGTACAATATCACCTGCCTTGACAATGGCTGTTGGAGCACAACAGTATTCCAGCCTAGAGAGAACAAGTGACTCATTATCCATCCCTTGTTTAGAAGGTTCTCATTATCCATCCCTTGTTTTGAAGGTTCTCATTATCCATCCCTTGTTTTGAAGGTTCTCATTATCCATCCCTTGTTTTGAAGGTTCTCATTATCCATCCCTTGTTTTGAAGGTTCTCATTA
>NC_069414.1:43346504-43359004 GCF_026875155.1 Cherax quadricarinatus | reverse complement strand
CTTTCTCCTCTCCCCTTGCGTACCTTCCCCATCTTTCACTCTCCCTTGTTTACCTTCCCATCTTTCACTTCTTCCCTTGTTTTACCTTCCCTCTTTCACTCTTCCCATGTTTACACTTCCCCTCTTTCTCTTCTTCCCTTGTTTACCTTCCCCACTTTCACTCTCCCCTTGTTTACCTTTTCCCCTCTTTCACTCTCCCTTGTTTTCATTCCCCTCTTTCACTCCCCCTGCTTACCTTCCCCTCTTTCACTTCTTCCCTTGTTTACCTTCCCCTCTTTCACTTCCCCTTGTTTACCTTCCCCTCTTTCACTCTCCCCCTTGTTTACCTTCCCTCTTTCACTCTCCCCTTGTTTACCTTCAACCGTTTTCCTCTCCATTGTTTACCTTCCCCTCTTTCACTCTCCCCCTTGTTTACCTTCCCTCTTTCACTCTCCCTTGTTTACCTTCCCCTCTTTCACTCTCCCCTTGTTTAACCTTCCTCTCACCCCCTTTTCCCCTTCCCCCTCCCCCCTTTTTCCCTTCCCCCCTTCCCCCCTCCCCTTTCCTTTCCCCTCCCCCTCCCCCTCCCCCTTCCCCCCCCTCCCCCTCCCCCTCCCCTCCCCTCCCTCCCCCTCCCCCTTTTCCCTCCCCCTCCCCCTCCCCCCCCTCCCCCCCTCCCCCCCTCCCCCTCCACCCACCCCACTCCCCACCCAACTCCACCCAAACCCCCCCCCCCCTCACCCCCCCACCCACCCACCCACCCTCACACACCACACACAACACACAACACACCACAAAACACACAACACACAACACACCACACAACCCCAACACAACACACACAACCACAACACACACACACACAAAACCAACTCACAACACACACACACACAAGCACACAAACAACACACAACAAACAACACACAACACACACAACAAAACACCACAACACACACACACACACACAACACACACACACCCCAAACAAACAAACACACACAACAAACAACACAATACACAACACACAACACACAACACACAAACACATACACAACAACAACACACAACACACAACCACACACACACAACACACAACACACACACACACAAACACACAACACACAACACACACACACACACACAACACACACACACACACAACACACAACAAAACGCACACAACACACAACACAAACACACACACAAAAACACACACCAAAACACACAACAAAACACACACACAACACACACACTCACACAACAAAACAACCACAACAACACACACCCCCCAACGCACACACACACACAACACACAACACACAAACACAACACACACACACAACACAAAACCACAACACACAACACACACACACAACACACAACAAACAACACACAACACACACAAAACCCACACACACACTCAACACACACAACACAAAACACACAACACACAACAAAACAAACACACCACAACACACAACAAAAATCAAAACAAAACAACACACACACAACCCCAACACACCCCACAAACAACACACACACACACACAACACAACAACACACCACAACACACAACACACAACACACACACACACACAACACACAACAACACACACAACCACAACCACAACACACAACACACCCCCCAACACAAAACACACAACCAAACACAAACCCCAAACCCAACAACACACACACACAAAAAACAACACAAAAACCCCAACCCCCCAACACACAACACACACACACAAACAACAACAACACACACACACAACACACAACACACAAAACACAAACCACCACAACACCAACACACAAAACACACACACACAACACCCCCAAAAACACAACACAAACACACAAACACACAACCACAACACACACACCAACACACAACACACAACAAACAACAAAACAACACACAAACACACACACACAAACACACAAAAACACACACACCCCAACACACAACACCAAACACCAACAAAACACACCCCCCAAAACCAACAAAAACCACACACCACAAAACCCCAAAACACAAAACCCAACACACACACACAACAAAACCCCCCACAACCCAAAACCCAAAACACAAACACCCAACAAACCCACACAACAAACAACACACAACCAAAACCACCACACCCCAAAACAACACAAAAACACACAACACAACACACAACACAACCCAAACAAAACCCCAAACACACAAACCACACACCACACAACCAAAACACCCAACAAAACAACACACAACACAAAACACACAACACAACCCCAAACAAAAACCACAAAACCCAAAACACCCCAAAAAACCCAAAACCCCCACCCAAAAACCCCCCCCAACACCCAACACACAACACAAAACACAAAAACACACAACACACAACACAAAACACACAACACACACACAAACACACAACAACAAAAACACCACACAACACACACACACAAAACCCCACAACACACAACACCCACCCCAAAACCACACACACACACAACACACAACACACAAACCACAAAACACACCCAAACCCCACACACCCCCAACACACAACACAAACCACACAAACACACCACCCAAAACCCCAAAACACACAAAACACCACATAAAACATCAACACACCAACCCCCAAAACAAAACACCACAACAACAACACACAAACACCCCCACAAACACACCACACCCAAAAACACACAACACCCCCAACACACAACACCCAACCCACAACACACACCAACACAAAACACCAACACAAAACACAAAACCAAAACACCCACAAAACCCAAAACCCACACACACACCCCAACAAACACAACACAACGCACCACCACCCACCCCAAAACCACAAAAGCAAAAAACCCCCAAAACCCCCCAAAACAACCACAAAACAACAAAACACAACACACACACCAAAAACACAAAACACAAAACCCCACCCCACCCCCACACACCCCCCCTCACACACACACACTCACTGAACAATAACAACAAAAATTTTCCCAAACCCAAATACCCGATCCTGGGGAAAGATAGGATTGAGGGGGAGGAGGGGTTGCACTGCCCAAAAAACCCCGGGGGGGGATGGGGATTTGGGGAAAATTTAAAGGCAGGGACATGTTTGGGAAAAAGGGAAAACTACATTGGGGTACAGTTTCAGCCCGGAAAAACATAAAGAAGCCCTTGGAAGAGAATAACCCACCCCCAGAACTGCGGGAGGCCAAGAGAGGATACAAGAAAAAAACAGGTGATGGGGCCCACACTGGCGAGGGGGGCAAGAAAGCTCCACTCGAGCAAAGCAAAGTTACGGGAAATTTTGGGCGTTTTCCCAATAAACAGGGAGATCGTTTGGGGAAAACCGGGACCCCACAGGGGGGCCCCAAAAACATGGAGACCCAAAGATGAGGGATGTGGTATTTAAAAACCCTCATCCCTCAACATGTCAGGGAAACAACCAGAAAAAGAGGGGGGGAAAAAACCATCAAGACTGGATCTTGTTTTCATCCTGAGCATTCAGACATTGGGGACATCATTTTACGGAGGCCCTTTGGTGCACGATCACGTGGTTCGGGATTTTTCCCCCTATATAGAAAAGTTACAATTTGGAGAAGAAGAGGAACTGAAGGGGACAGGCCAAACTATAAAAGGGGGAAACTACACAGGAAATAAGAAACTTCCTGCAGGGGGTTTCTTTGGGGACAGAGAAATGGTAAAAAAATAAAGAAAAACGAGATAAAAGGAAATGTGGCAAAAAAAGTGCAAGGAGGCAAAAGGAAAGTTTTTTTTCCCAAAGGGAAACAAAATAATAAAAAGACCAAAACGAGCCCTTTGGTTTTTCCCCGAAGGTGAAGGGAGGAAAAAACAAAGTCAACAGAGAAGGGAAAGGTACAGGGGGCATAGGACCCAGGAAAAAAAAGGGAAAATTAGTAAAACCAGAAACGAGTACCACAATAAGGGGGGAGGCCCACAAACAGAAAATGAAAACAAACATAGCATCGAAAGTCAAATCTGCCCAAACGCTGTACAGCCACATTAGGGGGAAAAACAACAGTAAAGGGACCATGTTTAATGCTGAGGAAAAAGGTGGAGAACCCCAAAAGAAACAAATCAAGAGGTATGGGGGAGTTTCAACACAAGTTTTTAAGGAATTTTTTACATAGAGACAGGAAGGATTTCTGGGGGGAACAGACCAAAGGGGACCCCAGCAAGGAATTCCCCCAACAATTTTTTGGACCCCATCATACAGATGGGGAGGGGGTGAAGAAACTGCTAAGGACATCGATACCTCAAAGGCAATGGGACCGGCCCAACATCCCCCGGGGTCCTTAGAGAGGGAGCAAATATTTTTGTGTGGCCACTTACCCCCAATCTTCAACACGTCCCGGGAAACTGGGCAACTACCTGAGGAAATGGAAGACGGAAATGAGTTCCCATTTTTAAAAAAGGTGACAGAAAAAGCACAAAAACTATAGCCCCTTTTCCCATTGACTGAAATAAAAAGCAAAATTATGGAGAAGATATCAGGGGGAGATGGTGGAGCACCGGAACCCGGGCCCGGGGTAAAAAATGCCAACCACACATTTACGGAAGGGAAATCCCGTGTCCAAAAAAAACCTTTGGGGTTTTTTGATAAAAAAACAGAATAAAGACAAGAGAGGGGGGGTGGGTTTATTGCATCTTCCCCCGGGCTGCCCAAAAAGGGCCCTTGAAAACAGTTTCCCCACAAGAATTAGTGGGAGAAGCTAAACATCAGGCGCATATAACAGGAAAAGGGGAAAATGCCCAAAGGGTCCCGAAATAAACCCGACGGGGGGCCAAAAAACGGGGTCATTTGGGACTAAAAGATGAACACAGTGGGCACCTTTTGGGGGCCAGCGGGTCCCACAGGGGTCGGTCCTAGGGCCAGTGCAAATTTTTTTTTTTATATGGAACGCAAGTGGAAGGTTTAACCCCAAAGTGTCCCTTTTGCAGATGATGTGAAGTTAATGAAGGGGAATTAAATCTTATGAGGGCCACCGGACATCCCAAAAGACCTGGGCCAAATGGACACCTTTGGGCCACCAAAAGGGTTCCCCGAATTTAATCCGCAAAAAAAAATCCCCTGGGAAAATAGGGAAAGGGTACAGAAGACCACAGACAGAGTATAAAGGGTAAAGGGGCCAAAGACTGCAAACCTCACTCAAGGAGAAAGAAACTTGGGGGGAAATAACACCGGGCATGTCCCGGAAGCACACATCAAACAAAAACTGCTGCAGCAAATGGGCGCCTGGCAAACCTGAGAACACATTTCCCATACCTTAGTAAGGGAAACATTCAAGACACTTTCACCCCCTGTAAAAGCCCGGCCCATACTGGATAAACACACCTGTTTGGAACCCGCCCCTTGTAAAGCACGTCAAGAAAATAAGAAATACAAAGTTTGCGACAAGGTTAGTTTCCCGACTAAAGGGGGAAAGCCCAAAAAGAAATTTAAAGGGGAAAACGGCCCTGACCACCGGGGGACAGGAGGGTCCCGGGGGGACATATAACGACATATAAAAAAAAACTGCGTGGGAAAAGACCCAAAGGGGGACAAAGACATGATGTTCCAGGAAAAAGGGCACAGAAACAAGGGCCAAATTGGAAGTTTAAGACACAAATGATCAGAGAGATGTAGGAAAATATTTCTTTAGCCCCAAAAATTTTAAGGCAGGGAATAAACCTAGAAAAAATTTTACGTATGGGGCCCGGGAAACCCTAACAGTTTTTTAAAACGAGGTTTTTAAAAAGCTCATGGAGCGGGGAGAAGGGGCCCCCGGGAGCAAAACCGGGGAAAAGGCCCCACCAGGCCAAAAACTCGACCCCGCAACCCCCAAATAGGTGATATAAAAAAGGTTTAGTACAACACAAAACCCCCAAAACAAAACCACACACACACACACAAAACACAACACACCCCACACACACAACACACACACATACACCACCAAAACACACACCCACACAACACACACAAAACACACACACACAACAAAACACCACACACACAACACCACCACAACACACACACACACCAAAAAACACCACAACACAACACAACACACACACACAAAAACACACACAACACACACACACACACACCACACACACAACACACACACACACCACATCACAAAACCGACACACACACACACAACACACACACAACAAAAAAACACAACACACACACAGCAACACACACAACACACACACAAAACACAAACACACACACACACACACACACCCCACACACCACACAACACACAACACCCACAACTAACACACAACAAATTTCACACCAAAACACACAACAAAACAAAACACAGGGCACACAAAACCAAAAAACACCCACACCCCACACAAACAACAACACACACACAACAAACACAAAACACAACACACACACACCACACACCCCACAGCACACACAAAAACACACACACAACACACACACACAAGACAAAAAACACACAACACAAAACACACAACACACACACAACACATACATTTAAAACACACACCAACACACACACAACACACACACAACACCACAACAACCACACAAAAACAAACCAAAAAACAACACACACACACAACACAACACACACACAACACGCAAAACACCACAAACACACAAAACCACACACCCCACACACACACAAACAAAACACACACACACAAAAACGCACACACAAAACACACACAAACCATCACAAAACCCAAAACACACACAAAACCCCACAACCACCCCAAAACACACACAATACCACAACAAAAAAATCACAGAATGGGTAAAAGGGCTAAACCCTGTAAAAAGTTTTTACACTCTGACGGATGACGATTCACTGTGTGTTTTGTAAAACCCCCAACACTCAATTACCCCCCATTTATTGCTCTGTTTTCCCCCGTACGTAGGGACAGACCCCCACAAGATTCTTTAAAATTTTTTATGAAAGAGAAACCCTGGCACGGGAAACCTTTTATTTTTTAGTATGATATACTGGGAAAGATTGACTGAATGACCATTACAACTGAATGAAATGGGCTGAATGAACGCATATCTGCTGAATGGAAATGACCCGGGGATCGAAAATCATGCTGAATGAAATGACTGAAAAGATCGCATATCCCTGCGAATGACAAATGAAGATCGAATATCATGCTGAAAGACGACTGAAAAATCAAAATCATGCAAATGACTGAAATGAACGATCCCAAAACATGCGATGATTGGGCCCGAACATCGAATATCATGCTGAATGATTTACTAACGATCCCAATAACATGGGTGAAAAGATTGACTGAAAATCGAATAACATGCGAATGACTGACTGAATTTTTCCATAACACTTTAAAACTGATGAAAAGACGAATATCATGCTGAATGACTGACTGAATGATCGCATTCAAGCTGGTGACTGACTGAATGATCGAAATCATCTTTAAAGACTGACTGAATACCGAATATCAAAGCTTAAAGACTGACTGAAAATCAATATCATCTTTAAAGACTGACTGAATACCAACTCATGCCCTTTAAAGACTACTGAATGATCGCATATCATGCGAATGACTGACTGAAGATCGAATATCAGCAATGATTTTAGAAATGATCGAATTCAGCTGAATGATTGACTGAATCGAAAATCCCCTTCTGAATTTGACTGAACGTCGAATATCAGCTGAATGGGTTGACTGAACGATCGAAATCATGCGAATATTGAAATTTAAAAATCGAAAATCAAGCTGAATGATTGACTGAACGGAAACCCAATATCCTGCTGAAAAGATTGACTGAATGATCGAATATCATGCTGAAAAGACTGACTTAATGGATCGAATATCATGCTGAATGAAATTTTTTGGGAAAGATCGAATACATGCTGAAAGAATTTACTGAACGATCGAATATCAAAGCAATGATTGACTTTAATTATCGAAATCATCGAAAGACTGACCGGGAAAGATCGCATATCATGCGAATATTTACTGAAACCACGAATAAAAAGCTGAATGATTTTAAATTAAAGATCGAATATCATCTGAATGATTTACTGAATGATCGAAAATCATGGGTGAATGACTGACTGAATGATCGAATTCATGCGAAAAACTGGGCCGAAAAACGAATATCATCTTAATGACTGACGAATGACGGAATTCATGCGGGAAAGACTGACTGAATGAAACGAATAAACATGCTGAATGAAATGACTGAACATCGAATATCATCGAATGATTGACTGAAAGATCGAAAATATTCTGAATGATTGACCCAAAAAGATCGAATAAGCTGAAAGATTTACCGAATGGGCCCAATATCATCTGAATGACCCGACGGAAAGATCAAAATCATGCTGAATGATTGATGAAAATCGAAAAAAACATGCTAATGATTACTGAATGATCGAATTCATTTCTGAAAGACTGACTAATGATCAAATATCATCTGAATGACTGACTAATGACCGAAAAATCATGGCCCGAAAAGACTGACGAATGACCGAAAATCACTGAATGACCGAAAATCATGCTGAAAAGACTACCCGAATGATCGAATATCATGCTGAAAGACTGACTGAATGACCCCAATATCAAGCTAATGACTGGGAAATTTAAAATCATGTCGGAGGGCTGACTGATCGCCAAATTTTCATCTGAATGAATTTCGTATCTTACTGACTGACTTTAACACTATTTAAAAATCGCGACATACCCGGAAAAACAGCTATCCCCCTGGGAGGCCCCCCGGGCCAATTTTTGGGGGGGCCCCGGGGCCCTTTGTTGGGGGCCCCCGACCATCTGGGGGTCCCCTGGGGCCCTTGTCCCCATCTGCAAGAAACAAAAAACATTAATTATTTAAAAAAAAAAAAGATTTTTTTTATTTGTCAACAAACAAAAATCGAGAATGCTTCCCCTCCGATCGGGGATGAAACCTTTCCCGGCTTTTGGGAACCCCTTTCCAGCTCCGGGAATGGGTTAGATAACTTTTTCAAAAGCCAGTACTGTTTAAAATTTTTTAATCTTCACAAATTTTGGTCAGTGTCAAAGGTCACCTCAAAAACCACTTCAGTCTTTTAAAAGGTTTACTTCAGAAACACTTTTTAAAAAAGAAATGTAAAAAGCCCGTGGTTTACCGTACTTAAAATCTGTGAAGAATTCTTGTGCTCCCCCTGGACTGAACCATGATGCCCTCCATCGAGCAACTTTACCAGCAACTTAAGGAAGAATTGAGGGTAGCGAAGATGGAGATACGGTGATTGACCGAGGAAAACAAGAGGATTCGTAGTAGTCCTCCTGTTTCGAGTCCTCAGGTCAAGAAGGGATCGTGGTCAGTGGCTGGACAGCAGGGGACGACGAAGTTGACGATCAAGAAGACGAATGGAAAGCCAGAAACGATGAAGAAGAAAGAGACTGCTGTGGAAACTCTTGTAGAAACCTCCAACGCATTCTCGGTGCTACCCGACGAATGTGAGTCGACTACTGGGACCGTCACGACGAAAGACAACAAGGAAAGTAAGAATATTGTTGTTGTTGGGGATAGCCAGGTTAGATACATGGATAGGGCATTCTGCTTGAAGGACATGAGTAGGAGACAGATGGTGTTGGTAATGAATGGTTGTCCAGAGCAATTGGTATTAATTGTTGGCTGGATAAACACTGTAAGGATAATGCAGTACCATTCATTGACAACTGGGACAACTTCTATGGTCGAAATGACATGTATGCCAGGGATGGGGTTCACTTATCCAGGGCAGGTGTGGGTTTTCTTGCTAACTCAGTTGAGGGGGTTGTTAGGACTTTAAACTAGGATTAGTTAGAGGTATGGGTTTAGAAATGATAAATAATGAGTGTGGATATATTGACTTATGCTCTGATATTAAGAATCTTAACAGTAACTGTCATGGAGTAACTCTGGGTATTGATAATTTCAGAAATTGTGTAAAAACAAAGATGAATAGAAAAAATGTGCAGAAGAAAAAACATATGATGGTATTTTATGCTAACAGTCGAAGTGCAAGAAATAAAATTAATGAACATACGTTTGGTAGCATGTGCGGGAACTTTGATATCATTGCATTAACTGAAACGTGGTATGATTTAAAGAGTCGGGATATGATTGCTGAGTGAAATTTTCAGGGATTTAAGTTGTTCAATGTGGAAAATTTTAAGGGGGAAAGGGGGGGGAGTTGTTGAAATGTTCGAAAAAAAATTTTAAATTTTTTGCATAAAAGGGGTAAAAAAAATTAGAGGAGAAAGTAACAGGGGCCCGTTCTGAAGGGTCAAGAAAAACTAATTCAAAGGTGTTTAATATTCCGACCTCCGGCTTGGTCACGATAGAGGGAGACTTTTTTGGGCAAAATTTGTTAGGGTTTTGGGGCCACAGAAAACATAGCCCATAGTGGGGGATTTTAAACTTTAGTCAAATTGACGGGAAAATTTTTTTTGACAGTAATCTAGAGTCCAGTGATTTTGGGAAAAACATTTCCCGGACTTTTTTTCTGAAACAGAGCGTTGGGGGCAGAGCCCACCAGGGTAATTTAAATTTCTAGACCTTTGTCTTGTCAAAAAAGGAAACACTCGTGAATAATCGGAGAAAACCCAAAAATGAAGGGGGGAGCAAGTGGGTCCAAATCCACACTTTTACATTAAAAATGGGGAAAGCAAGGAAAAATGATAATACAGTAAAAATCCCTGATTTTGTTCTGGGTATTAAAATGGACTTTGGAAACATCTGTTCCAATCTTGATTGGGTTATTAGCTAATGATTTTTTTTGACGTTTAAACAAACTTTGAATATAAGGGATCTGCTTTTTTTGATTGTTTTCTTTAAAAAGTACACAGTGCCCAAATATAAACTTTCCCCCGGGAGAAAAAAGGGCTAAAAAATAAAAGATCCCCAAATGGGGTTTAAAAGGAGGCCCAAAACATTAATTTGGGGGGAAAAAGGGGGAAATTTTAGGGGCAAACAAAGAAAAGGGGAAAAATTAAAAAACCCACTGACCAATATGTTCAGCTTAAAAGAGAATTAAAAAAGGGAATTAGAAAGGCTAGACGTGACTATGAAATTAGAGTTGCTAATGAATCAAAGACTAATCCAAAGGGGTTCTTTCAAGTGTATAGGACGAAGGTGAAGGAAAAAGTAGGACCTCTGAAAACTGGGAATGGACAGCTGACGGATAATGAACTGGAAATGTGTTCCTTATTTAATGACTATTTTTTGTCAGTTTTTACACAGGAAGATGCAAATGAGATTCCAGTAATTAACAATTATTTAGTTCCTGATGAATTTAAGTTAACTAATATTACTGTCACGAGGGACATGGTTATTAAACAGATAGACAAACTGAAACAAAATAAGTCCCCGGGACCCGATGAGTTGTTTTCAAGGGTACTTAAGGAATGCAAGATGGAGCTTAGTCAGCCATTAACGAGTGTACAATGCGTCCATCCTTACCGGTGTTGTGCCAGAGTTGTGGAAGATGGCTAATGTGGTTCCTATATTCAAATCAGGGGATAAGTCCACTCCTTCAAATTACCATCCACTAAGCCTGACATCTATAGTGGGGCAAGTTATTAGAATCAATTATAGCTGACATTATCAGAAGTCACCTTGAAGAGCATAACTTGATAAATGAATCTCAGCATGGATTCACGAGAGGTCGTTCCTGCCTGACAAACTTACTGACGTTCTTCAATAGAATATTTGAGGCAGTTGACAGTGATTAAGGAATATGATATTGTTTATTTGGATTTTAGTAAAGCCTTCGATAGAGTACCTTACAAGAGACTCTTAAGAAAAGTGGCAGCTCATGGTATAGGAGGTAAAGTTCTAGCATGGATAGAGGCATGGCTTACCAATAGAAAGCAGAGAGTTACCATTAATGCGAGTGAAATCTGAATGGGGATTAGTCACTAGTGGCGTTCCACAAGGATCAGTTTTAGGCCCTCTCTTGTTCATAATTTACATTAATGACCTTGATGAAGGGATTACGAGTGACATGAGTAAATTTGCTGATGATACAAAGATAGGCCGTATAATTCACTCTGAGGAGGATATCAATGAACTCCAGGACGATTTGAACAAATTAATGTCTTGGTCTGAAAATGGCAGATGAAGTTTTAATGTGGATAAGTGTAAGGTACTTGCCCTTGGTAATGAAAATAACCCTCGAAGCTATAATCTAGGTGAAGTAGAGCTTGGTCATACAGGAATGTGAAAAAGACTTCGGAGTCATGGTAGCAGAAATCTAAAGCCAAGACAGCAGTGCCTTTGTGTGCGCAACAAGGCCAACAGATTACTTGGATTTATCTCAAGAAGTATAAGTAACAGAAGTCCAAAAGTTATTTTACAGCTCTATACATCACTAGTGAGGCCTCATTTAGATTATTGCTCAGTTTTGGTTCCCCCTTTTTAAGGATGGAATTTGACTATTAAGAACATACAGGAAATGACTAAAATGATTTTCTGTGTAAAGGAACCCCCCGTATGAAGATAGAC
>NC_069414.1:43293050-43346004 GCF_026875155.1 Cherax quadricarinatus | reverse complement strand
CAGGTGGATAGTGACAGAATGTTCCAGAGATGTGACACAGTAACAAGGGGTCACAACTGGAAGTTGAAGATTCAGATGAATCACAGGGATGTTAGGAAGTATTTCTTCAGCCATAGAGTAGTCAGGAACTGGAACAATCTGGAGAGTGATGTAGTGGAGGCAGGATCCATACATAGCTTTAAGAAGAGATACGATAAAGCTAATGGAGCAGGGAGAAAGTGGACTTAGTAGTGACCAGCGAAGAGGTGGGGCCTGGAGCTATGAATCGACCCCTGCAACCAAAATTAGGTGAGTACACATACACACACTCAAACACACACACACACACACACACACACACACACACACACACACACACACACACACACACACACACACACACACACACACACACACACACACGCACACACACACGCACACACGGGTAACTTGTCTATTGAGTTGAGTCTATTGAGTTGTGAGTCAGTCTAGTGAGTTGAGTCACTCTTATGAATTGTGAGTCGCTCTAATGAGTTGTGAGTCTAGTGAGTTGTGAGTCACTCTAGTGAATTGTGAGTCAGTCTAGTGAATTATGAGTCATCCTAGGTGAGTTATAAGAGATGGTGAGTCACTCTAGTGAGTAGTGAGTCAGTCTAGTGAGTTATGAGTCATCCTAGGTGAGTTATAAGTGATGGTGAGTCACTCTAGTGAGTTGTGAGTCAGTCTAGTGAGTTATGAATCATCCTAGGTGAGTTATAAGCGATGGTGAGTCACTCTAGTGAGTTGTGAGTCAGTCTAGTGAGTTATGAGTCATCCTATGTGAGTTATAAGCGATGGTGAGTCACTCTATTGAGTTGTGAGTTAGTCTAGTGAATTATGAGTCATCCTAGGTGAGTTATAAGTGATGGTGAGTCACTCTATTGAGTTGTGAGTCAGTCTAGTGAGTTATGAGTCATCCTAGGTGAGTTATAAGCGATGGTGAGTCACTCTAGTGAGTTGTGAGTCAGTCTAGTGAGTTATGAGTCATCCTAGTTGAGTTATAAGCGATAGTGAGTCACTCTAGTGAGTTGTGAGACAGTCTAGTGAGTTATGAGTCATCCTAGGTGAGTTATAAGCGATGGTGAGTCACTCCAGTGAGTTGTGAGTCAGTCTAGTGAGTTATGAGTCATCCTAGGTGAGTTATAAGTGATGGTGAGTCACTCTAGTGAGTTGTGAGTCAGTCTAGTGAGTTATGAGTCATCCTAGGTGAGTTATAAGTGATGGTGAGTCACTCTAGTGAGTTGTGAGTCAGTCTAGTGAGTTATGAGTCATCCAAGGAGAGTTACAAGTGATGGTGAGTCACTCTAGTGAGTTGTGAGTCAGTCTAGTGAGTTATGAATCATCCTATGTGAGTTATAAGCGATGGTGAGTCACTCTATTGAGTTGTGAGTCAGGCTAGTGAATTATGAGTCATCCTAAGTGAGTTATAAGTGATGATGAGTCACTCTAGTGAGTTGTGAGTCAGTCTAGTGAGTTACGAGTCATCCTAGGTGAGTTATAAGCGATGGTGAGTCACTCTAGTGAGTTGTGAGTCAGTCTAGTGAGTTATGAGATCTCCTAGATGAGTTATAAGCGATGGTGAGTCTCTCTAGTGAGTTGTTAGTCAGTCTAGTGAGCTATGAGTCATCCTAGGTGAGTTAAAAGTGATTGTGAGTCACTCTAGTGAGTTGTGAGTCAGTCTAGTGAGTTATGAGTCATCCTAGGTGAGTTATAAGTGATGGTGAATCACTCTAGTGAGTTGTGAGTCAGTCTAGTGAGTTATGAGTCATCCAAGGTGAGTTATAAGTGATGGTGAGTCACTCTAGTGAGTTGTGAGTCAGTCTAGTGAGTTATGAGTCATCCTAGGTGAGTTATAAGTGATGGTGAGTCACTCTAGTGAGTTGTGAGTCAGTCTAGTGAGTTATGAGTCATCCAAGGTGAGTTATAAGTGATGGTGAGTCACTCTAGTGAGTTGTGAGTCAGTCTAGTGAGTTATGAGTCATCCTAGGTGAGTTATAAGCGAAGGTGAGTCACTCTAGTGAGTTGTCAGTCAGTCTAGTAAGTTATGAGTCATTCTAGGTGAGTTATAAGTGATGGTGAGTCACTCTAGTGAGCTGTGAGTCAGTCTAGCGAGTTATGAGTCATCCTAGGTGAGTTATAAGTGATGGTGAGTCACTCTAGAGTTGTGAGTCAGTCTAGTGAGTTATGAATCATCCTAGGTGAGTTATAAGCTATGGTGAGTCACTCTAGTGAGTTGTGAGTCGGTCTAGTGAGTTATGAGTCATCCTAGGTGAGTTATAAGCGATGGTGAGTCACTCTAGTGAGTTGTGAGTCAGTCTAGTGAGTTATGAGCCATCCTAGGTGAGTTATAAGCGATGGTGAGTCACTCTAGTGAGTTGTGAGTCAGTCTAGTGAGTTATGAGTCATCCTAGGTGAGTTATAAGTGATGGTGAGTCACTCTAGTAAGTTGTGAGTCAGTCTAGTGAGTTATGAGTCATCCTAGGTGAGTTATAAGCGATGGTGAGTCACTCTAGTGAGTTGTGAGTCAGTCTAGTGAGTTATGAGTCATCCTAGGTGAGTTATAAGTGATTGTGAGTCACTCTAGTGAGTTGTGAGTCAGTCTAGTGAGTTATGAGTCATCCTAGGTGAGTTATAAGTGATGGTGAGTCACTCTAGTGAGTTGTGAGTCAGTCTAGTGAGTTATGAATCATCCTAGGTGAGTTATAAGTGATGGTGAGTCACTCTTGTGAGTTGTGAGTCAGTCTAGTGAGTTATGAGTCATTCTATATGAGTTATAAGCGATGGTGAGTCACTCTATTGAGTTGTGAGTCAGTCTAGAGAATTATGAGTCATCCTAGGTGAGTTATAAGTGATGGTGAGTCACTCTAGTGAGTTGTGAGTCATCCTAGGTGAGTTATAAGAGATGGTGAGTCGCTCTAGTGAGTTGTGAGTCAGTCTAGTGAGTTATGAGACCTCATAGGTGAGTTATAAGCGATGGTGAGTCACTCTAGTGAGTTTGAGTCAGTCTAGTGAGTTATGAGTCATCCTTGGTAAGTTATTAGTGATGGTGAGTCACTCTAGTGAGTAGTGAGTCAGTCTAGTGAGTTATGAATCATCCTAGGTGAGTTATAAGCGATGGTGAGTCACTCTAGTGAGTTGTGAGTCAGTCTAGTGAGTTATGAGCCATCCTAGGTGAGTTATAAGTGATGGTGAGTCACTCTAGTGAGTTGTGAGTCAGTCTAGTGAGTTATGAGTCATCCTAGGTGAGTTATAAGCGATGGTGAGTCACTCTAGGTTCCAGGTTCCAGCCAATGAGAGGATGGTTTTGGCAATCGCAGAGGTTATGTGGGTACCACACACCTGTCTGCCCTTGTCATTCTCATTCTAGAGCTGGTTGAAGCACGGTCTGCTCTCTAGTGGCTTCTGTTCTGCCTTGCTTACCGTGGAGTGCACTAATACCTATTGTTGTGCATAGTGTATATAGTGTACATACTTCTGTTCTAAATTGGTGAAGGATAATGCAAGTCAAAAGTTTTCTGCTGTGTTTATTTTGCTCCCTTTACACCCAGGATAACAGGCCACTTGGACTCCTTGGTTTTAATATGGGTAGCCTGTCCGAGAGCTGGAGCTGAACCTAGAGAAAGGGTTGAGCCTAGGGTGAAGCTGGAAGCAGGAACATTGTGCAGCTTGCTGTCTGGCATTGCATTAGCTTTGCCAAAGCTTTACAAAGTTTGCGTGTCAGTTGCTTTGCTATGGTCAGCCTTGCTAGTGTGTGATCGTTCAACAGCTCGCTACTAGCTTGTTCAGTGTGAAGATTTTTGCAGTCAGCTTTGCTATTGCGTATCCACCTTGTATGCGTATTCTGCAATCATACTGTGCATAGCTAAGCGTGTTCTGCAAATAACGTGTTACGTTGGGGTATTCTGCAATCGTACTGTGCATAGCAAATAACTTATACATTGGGGTATGCCACCTAGACGAGCCAGACGTCTAGTGTCGGCATATACTCTGTTTAACCTACCTAAATTGTCCCTACAGCGTTGTTGGCAAATTGATCGTTCCGTTGGCATTGATTACGAACGCACTCTCACAGCTGCGCAACTGCGTTCACTGATCACTGACAAACTTCGAGAAGAAGAGATGGCACATCAGACTCCTCCCTCTATGGGAGCTAGGGCAAAAACTCCTATGTTCTCGCAGGAGGAAGATGATATATCAACGGAGCAAAATCGTCAGTCTAGTGCAGCAGGGTTGTCTCAAGGTGAATCAGCGGCGTTGGCACTTGAGCTGGCAAAAATCAATATTGAGCAGACTAGGGAACAGAGAGCATTTGCAAAAGAAGAATTTGATAAGGAATAAGAAAGGAAGCAGTTTTCGCATTCTGTAAATGACTTTAGTTTACAAAAAGCAGTACAGCTTGTTCCCCGCTTCAATGAGGCCGAACCAGAACAATTTTTCGAAGCTTTCGAAAATCAGGCTCGAGCCTTGAGGTGGCCGGAACAGCATTGGGCATCGTTGGTTCACACATTGTTTGGTAAGGCACAGGAATTTATGTCAGTGTTAAATGACACTGAATTTTCCGATTATAAAGTAGTGAAGACCACAGTGTTGGGAGCATATACTTGTATCCCAGCTAAGTATCGGAAGTTTTTTAAATTAAGCAGGCGACAGCTTGGTCAATCCCTGGTTGATTTTGTGCGACAGCAGACCAAAGCTTTTACCAGCTGGTATAAAGCAAGTGGTGTTGCTACCTTCGATGATCTTGTGCAGCTTATTCTGATTGACAACCTGCTGGAGTCTGTGGGACAAGAGGTTCGAGTCTTTCTGCAGGATCATGACTTAACCACTGCATTGGAGGCAGCCAGGTTGGCTGATACCTTTGAAACTAACCGCTCCTTGTCCGAGCGATCCCGTCTCTCTTTTCAACAGCCTGGCATGAGCAGAGATCGTCAACCTTGGAGAATGAAGTGCCAGCCGGAGGGAGAACGTCTACGTCAGCCAACTAAGTCACCTGGTGAGCCACGCTTCTCAACTTATGGTCCACCTGGTGAGAGACAAACTACTCAGCATGGTGCACCTGTCGTCTGCTACATGTGTAACCAAGTAGGTCACATCCGTCCCAACTGCCCCTACAAACCCCAACCCATTGGGAAAATCTCTAATATCCCTAGTAACATATCCTTGAAAGAAGTAGAAAAAGGGGATGTCCCCTTATTACTGTAAGAGTCTTATTTCCCTTCAGGAAAACTCCAAAACAGCTGAAGTCAAAACCTTTAGAGATACTGGAGCATATTGCTCCCTTTCAAATAATACCTCCTTAAATTCCTTTGTTTTGTTGGAAGCATTTGGAGGAGCTATATATTATGTCCCTTTGCATAAAATTTATGTACAGTGCAAATATTACACTGGGTACTTGACCGTGGGTGTATCTGAAGGATTCCCCATGAAAGATGCCATGTTATTACTGGGTAATAACATTACCATTGCTAGTGTATGTCCTGAACCCATAATGATTAATTCTTCTCCGGTGTTGGCCATAACTCGGGCAACATCCCAAGGGCTATCTGGCGAGAATGTTGACCTATCCTTGGACGACTCCGATCTCGGAATAGCCACGTTGTTTTACGAGGAAAACTGGCCAGGGCCTCGTAGATCAAGTGAACAGACCCAGATCAAGCCTTCCTATTCCCAGGGTGCAGGATTGCCAGATATCTGTTTCCATGCCCGAGGGACTGTCCATCCGGGAGGAACAACGAAAGGACCCTTCTTTAAATTTCGCTTTTCAGACAGCCATGGGTAAATCCTCTTTGGATCATCCGGTCAAGTATAAACTCAAAAACGACTATTTGATCTGCACTGAGACTGGTAAGGAGATAGAGGGCCAGCAACTGTCAGACAGGTTAGTGGTTCCAACAAAGTTTAGACCTCAAATATTGAATATTGCTCATAATACTTCATTAAGAGGTCACTTAAGAATTACTAAAACATTATATAGAATCACAAAAGAATTTTATTGGCCAAAAATTAAGGCAGGATGTGAAGAATCATATTAGGTGTTGCCGAGAATGTCAGCAAGTAGGGAAACCTGGACATTCCATTAAACCTGCACCTCTCCAACCTATACCTGCTGATGGAGAACCTTTTGCAGATTTAATTATAGATTGTGTAGGACCACTACCTAGGTCAAAGTCGGGAAATCAGTATTTATTTACCATTATGGATAAAGTAACTAGATACCCTGAAGCAATTCCCATGCGCAGTATTAATACTAAAGCTATTCTCGAAGCTTTAACAAGATTCATTTCTTGTTTTAACATTCCTAAAACTATTCAAAGTGATCAAGGTACTAACTTCACTACCAAAGCATTTAGGGAAGTATTAACTAGGTTAGGGATAATCCACAACTTATCCACTGCCTATCATCCTCAGTCCCAAGGCGCCTTGGAAAGATTCCATCAGACGTTAAAAACCATGATGAGAAATTTTTGCATGCATTTTCCTACAGACTGGGATGAATCACTACCTTTGTTGCTGTTCTCAGTACGAGAGACGGTGCAAGAGTCTACTGGGTATAGTTCGTTTGAGCTGATCTTCGGGCACAATGTACGAGGTCCTCTTCGGGTGCTCAAAGAAGGATGGATGGGAGAAGACGTTAGCTCAACACTCTACAACCCGTCTTCAAGGTTGCAGGTGGCACGTCAGTTAGCCAAGGCTAACCTAAAGACAGCTCAAAATAAGATGAAACAGAGGTATGACAGAAATGCACAATTCCGCTCCTTCCATTAAGGAGACAAGGTGTTGGTGCAGGAACCTATACCTGGCCACACTTTGAAAGCTAGATTTACGGGACCTATGCAAATTGTAAGTAAATTATCTGATGTAAATTATGTGGTAGCTCCCATTGACAAGACCTCAAAAATTAAAACTTACCACATTAATCAATTAAAAACTTTTCATACACCAGATACAGTCCCAGTAATGACTCTGTCCTCTACCTCTGAGGAAGACTCTGACTCTTTGCACTCTATTTCTGAAATTAATGTCAAGCCTCCAAATTCTGTCCTCCTCAAGGATCCTAGCCCTTTAATGGAGGGATTATCTGAAACGCAAGCAACAAGTTTAACTGAGCTTCTACAGTCATACCCTAATATTTTTTTTCGGATGTGCCGAAAAAATGTACGTTAGGTTATCATGATGTAGATGTGGGAAACTCTAAACCAATTAAACTCTCCCCCTACAGAGCTAATCCTGAAAAGCAGAGGCTACTTCAGCAGGAAGTAGAATTTCTGTTAAAGCATGGTTTAGTGGAGGAGTCATCTAGTCCATGGGCTTCACCGTGCATCCTTGTGAAGAAGGCTGATGGAGGGTTTCGTATGTGTACAGACTACCGTAAGGTGAATGAGGTCACAATCACAGATGCTTACCCTCTTCCTCGTCTGGATGATGTAATCGACTTTGTGGGTAAGGCTACTTTTGTGTCCAAGTTAGATCTCCTTAAAGTTTACTATCAGGTACCTTTGACGGATAAGGCGAAGGAAATCTCTGCCTTCGTAATTCCAGGAGGTCATTATCAATATACAGTTACCCACTTCGGAATGAAAAACCCCCCCTCTTCATTCCAGAAACTTATCCATCAGGCTATTAAAGGACTTGAAGGCACGGCAGCGTACCTGGATGATATTGTTGTAGTGTCGAATACTTGGGATCAACACCTATTTAGACTTAATTAAGGCTCTTTTTGAGACCTTTCAGAGTTCCCATTTAACTGTTAATTTATCTGTCTTCCTTTGGCCAGGCCACTGTTACTTTTCTAGGTCATGAAGTAGGTAGTGGAAAAGTTGCTCCTAAACTTGCTAAAGTTCTTGCTATCAAAGATTATCCAGTTCCACATGATAAGAAATCTCTTCAACGTTTCCTAGGAATGATAGGATTTTACAGAAGATTCTGTAAGAATTTTTCGGATATTGTAGCCCCTCTTACCTCTCTTGCCAGTCACAAAGTTCCCTTTTTCTGGACTTCAGTTGCTCAGGATACGTTTGGCAAAGCAAAAAGATTATTGTGTAGTGCAACCATTCTTTTGTCTCCAGATTTCTCCAAACCTTTCTCATTACAGGTTGATGCTTGAGTCTGGGGTTGGGGTAGTACTGTTGCAAAACGGGGCCAAGGAGTTGCAGCCTGTAGATTTCTCTGCAAAGTTCCAGCCGCATCAGAGGGCTTACTCTTCCATTGAAAAAGAAGCCCTCGCGCTGGTACTGGCTTTGCAGCACTTTCATGTATACGAGGGACAGACTTCGCAGGTGGTCACTGTTTACAGTGATCGCAATCCTCTAGTATATCTCCAAGCCATGAAGAACCACAATACGAGGAGTCTACGACTGCAACTCTACTCTCTCAGAATTTTACATACTGCTGGCAAAGAAAATATGTTGGCAGAATCTTTATCTAGGGTCTAACACTATCATTTATAATAATTATATATTAGGTTAGGATGTGTTAGGTTACTTGTGGTAACCCCTTCACAGCTCTTTTTTTTAATCCCCTGGTGTGGTTTTTTTTTTTTAAGTGAGGGGATGCGGGCTACCGTCCACCTGCGTCTTAGACCTAAGCTAGTCCGACTGTCTGCTGTCTCGCTCTGAGTTTAGGGTTTGACTTTTTGTCACAAGAAAAGCTGAGCTCAATCCAAGAGTTGGATGGTTGAGAGGAAAGGCAGTACCATTATTTTGTGCCATGGCGGCACGGTTACCACTGGGAGGTGGCAGCCTAATCCTGAGCCTTCTCGGGGTGGGGGTGTGGCATGCAAAGAGTACGTAACCTTTATTCGGCACATGTACACACCCTCATTTACAGGCTATCTCTCCCAATCAGCGAACCAGGGGACTAAGGGTTGACGATGGGGCCCCGTCGTTCAACCAGTACACAGGTTCCAGCCAATGAGAAGATGGTTTTGGCAATCGCAGAGGTTATGTGGGTACAACTCTCCTGTCTACCCTTGTCATTCCCATTCTAGAGCTGGTTGAAGCACGGTCTGCTCTCTAGTGGCTTCTATTCTGCCTTGCTTAGCGTGGAGTGCACTAATACCTATCGCTGTACATAGTGTATATAGTGAACATACTTCTGTTCTAAATTGGTGAAGGATAATATAAGTCAAAAGTTTTCTGCTGTGTTCATTTTGCTCACTTTACACCCTGTATAACAAGCCATTTGGACTCCTGGGTTCCAATAGGCGGTGATGTTACAGTCCTGGAGGTGGGAAGTACAGTGCCTGTACTCAGAAGGATGGGCGGTGATGTTACAGTCCTGGAGGTGGGAAGTACAGCACCTGCACTCTGAAGGATGAGCAAGGATGTTACAGTCATGCACGTGGGAAGTACAGTGTCTGTACTATGAAGGATGGGCGGTGATGTTACAGCCCTGGAGGTGGGAAGTACAGTACCTGCACTCTGAAGGATGGGTGATGATGTTACAGTCCTGGAGGTGGGAAGAACAGTACCTGCACTCTGAAGGATGGGTGGTGATGTTACAGTCCTGGAGGTGGGAAGTACAGTACCTGCACTCTGAAGGATGGGTGGTGATGTAACAGTCCTGGAGGTGGGAAGTACAGTACCTGCACTCTGAAGGATGGGTGATGATGTTACAGTCCTGGAGGTGGGAAGAACAGTACCTGCACTCTGAAGGATGAGTGGTGATGTTACAGTCCTGGAGATGCGAAGTACAGTACCTGCACTCTGAAGGATGAGCAAGGATGTTACAGTCATGGAGGTGGGAAGTACAGTGTCTGTACTATGAAGGATGGGTGTTGATGTTACAGCCCTGGAGGTGGGAAGTATAGTACCTGCACTCTGAAGGAGGAGTGGTGAGGTTACAGTCCTGGAGGAGGGAAGTACAGTGCCTGCAATCTGAAGGATGGGTGGTGATGTTACAGTCCTGGAGGTGGGAAGAACAGTGTCTGTACTCTGAAGGATGGGTGATGATGTTACAGTCCTGGAGGTGGGAAGTACAGTGCCTGTACCATGAAGGATGGGTGGTGATGTTACAGCCCTGGAGGTGGGAAGTACAGTACCTGCACTCTGAAGGATAGGTGGTGATGTCACAGTCCTGGAGGTGGGAAGTACAGTGCCTGCACTCTGAAGGATGGGTGGTCATGTTACAGTCCTGGAGGTGGGAAATACAGTGCCTGTACTCTGAAGGATGGGTGGTGATGCTGGAGTCCTGGAGGAGGAAGTACAGTGCCTGCACTATGAAGGATGGGTGGTGATCTTACAGTCCTGGAGGTGGGAAGTACAGTACCTGTACTCTGAAGGATGGGTGGTGATGTTACAGTCCGGGAGGTGGGAAGCACCCTATCTGCACTCTGAAGGATGGGTGATGCTGTTACAATTCTGGAGGTGGGAAGTACAGTACCTGCAGTCTGAAGGATGGGTGGTGATGTTACATTCCAGGAGATGGGAAGTACAGTACCTGCACTCTGAAGGATGAGTGGTGGTGTTACAGTCCTGGAGGTGGGAAGTACAGTACCTGCACTCTGAAGGATGAGTAAGGATGTTACAATGCTGGAGGTGGGAAGTACAGTACCTGCACTCTGAAGGATTAGTGGTGATGTTACAGTCCTGAAGGTGGGAAGTACATTACCTGCACTCTGAAGGATGGGGAGTGATGTTACAGTCCTGGAGGTGGGAAGTACAAGAACCTGCACTCTGAAGGATGGGTGGTGATGTTACTGTCCTGGATGTGGGAAGTACAGTACCTGCACTCTGAAGGATGGGTGGTGATGTTACAGTCCTGGAGGTGAGAAGTACAGTGCCTGCACTCTGAAGGATGGGTGGTGATGTTACAGTCCTGGAGGAGGGAAGTACAGTGCCTGCACTCTGAAGGATGGGTGGTGATGTTACAGTCCTGGAGGTGGGAAGCAGAGTACCTGTACTCTGAAAGATGGGTGGTGATGTTACAGTCCTGGAGGTGGGAAGTACAGTACCTCTACTCTGAAGGATGGGTGGTGATGTTACAGTCCTGGAGGTGGGAAGTACAGTACATGCACTCTGAAGGTTGAGTGGTGATGTTACAGTGCTGGAGGTGGGAAGTACAGTACCTGCACTCTGAAGGATGGGTGGTGATGTTACAGTCCTGGAGGTGAGAAGTACAGTACCTGCACTCTGAAGGATGAGTAAGGATGTTACAGTGATGGAGGTGGGAAGTACAGTACCTGCGCTCTGAAGGATGAGTAAGGATGTTACAGTCCTGGAGGTGGGAAGTACAGTGCCTGCACTCTGAAGGAAGGGTGGTGATGTTACAGTCCTGGAGGTGGGAAGTACAGTACCTGCACTCTGAAGGATAGGTGGTGATGTTACAGTCCTGGAGGTGGGAAGTACAGTACCTGTACTCTGAAGGATGGGTGTTGATGTTACAGTCCTGGAGGTGGGAAGTACAGTACCTGCACTCTGAAGGACGGGTGGTGAAGTTACAGTCCTGTAGGTGGGAAGTACAGTGCCTGCACCCTGAAGGATGGGTGGTGATGTTACAGTCATGGAGGTGGGAAGCAGAGTACCTGTACTCTGAAGGATGGGTAGTCATGTCACAGTCCTGGAGGTGGGAAGTACATTGCCTGTACTCTGAAGGATGGGAGGTGATGTTACAGTCCTGGAGGTGGGAAGTACAGTACCTGTACTCTGAAGGATGGGTGGTGATGTTACAGTCCTGGAGATGGGAAGCACAGTATCTGCATTCTGAAGGATGGGTGATGCTGTTACATTTCTGGAGGTGGGAAGTACAGTACCTGCAGTCTGAAGGATGGGTGGTGATGTTACAGTCCATGAGGTGCGAAGTACAGTACCTGCACTCTGAAGGATGGGTGGTGGTGTTACAGTCCTGGAGGAGGGAAGTACAGTGTCTGCACTCTGAAGGATGAGTGGTGATGTTATAGTCCTGGAGGTGGAAAGTACAGTACCTGCACTCTGAAGGATTAGTGGTGATGTTACAGTCCTGAAGGTGGGAAGTACATTACCTGCACTCTGAAGGGTGGGTGGTGATGTTACGGTCCTGGAGGTGGGAAGTACAGTACCTGCACTCTGAAGGATGGGTGGTGATGTTAAAAGTCCGGAGGGGAGAAGTATAGTTTCCTGCACTCTGAAGGATGGGTGGTGATGTTTCAGTCCTGGAGGTGGGAAGTACAGTACCTGCACTCTGAAGGATGGGTGGTGATGTTACAGTCCTGGAGGTGGGAAGTACAGTACCTGTACTCTGAAGGATGGATGGTGATGTTACAGTCCTGGAGGTGAGAAGTATAGTGCCTGCACTCTGAAGGATGGGTGGTGATGTTACAGTCCTGGAGGTGGGAAGTACAGTACCTGCACTCTGAAGGATGGGTGGTGATGTTACAGTCCTGGAGGTGAGAAGTATAGTGCCTGCACTCTGAAGGATGGGATGTGATGTTACAGTTCTGGAGGTGGGAAGTACAGTACCTGCACTCTGAAGGATGGATGGTGATGTTACAGTCCTGGAGGTGAGAAGTATAGGGCCTGCACTCTGAAGGATGGGTGGTGATGTTACAGTCCTGGTGGTGGGAAGTACAGTACCTGTACTCGAAGGGTGGGTGGTGATGTTACAGTCCTGGAGGTGGGGAAAATATAGTGCCTGCACTCTGAAGGATGGTGGTGATGTTTACAGTCCTGGTGGTGGGAAGTTACAGTACCTGTACTCTGAAGGGTGGGTGGTGATGTTACAGTCCTGGAGGTGGGAAGCACATACCTGCACTCGAAGGATGGGGGGTGATGTACAGTCCTGGGGGTGGGAATACAGTACCTGCACTCTGAAGGATGGGTGGTGATGTTACAGTCCTGGAGGTGGGAAGTACAGTGCCTGTACTCTGAAGGATGGGTGGTGATGTTACAGTCCTGGAGGTGGAAAGTACAGTACCTGCACTCGAAGGATGGGTGGTGATGTTACAGTCCTGGAGGTGGGGAAATACGTACCTGCAGTATGAAGGATGGGGTGTTTATGTTACAGTCCTGGAGGTTGGAAGTACAGTACCTGCACTCTGAAGGATGGGTGGTGATGTTACAGTCCTGGAGGTTGGAAGTACAGTACCTGCACTCTGAAGGATGGGTGGTGAAAGTTACAGTCCTGGAGGTGGGAAGTACAGTACCTGTACTCTGAAGGATGGGTGGTGATGTTACAATCCTGGAGGTGGGAAGTACAGTACCTGCACTCTGAAGGATGGGTGGTGATGTTACAGCTTTGGGGGTGGGGAAATACAGTACCTGCACTCTGAAGGATGGGTGGTGATGTTACAGTCCTGGAGGTGGGAAGTACAGTGCCTGTACTCTGAAGGATGGGTGGTGATGTTACAGTCCTGGAGGTGGGAAGTACAGTGCCTGTACTCTGAAGGATGGGTGGTGATGTTACAGTCCTGGGGGTGGGAAGTACAGTGCCTGTACTCTGAAGGATGGGGGGTGATGTTACAGTCCTGGAGGTGGAAAAATACAGTACCTGCACTCTGAAGGATGGGTGGTGATGTTTTCAGTCCTGGAGGGGGAAGCACAGTACCTGCACTCTGAAGGATGGGTGGTGATGTTAAAAGTCCTGGAGGTGGAAAGTACAGTACCTGCACTCTGAAGGATGGGTGGTGATGTTACAGTCCTGGAGGTGGGAAGTACAGTGCCTGTACTCTGAAGGATGGGTGGTGATGTTACAGTCTTGGAGGTGGGAAGTACAGTGCCTGTACTCTGAAGGATGGGTGGTGATGTTACAGTCCTGGAGGTGGGAAGTACAGTGCCTGTACTCTGAAGGATGGGTGGTGATGTTACAGTCCTGGAGGTGGAAAGTACAGTACCTGCACTCTGAAGGATGGGTGGTGATGTTACAGTCCTGGAGGTGGGAAGTACAGTGCCTGTACTCTGAAGGATGTGTGGTGATGTTACAATCCTGGGGGTGGGGAAATACAGTACCTGCACTCTGAAGGATGGGTGGTGATGTTACAGTCTTGGAGGTGGGAAGTACAATGCCTGTACTCTGAAGGATAAGTGGTGATGTTAATGTCCTGGAGGTGGGAAGCACAGTACCTGCACTCTGAAGGATGGGTGGTGATGTTACAGTCTTGGAGGTTGGAAGTACAGTGCCTGTACTTTGGAGGATGTGTGGTGATGTTACGTCCTGGAGGTGGGGAAATACAGTAACTGCACTCTGAGGATGGTGGTGATGTTACAGTCCTGGGGGTGGGAAGTACAGTACCTCTACTATGAAGGGTGGTGGGGAAAGTTACAGTCCTGGAGGTGGGGAAATACAGTGCCTGTACTCTGAAGGATGGGTGGTGATGTTACAGTCCTGGAGGTGGGAAGTACAGTACCTGCACTCTGAAGGATGGGTGGTGATGTTACAGTCCTGTAGGTGGGAAGTACAGCACCTTTACTCTGAAGGATGGGTGGTAATGTTACAGTCCCTGGAGGTGGAAGTACAGTTCCTGTACTCTGAAGGGTGGTGGTGATGTTACAGTCCCCGAAGGTGGGGAAATACAGTACCTGCACTCTGAAGGATGGGTGGTGACGTTACAGTCCTTGAGGTGGGAAATACAGTGCCTGTACTCTGAAGGATGGGTGATGATGTTACAGTCCTTGAGGTGGGAAGTACAGTACCTGTACTCTGAAGGATGGGTGGTGATGTTACAATCCTGGAGATGGGAAGTACAGTACCTGCACTCTGAAGGATGGGTTGTGATGTTACAGTCTTGGAGGTGGGAAGTACAGTGCCTGTACTCTGAAGGATAAGTGGTGATGTTAATGTCCTGGAGGTGGGAAGCACAGTACCTGCACTCTGAAGGATGGGTGGTGATGTTACAGTCCTGGAGGTGGGAAGTACAGTAACTGCACTCTGAAGGATGGGTGGAGATGTTACAGTCCTGGAGGTGGGAAGTACAGTACCTCTACTATGAAGGATGGGTGGTGATGTTACAGTCCTGGAGGTGGGAAGTACAGTCCCTGTACTCTGAAGGATGGGTGGTGATGTTACAGTCCTGGAGGTGGGAAGTACAGTACCTGCACTCTGAAGAATGGGTGGTGATGTTACAGTCCTGTAGGTGGGAAGTACAGCACCTTTACTCTGAAGGATGGGTGGTAATGTTACAGTCCTGGAGGTGGGAAGTACAGTGCCTGTACTCTGAAGGATGGTTGGTGATGTTACAGTCCTGAAGGTGGGAAGTACAGTGCCTGCACTCTGAAGGATGGGTGGTGACGTTACAGTCCTTGAGGTGGGAAATACAGTGCCTGTACTCTGAAGGATGGGTGATGATGTTACAGTCCTGGAGGTGGGAAGTACAGTACCTGTACTCTGAAGGATGGGTGGTGATGTTACAGTCCTGAGGAGGGAAGTACACTGCCTGTACCTGAAAGGGTGGGAGGTGATGTTTTCAGTCCTGGGGGTGGAAGTACAGTACCTGCACTCTGAAGGATGGGGGATGATGTTACGTCCTGGGAAATGGGAAGTACAGTACCTGTACTCTGAAGGATGGGTGATGATGTTACAGTCCTGGAAGTGAGAAGTACAGTACCTGCACTCTGAAGGATGGGTGGTGATGTTACAGTCCTGGAAGTGGGAAGTACAGTACCTGCACTCTGAAGGATGAGTCGTGATGTTACAGTCCTGGAGGTGGGAAGTACATTGCCTGTACTCTGAAGGATGGGAGGTGATGTTACAGTCCTGGAGGTGGTAAGTACAATGCCTGTACTCTGAAGGATGGGAGGTGACGTTACAGTCCGGGAGGTGGCAAGTACAGTACCTGTACTCTGAAGGATGGGTGATGATGTTACAGTCCTGGAAGTGGGAAGTACAGTACCTGTACTCTGAAGGATGGGTGGTGATGTTACAGTCCTGGGAAATGGGAATAAAAGTAAACCCGCACGCTGAAGGATGGGTGGTGATGTTACAGACCTGGAAGTGGGAAGTATAGTACCTGTACTCTGAAGGATGGGTGGTGATGTTACAGTCCTGGAGGTGGGAAGTACAGTACCTGCAATCTGAAGGCTGGGTGGTGATGTTACAGTCCTGGAGGTGGGAAGTACAGTACCTGCAATCTGAAGGATGGGTGGTGATGTTACAGTCGTGGTGGTGGGAAGTACAGTACCTGCACACTGAAGGATGGGTGGTGATGTTGCAGTCCTGGAGGTGGGAAGTACAGTACCTGTACTCTGAAGGATGGCTGGTGATGTTACAGTCCTGGAGGTGGGAAATACAGTAAACCCGTACTCTGAAGGATGGGTGGTGATGTTACAGTCCTGGAAGTGGGAAGTACAGTACCTGCACGCTGAAGGATGGGTGGTGATGTTACAGACCTGGAAGTGAGAAGTACAGTACCTGTACTCTGAAGGATGGGTGGTGATGTTACAGTCCTGGAGGTGGGAAGTACAGTACCTGCAATCTGAAGGCTGGGTGGTGATGTTACAGTCCTGGAGGTGGGAAGTACAGTACCTGCAATCTGAAGGATGGGTGGTGATGTTACAGTCCTGGTGGTGGGAAGTACAGTACCTGCACACTGAAGGATGTGTGGTGATGTTGCAGTCCTGGAGGTGGGAAGTACAGTACCTGTACTCTGAAGGATGGCTGGTGATGTTACAGTCCTGGAGGGGGAAGTACAGTACCTGTACTCGAAGGATGGGTGGGGATGTTTTCAGTCCTGGAAGTGGGAAGTACAGTACCTGCACGCTGAAGGATGGGTGGTGATGTTACAGACCTGGAAGTGAGAAGTACAGTACCTGTACTCTGAAAGGGTGGGTGGTGAAAGTTACAGTCCCCGGAGGTGGGAAGTACAGTACCTGCAATCTGAAGGAGGGTGTGATGTTACAGTCCTGGTGGTGGGAAGTACAGTACCTCACACTGAAGGATGGGGGGTGATGTGCAGTCCTGGGTGGGAAGTACAGTACCTGTACTCTGAAGGATGGCTGGTGATGTTTACAGCCTGGAGGGGAAGTACAGTACCTGTACTCTGAAGGATGGGTGGTGATGTTACAGTCCTGTAGGTG
Organism: Cherax quadricarinatus; assembly: GCF_026875155.1. Taxonomy (NCBI): domain Eukaryota; kingdom Metazoa; phylum Arthropoda; class Malacostraca; order Decapoda; family Parastacidae; genus Cherax; species Cherax quadricarinatus. The sequence continues at coordinate 43,329,004 of NC_069414.1, read as the reverse complement.
GGAAGTACAGTACCTGTACTCTGAAGGATGGGTGGTGATATTGCAGTCCTGGAGGTGGGGAGTACAGTCCTGTACTCTGAGAGATGGATGGAGTTACAGTCCTGGGGGTGGGAATACAGTAACGTCCTGACGGATGAGTAGTGATGTTACAGTCCTGGAGGTGGGAAGTTCAGTACCTGTACTCCGAAGGATGGGTGGTCATGTTACAGTCCTGGAGGTGGGAAGTACAGTACCTGTACTCTGAAGGATGGGTGGTCATGTTACAGTCCTTAGGTGGGGAAATACAGTACCTGTACTCTGAAAGGGTGGGGGGTCATGTTAAGTCCTTGGGGGTAGGAAGTACAGTACCTGTACTCTGAAGGATGGGTGGGGATTTACAGTCCTGGAGTGGGAAGTACAGTACCGCAATCTGAAGGCTGGTGGTGATGTTACAGTCCTGGAGGTGGGAAGTACAGTACCTGCAATCTGAAGGATGGGTGGTGATGTTACAGTCCTGGTGGTGGGAAGTACAGTACCTGCACACTGAAGGATGGGTGGTGATGTTGCAGTCCTGGAGGTGGGAAGTACAGTACCTGTACTCTGAAGGATGGCTGGTGATGTTACAGTCCTGGAGGTGGGAAGTACAGTACCTGTACTCTGAAGGATGGGTGGTGATGTTACAGTCCTGTAGGTGGGAAGTACAGTACCTGTACTCTGAAGGATGGGTGGTGATATTGCAGTCCTGGAGGTGGGGAGTACAGTGCCTGTACTCTGAGAGATGGATGGTGATGTTACAGTCCTGGAGGTGGGAAGTACAGTAACTGTACTCTGACGGATGAGTAGTGATGTTACAGTCCTGGAGGTGGGAAGTTCAGTACCTGTACTCCGAATGATGGGTGGTCATGTTACAGTCCTGGACGTGGGAAGTACAGTACCTGTACTCTGAAGGATGCGTGGTCATGTTACAGTCCTGTAGGTGGGAAGTACAGTACCTGTACTCTGAAGGATGGGTGGTCATGTTACAGTCCTGGAGGTAGGAAGTACAGTACCTGCACTCTGAAGGATGGGTGGTGTTGTTACAGTCATGGAGGTGGGGAAATACAGTGCCCGTACTCTGAAAGGGGGTGGGAGTTAAAAGTCCCCGGGGGTGGGGAAATACAGTACCTGCACTCTGAAGGATGGGGGGGATGTTGCAGTCCTGGAGGTGGGAAGTACAGTACCTGCACTCTGAAGGATGGGTGGTGATGTTACAGTCCTGGAGGTGGGAAGTACAGTACCTGTACTCTGAAGGATGGGTGGTGATGTTACAGTCCTGGTGGTGGGGAAATACAGTACCTGTACTCTGAAGGATGGTTTGGGGATGTTACAGTCCTGGAGGTGGGAAGTACAGTACCTGCACTCTGAAGGATGGGGGGTGATGTTACAGTCCTGGGGTGGGAATACAGTAACTGTACTCTGACGGGTGAGTATGATGTTACAGTTTCCTTTAAAGGGGGAAGTACAGTACCTGTACTCCGAAGGATGGGTGGTCCCTGTTACAGTTCTGGAGGTGGGAATACAGTACCTGTACTCTGAAGGATGGGTTTGGGTTTTGTTACAGTCCTGGGGGTGGGAAGTACAGTACCTGTACTCTGAGGATGGTGGTGATATTACTGTTCTGGGGTGGGAAGTACAGTACCTGTACTCTTTAAGGATGGGTGGTGATGTTTACAGTCCTGGAGGTGGGAAGTACAGACCTGCACTCTGAAGGATGGGTGGTGATGTTACAGTCCTGGAGGGGAAGCACAGTACCTGCACTCTAAGGATGGTGGTGATGTTACAGTCCTGGAGGGGGGAAGTACAGTAACCTGCACTCTGAAGGATGGGGGGTGATGTTTCAGTCCTGGAGGTGGAAGTACAGTGCCTGTAACCCGAAGGATGGGTGGTGATGTTTCAGTCCTGGAGGTGGAAAGTACAGTACCTGCACTCTGAAGGATGGGTGGGATGTTACAGTCCTGGAGGGGGGAAGTACAGTACCGCAGTATAAGGATGGGGTGATGTTACGTCCTGAGGTGGAATACAGTACCTGCACTCTGAAGGATGGGTGGTGATGTTACAGTCCCTGGAGGTTGGAAGTACAGTACCTGCACTCGAAGGATGGGTGGTGATGTTTCAGTCCTGGAGGTTGGGAAATACAGTACCTGCACTCTGAAGGATGGGTGGTGATGTTACAGTCCTGGAGGGGGAAGTACAGTACCTGTACTCTGAAGGATGGGTGGTGATGTTACAATCCTGGAGGTTTGGGGAAATACATACCTGCACTCTGAAGGATGGGTGGTGATGTTTCAGTCCTGGAGGTGGGAATACAGTGCCTGTACTCTGAAGGATGGTGGTGATGTTACAGTCCTGGAGGTGGGAAGTACAGTGCCTGTACTCTGAAGGATGGGTGGTGATGTTACAGTCCTTGAGGTGGGAAGTACAGTGCCTGTACTCTGAAGATGGTGGGGGATTGTTACAGTCCTGGAGGTGGAAAGTACAGTACCTGCACTCTGAAGGATGGGTGGTGATGTTACAGTCCTGGAGGTGGGAAGTACAGTGCCTGTTCTCTGAAGGATGGGTGGTGATGTTACAATCCTGGAGGTGGGAAGTACAGTACCTGCACTCTGAAGGATGGGTGGTGATGTTACAGTCCTGAGGTGGAAAGTACAGTGCCCGTACTCTGAAGGATGGGTGGTGAGGGTTTCAGTCCTGGAGGGGGAAGTACAGTGCCTGTAAATCTGAAGGAAAGGGGTTGATGTTACAGTCCTGGAGGTGGGAAGTACAGTGCCTGTACTCTGAAGGATGGGTGGTGATGTTACAGTCCTGGAGGTGGAAAGTACAGTACCTGCACTCTGAAGGATGGGTGGTGATGTTACAGTCCCCGGGGGTGGGAAGTACAGTGCCTTACTCTGAAGGATGGGTGGTTTATGTTACAATCCTGGAGGTGGGAAGTACAGTACCTGCACTCTGAAGGATGGGTGGTGATGTTACAGTCTTGGAGGTGGGAAGTACAGTGCCTGTACTCTGAAGGATAAGTGGTGATGTTAATGTCCTGGAGGTGGGAAGTACAGTACCTGCACTCTGAAGGATGGGTGGTGATGTTACAGTCCTGGAGGTGGGAAGCACAGTACCTGCACTCTGAAGGATGGGTGGTGATGTTACAGTCTTGGAGGTGGGAAGTACAGTGCCTGTACTCTGGCGGATGGGTGGTGATGTACAGTCCCGGGGGTGGGGAAATAAAAGTAACTGCTCTCTGAAGGATGGTGGTGATGTTACAGTCCTGGAGGTGGGGAAATACAGTACCTGCACTCTGAAGGATGGGTGGGATGTTACAGTCCTGGAGGTGGGAAGTACAGTACCCCGCACTCTGAAGGATGGATGGTGATGTTACAGTCCTGGTGGTGGGAAGTACAGTACCTGTACTCTGATGGATGGGTGGTGATGTTACAGTCCTGGAGGTGGGAAGTACAGTACCTGTACTCTGAAGGATGGGTGGGGGATGTTACAGTCCTGGAGGTGGGAAGTACAGTACCTGCACTCTGAAGGATGGGTGGGGGATGGTACAGTCCTGGAGGTGGGGAAATACAGTACCTGTACTCTGAAGGGTGGGTGGGATGTTACAGTCCTGGAGGTGGGAAGTACAGTACCTGTACTCTGAAGGATGGGTGGTGATGTTACAGTCTGGAGGTGGGAAGTACAGTGCCTGCACTCCCGAAGGGTGGATGGTGGGTGTTTTCAGTTCTGGAGGTTGGAAGTACAGTACCTGTACTCTGAAGGATGGTGGTGATGTTACAGTCCTGGAGGTGGGAAGTACAGTGCCTGCACTCTGAAGGATGATGTGATGTTACAGTTCTGGAGTGGGAAGTACAGTACCTTACTCTGAAGGATGGGGGGTGATGTTACAGTCCTGGAGGTGGGAAGTACAGTGCCTTTCACCTGAAGGATGGGTGGTGATGTTACAGTCCTGGAGGTGGGAAATACAGTACATACACTCTGAAAGGGTGGGGTTTTGGGTGTTACAGTCCTGGAGGTTGAGAAGTACAGTACCTGCACTCTGAAGGATGGGTGGTGATGTTATAGTCCTGGAGGTGGAAGTACAGTGCCTGCACTCTGAAGGATGGTGGTGATGTTACAGTCCTGGAGGTGGGAAGTACAGTACCTGCACTCTGAAGGATGGGTGGTGATGTTACAGTCCGGAGGTGGGAAGTACAGTACCTGCACTCTGAAGGATGGGGGGTGATGTTACAGTCCTGGAGGTGTGGAAGTTAAGTAAACCCGTACACTGAAGGTGGTGGTGATGTTACAGTCCTGGAGGTGGGAAGTACAGTGCCTGCACTCTAAGGATGGGTGGGGGATGTTACAGTCCTGGAGGTGGGGAAATACAGTCCTGCACTCTGAAGGATGGGGGGTGATGTTTCAGTCTGGAGGTGGAAATACAGTACCTGCACTCTGAAGGATGGGTGGTGATGTTACAAATCCTGGAGGTGGAAGTACAGTACCAGCACTCTGAAGGATTTGGGGGGTGATGTTACAGTCCTGGAGGGGAAGTACAGTACCTGCACTCTGAAGGATGGGTGGTGATGTTACAGTCCCGGAGGTGGGAAGTACAGTACCTGTACTCTGGAGATGGGGTGGGTGTTACAGTCCTGGTGTGGGAATACAGTACCTGCACTCTGAAGGATGGTGGTGATGTTTACAGTCCTGGAGGTGGGAAGTAAAAGTACCTGCATTTTGAAAGGGTGGGTGGTGATGTTACAGTCCTGGAGGTGGAAGTACAGTGCCTGCACTCTGAAGGATTGGGTGGTGATGTACAGCCTGGAGGTGGGAAGTAAAAGTACCTCACTCTGAAGGGTGGGTGGTGATGTTACAGTCCTGGAGGTGGGAAGTACAGTACCTGCACTCTGAAGGATGGTGTGATGTTCAGTCCCTGGAGGGGGGAAGTACAGTACCTGCACTCTGAAGGATGGGTGGTGATGTTACAGTCCTTGAGGTGGGAAGTACAGTACCTGCACTCTGAAGGATGGGTGGTGATGTTACAGTCCTGGAGGTGGGAAGTACAGTACCTGTACTCTGGAGGATGGGTGGTGATGTTACAGTCCTGGTGGTGGGAAGTACAGTACCTGCACTCTGAAGGATGGGTGGTGATGTTTCAGTCCTGGAGGTGGGAAGTACAGTACCTGCACTCTGAAGGATGGGTGGTGATGTTACAGTCCTGGAGGTGGGAAGTACAGTGCCTGCACTCTGAAGGATGGGTGGTGATGTTACAGTCCTGGAGGTGGGAAGTACAGTACCTGCACTCTGAAGGATGGGTGGTGATGTTACAGTCCTGGAGGTGGGAAGTACAGTACCTGCACTCTGAAGGATGGGTGGTGATGTTACAGTCCTGGAGGTGGGAAGTACAGTACCTGCACTCTGAAGGGTGGTGGTAAGTTACAGTCCTGGAGGGGGAAGTACAGTACCTGCACTCTGAAGGATGGTGGTGATGTTACAGTCCCCGGAGGTGGGAAGTACAGTACCTGCACTCTGAAGGGTGGGTGGTGATGTTACAGTCCTGGAGTGGAAGTACAGTACCTGCACTCTGAAGGATGGGTGGAGTTACAGTTAGTGAATACGTATGGGAGAAGGATGGTGGTGATTAATTAAAAGTTTCATCTTTAAAAGGGTATTTTAGTCCTGGTGGGAGACCAAACCCGTGGTAAAGGGTGGGATTTAATCCTGTGTTTGGGAATAACATGACCCGGGCCTTTAAAATGGGTTGGTATTTAATTGAGAATTTAATCCCCCCAAGGGTTGGTTGAAAACAGTCGAAATACGTGAAAAAAAGTTAAAAGTACAGGGGCCCGGATGGGATTTTTCAAATTTTTTTGGAGGGTAAATTACTAAATTATTTCGTTAGTGTTTATATAAGACCCGTATTTTAATAGTATTATTAAAGGTTTTTTTAATTAATTTTCCCTTGTGACCCCGGGGGAAAAATTTATTTAAATCCACATGTTGGCCCTTTTTAGTCTGGGCAACTGGGTTAGTAAATGGAATAAGCTTATCTCCAGCGCCTCGGAAAAAAGTTTTAAAAGCAAGGGTTCCGGAAAGATTTTTTTTGTTTTTTTTTTTTTTTTTTTTTTTGTTTTTGAAATGACCTATTTTAAATATTTATTTGTTTTTTTTAAAATTTTTCCAGTAAAATATTTTTAAATACAACTTTAAGTTATCTCAAATGGGTTCTCAATAAAATTTTTAAAATTATTATTTCCTATAATTTTTTTTTTTTTTTTTTTTTTTTTTTTAATATGTGTATATTATATTATTTGGTGTTTTAGGGTCAGGAAATATCTTTAACAACCTAAGCTCAAAGTGCAATAAAATAAAATTACCTGAAGGGAAGGAAAAGAAAGTCATTAATTTTACAAAGGTTGGGGCAGACTGTCCTTACACCGGGGGCCTCCAACAAGTGTCAAGTCCTAAGGACCGGGGCTGGTTTTTGCAATGTGAATGGGGCGTGAAGGGAAAATGATAAAACCCCAGGGTTTTCTATTTAAGACGATGGGGTCAAAGTTAATGAGAATACAATCGGAAGAGGATCACGTAAGCCTACAAGGGAATCTGGACAGGCTGTAAGCCATGTCCAGAAACTGGCTCTTGGAGTCTAACCCCACCAAGTGCAAAGTCATGAAGATTGTGGAGGGGCAAAGAAGACCGCAGACAGAGTACAGATTAAGAGGTCAAAAGCTGCAAACCTCACTCAAGGAAAAGGATCTTGGGGTGAGTACAACACCGAGCAATTCTCCGGAGGCACACATCAACCAGATAACTGCTGCGGCATATGGGAGCCTGGCAAACCTGAGAATAGCGTTCCGATACCTCAGTAAGGAATCGTTCAAGAGTCTGTACACAGTGTACGCCAAGCCCATACTGGAGTATGCAGCACCAGTTTGGAACCCACACCTGGTCAAGCACGTCAAGAAATTAGAGAAAGTGCAAACGTTTGCTACAAGGCTAGTACCAGAGCTAAAGGGAATGTCCTACCAAGAAAGGTTAAGGGAAATCGGCCTAACGGCAATGAAGGACAGGAGGGTCAGGGGATACATGATAGAGACATACAAAATACTGCGTGGAATAGATAAGGTGAACAGAGGATGTTCCAGAGAGGGGACACAGAAACAAGGGCTCACAACTGGAAGCTGAAGACTCAGACGAGTCACAGGGACGTTAGGAAGTATTTCTTCAGTCATAGAGTCGTCAGGAAGTGGAATAGCCTAGCAAGTGAAGTAGTGGAAGCAGGAACCATACATAGTTTTAAGAAGAAGTATGACAAAGCTCAGGGAGCAGAGAGAGGACCTAGTAGCGATCAGTGAAGAGGCGGGGCCAGGAGCTGAGTCTCGACCCCTGCAACCACAATTAGGTGAGTACAATTAGATGAGTACACACACTTCCTATTTTTATTTAGTTTTCCTTTCGTCTCCTTCCTTCTCTCTCCTTCCTTCTCTCCCCTCTCCTTCCTTCTCTCCCCTCTCCTTCCTTCTCTCTCCTTCCTTCTCTCTCCTTCCTTCTCTCCCCTCTCCTTCCTTCTCTCCCCTCTCCTTCCTTCTCTCCTCTCTCCTTCCTTTTCTCCCCTCTCCTTTCCTTCTCTCCCCTCTCCTTCCTTCTCTCCCGTCTCCTTCCTTCTTTCCCCTCTCCTTCCTTCTCTCCCTTCCTTCTCTCCCCCCTCTTTCCTTCTCTCTCCTTCCTTCTCTCCCCTCTCCTTCCTTCTCTCTCCTTCCTTCTCTCCCCTCTCCTTTCCCTTTTCTTTTCTTCCCCCTCTCCCCTCTCCTTCCTTCTCTCCCCTCTCCTTCCTTCTCTCTCCTTCCTTCTCTCCCCCTCTCCTTCCTTTTCTCTCCTTCCTTCTCTCCCCTCTCCTTCCTTCTCTTTCCATCCTTTCTCTCCCATCTCCTTCCTTCTCTCCCCTCTCCTTCCTTCTCTCCCCTCTCCTTCCTTCTCCCCTCTCCCTCCTTCTCTCCCCTCTCCTTCCTTCTCTCCCCTTTCTTTCCTTCTCTCCCCTCTCCTTCCTTCTTTCCCCCCTCTCCTTCCTTCTCTCCCCTCTTCTTCCTTTTCCTCTCCTTCCTTCTCTCCCCTCTCCTTCCTTCTCTCTCCTTCCTTCTCTCCCCTCTTCTTCCTTCTCTCTCCTTCCTTCTCTCCCCTCTCCTTCCTTCCCTTCTCTCTCCTGGTTTACCTCCAGTGATCTCCCTCTGTTTACCTCTCAGGGAAGGAAGGAGGGAAGGAGGTCATTTGAGGTCATTTACCACCAAACGAGGTGGGACTTGCTCTCCCTGCATTGCCTATTATCCCTCACTGGGGTTCGAACCCTGGGACCAAACTTTTTCAATGGTCCCCTCTGATGAGGGGACACAAGGAGGGGAATGGGCAGTTTTACTGCTCTTGTTCCCTCTTTGTTGATTTTTTTATTCCCTGTGATAGAGGGAGCTTTTGTGGTGCTGGTGAAGGGCTTTTGATCCAAGGAAAGGGAATTGTCTTGTTTTCCTGGGGTTATATCTGAGGATCTGATTTCTCAGGTACTGAATAATCCTTTATGTGTGTTTGTATATATATATATATATATATATATATATATATATATATAATATATATATATATATATATAATATATATATATTATATATATATATATATATATATATATAATATATATACGGAACAAGCACTTTGAAATAAAAGTGAATTTCCAAGCACATTCGTGATTTCTAACATTATCAAGGACCTGTAAAAATAATATAATGGAATACAAATAAGGCTAAGATATGACCTGACGTAGAACATAACACTTACCCCAGCAGCATCATCCCAGTATGATGCTGCGGGATGCTGCTGCTGGGATGATGCTGCTGGGATGATGCTGCGGGATGATGCTGCTGGGATGATGCTGCGGGGATGATGCTGCTGGGATGATGCTGCTGGGATGATGCTGCGGGGATGATGATTAATACAACTTTCTCAATCACATATTTGCTTAATACAACTTTCTCAATCACATATCTGCTTAATACAACTTTCTCAACCACATACCTGCTTAATACAACTTTCTCAACCACAAACCTGCTTGATACAACTTTCTCAACCACAAAACTACTTAATACAACTTTCTCAACCAGAAACCTGCTTAATACAACTTTCTCAACCACAAACCTGCTTAATACAAATTTCTCAACCACAAACCTGCTTAATACAACTTTCTCAACCACAAACCTGCTTAATACAACTTTCTCAACCACAAACCTGCTTAATACAACTTTCTCAACCACAAACCACTTAATACAACTTTCTCAACCACAAACCTGCTTAATACAACTTTCTCAACCACAAACCTGCTTAATACAACTTTCTCAACCACAAACCTGCTTAATACAACTTTCTCAACCACAAACCAGCTTAATACAACTTTCTCAACCACAAACCAGCTTAATACAACTTTCTCAACCACAAACCTGCTTAATACATCTTTCTCAACCACAAAACTACTTAATACAACTTTCTCAACCACAAACCTGCTTAATACAACTTTCTCAACCACAAACCTGCTTAATACAACTTTCTCAACCACAAACCTGCTTAATACAACTTTCTCAACCACAAACCAGCTTAATACAACTTTCACAACCAGAAACCTGCTTAATACAACTTTCTCAACCACAAACCTGCTTAATACAACTTTCTAAACCACATTCCTGCTTAATACAACTTTCTCAATCACATATCTGCTTAATACAACTTTCTCAACCACATACCTGCTTAATACAACTTTCTCAACCACAAACCTGCTTAATACAACTTTCTCAACCACAAACCTGCTTAATACAACTTTCTCAACCACAAACGTGCTTAATACAACTTTCTAAACCACATACCTGCTTAATACAACTTTCTCAATCACATATCTGCTTAATACAACTTTCTCAACCACATACCTGCTTAATACAACTTTCTCAACCACAAACCTGCTTAATACAACTTCTTCTCAACCACAAACCTGCTTAATACAACTTTCTCAACCACAAACGTGCTTAATACAACTTTCTAAACCACATACCTGCTTAATACAACTTTCTCAACCACAAACCTGCTTAATAAAATTTTCTCAACCACATACCTGCTTAATACAACTTTCTCAACCACAAACCTGCTTAATACAACTTTCTCAACCACATACCTGCTTGATACAATTTTCTCAACCACATACCTGCTTAATACTACTTTCTCAATCACATATCTCCTTAATACAACTTTCTCAACCACAAACCTGCTTAATACAACTTTCTCAACCGCATACCTGCTTGACACAACTATCTAAACCACAGACCTGCTTGATACAACTTTCTCAACCACAAACCTACTTAATACAACTTTCTCAACAACAAACCTGCTTAATACAACTTTCTCAACCACAAAGCTGCTTGAAACAATTTTCTCAACCACAAACCTGCTTAATACAACTTTCTCAACCACAAACCTGCTTAATTCAACTTTCTCAACCACAAACCTGCTTAATACAACTTTCTTAACCGCAAGCCTGCTTAATACAACTTTCTCAACCACATAAATGCTTGATACAACTTTCTCAACCACAAACCTGCTTGATACAACTTTCTCAACCACAAACCTACTTAATACAACTTTCTCAACCACATACCTGCTTAATACAACTTTCTCAACCACATAAATGCTTGATACAACTTTCTCAACCACAAACCTGCTTGATACAACTTTCTCAACCACAAACCTACTTAAGACAACTTTCTCAACCACAAACCTGCTTAATACAACTTTCTCAACCCCAAAGCTGCTTGCTACAATTTTCTCAACCACAAACCTGCTTAATACAACTTTCTCAACCACAAACCTGCTTAATGCAACTTTCTCAACCACAAACCTGCTTAATACAACTTTCTCACCCAAACCTGCTTAATACAACTTTCTCAACCACAAACCTGCTTAATACAACTTTCTTAACCAGAAACCTGCTTAATACAACTTTCTCAACCACAAACCTGCTTAATACAACTTTCTAAACCACATACTTTTTAATACAATTTCTCATCACATATCTGCTAATACAACTTCTCAACCACAGTACCTGCTTAATACAACTTTCTCAACACAAACCTGCTTAAAAACTTTCTCAACCACAAACCTCTTATATACAACTTTCTCAACCACAAACCTGCTTAATACAACTTTCTAAACCACATACCTGCTTAATACAACTTTCTCAATCACATATCTGCTTAATACAACTTTCTCAACCACATACCTGCTTAATACAACTTTCTCAACCACAAACCTGCTTAATACAACTTTCTCAACCACATACCTGCTTGATACAATTTTCTCAACCACATACCTGCTTAATACAACTTTCTCAACCACATACCTGCTTAATACAACTTTCTCAATCACATATCTCCTTAATACAACTTTCTCAACCAAAAACCTGCTTAATACAACTTTCTCAACCGCATACCAGCTTGATACAACTTTCTCAACCACAGACCTGCTTGATACAACTTTCTCAACCACAAACCTGCTTAATACAACTTTCTCAACCACAAACCTGCTTAATTCAACTTTCTCAACCACAAACCTGCTTAATACAACTTTCTTAACCGCAAGCCTGCTTAATACAACTTTCTCAACCACATAAATGCTTGATACAAATTTCTCAACCACAAACCTGCTTGATACAACGTTCTCAACCACAAACCTACTTAATACAACTTTCTCAACCACAAACCTGCTTAATACAACTTTCTCAACCACATAAATGCTTAATACAACTTTCTCAACCACATACCTGCTTAATACAACCTTCTCAACCACATACCTGGTTGATACAATTTTCTCAACCACATACATGCTTAATACAATTTTCTCAACCACATACCTGCTTAATACAACTTTCTTAACCACATACGTGCTTAATACAACTTTCTCAACCACAAACCTGCTTAATACAACTTTCTCAACCACATATCTGGTTGATACAATTTTTTCAACCATATACCTGCTTAATACAACTTTCTCAACCACAAACCTGGTTGATACAATTTTCTCAACCACATACCTGCTTAATACAACTTTCCCAACCACATACCTGCTTAATACAACTTTCTCAACCAGAAACCTGCTTAATACAACTTTCTCAACCACAAACCTGCTTAATACAACTTTCTAAACCACTTACCTGCTTAATACAACTTTCTCAATCACATATCTGCTTAATGCAACTTTCTCAACCACATACCTGCTTAATACAACTTTCTCAACCACAAACCTGCTTAATACAACTTTCTCAACCACAAACCTACTTAATACAACTTTCTCAACCACAAACCTGCTTAATACAACTTTCTAAACCACATACCTGCTTAATACAACTTTCTCAATCACATATCTGCTTAACACAACTTTCTCAACCACATACCTGCTTAATACAACTTTCTCAACCACAAACCTGCTTAATACAATTTTCTCACCCACATACCTGCTTAATGCAACTTTCTCAACCACAAACCTGCTTAATATAACTTTCTCAACCACATACCTGCTTAATACAACTTTCTCAACCACATACCTGCTTAATACAACTTTCTCAACCACATATCTGGTTGATACAATTTTTTCAACCACATACCTGCTTAATACAACTTTCTCAACCACATACCTGGTTGATACAATTTTCTCAACCACATACCTGCTTAATACAACTTTCTCAACCACATACCTGGTTGATACAATTTTCTCAACCACATACCTGCTTAATACAACTTTCTCAACCACAAACCTGCTTAATACAACTTTCTCAACCACAAACCTGCTTAATACAACTTTCTCAACCACATACCTGCTTAATACAACTTTCTCAATCACATATCTGCTTAATACAACTTTCTCAACTACATACCTGCTTAATACAACTTTCTCAATCACATATCTGCTTAATACAATGTTTTTTAACCAATACCCGTTAAAAAATTTTCTCAACCACTACTGCTTATACAATGTTCTCAACCCCTACCCGCTTAAAAAATTTTCTCAAATACAAACCCGTTAATACAACTTTTTCAACCACAAACCTGCTTAAAACAACTTTTCAACACAAACCCGCTTTAATACAATTTTTCAACCACAAACCCCTTTAAAAAAACTTTCTCAACCCAAAACCCTTAATACAATTTTCTCAAACCCCAAACCTGCTTAAAACAATTTTTCAACCACATACCTGCTTAATACAAATTTTGAAACCCCAACCCGCTTAAAACAACTTTTTCAACCCAAACCTGCTTAAAACAATTTTTTCAACCACATACCCGCTTAATACCATTTTCTCAACACTACCTGTTAATACAACTTTTCAACCACAAACCTGCTTAAACAAATTTTTTCAACCAAAACCCGCTAAAACAATTTTCTAACCCCATACCTGCTTAATACAACTTTCTCAAACCCCATACCTGCTTAATACAATTTTTCAACCACAAACCCGCTTAATACAACTTTTTAACCCCAAAACCCGCTAATAAATTTTCTCAAAACAACCTGCTTAAAAAATTTTCCAACCACATCCTGCTTAAAACAACTTTTTCAACCACATCCGCTTAAAACAACTTTCCCCAACCACAAACCCCGCTTAATACAATTTTCTCAACCACATACCTGCTTAAAAACTTTTCAACCACAAACCTGCTTTCAATTTTCTCAACCCCATACCTGCTTAATACAACTTTCTCAACCACATACCTGCTTAAAACACTTTCTCAACCACAAACCGCTTATAAATTTTCTCAAAACCCCAAACTGTTAATCAACTTTCTCAAAACCCCAAAAAACCCGCTTAATACAATTTTTTCAACCACATACCTGCTTAAACCAATTTTTTCAACCACAAACCCGCTTAAACAATTTTCTAACCACATACCCGCTTAATACATTTTTTTCAACCCATACCTGCTTAAAACAATTTTTCAACCCCAAACCCGCTTAATACAACTTTCTCAACCACATACCTGCTTAATACAACTTTCTCAACCACAAACCTGCTTAATACAATTTTCTCAACCACATACCTGCTTAATACAATTTTCTCAACCACATACCTGCTTAATACAACTTTCTCAACCACAAACCTGCTTAATACAACTTTCTCAACCACATACCTGCTTAATACAATTTTCTCAACCACAAACCTGCTTAATACAATTTTCTCAACCTTCTGAAAATCATTCGGATGGATAAAATGTCTCAGGTGAATAAAGAGAATATTGGACTGTTTGCCTGGTTTTATACTGTAAATGTTTGTTGTTTGTAATTTTAGTTCAAGACTTTTCTTAGTTTGACCGTAATTATTATATATATATATATATATATATAATATATATATATATATATATATATATATTATATATAATATATATATAAATATATATATATTTATATATTAACACATCGACCGTTTCCCACCAAGGCAGGTTGACCCGAAAAATTATAACTCTCATCATTCACTCCATCACTGTCTTGCCAGAGGTGCGCTTACACCAGTTATAAAACTGCAACATTAACACCCCTCCTTCAGAGTGCAGACACTGTACTTACCATCTCCAGGACTCAAGTCCAGCCTGCCGGTTTCTCTCAATCTCTTCATAAATGTTACCTTGCTTACACTCAAACAGCATATCATTTATTAAAAACCATTTGTTTCCATTTACTCCTACTTAATACGCTCACGCATGCTTGCTGTAAGTCCAAGCCCCTCGCTCACAAAACCTCCTTTACCCCCTCTTCCAACCTTTCCTAGGCCGACCCGTACCCCGCCTTCCCTCCACTACAGATTTATGCACTCTCGAAGTCATTCTATTTCTTTCCAACCTCTCTACATGTCCAAACCCTCTCAATAACCTCTCCTCAGTCCTCTGGATAATAGTTTTGGTAATCCCGCACCTCCTCCTAATCTCCAAACTAGTGATTCTCTACATTATATTCACACCACACATTGCCCTCAGACATGACATCTCCACTGCCCCCAGCCTTTGTTGCAACATTCACCACCCATGCCTCACACCCATACAAGAGCTCTGGTATAACTATACTCTCATACATTCCCCTCTTTGCTTTCATGGATAAAGTTCTTTGTCTCCACAGATTCCTCAGTGCATCGCTCACCTTTTTCCCCTCGTCAATTCTATGATTCACCATATCTTTCATAGACCCATCTGCTCCCAAATATCTGAATACATTCACCTCCTCCATACTCTCTCCCTCCAGTCTTTCGTCACCTAATTTTTTGTTATCCACATAACCTTACTCTTTCCTACATTCACTTTTAAGTTCCTCCTTTTACATACCTTACCAAACTCATCAACGAACCCCTGCAACTTCTCTTCAGAATCTCCCAAAAGCACAGTGTCATCAGCAAAGAACAACTGTGACAATTCCCACTTTGTGTTAGATTCTTTATCTTTTAACTCCATACCTCTTGCCAACACCCGAACATTCACTTCTCTTACAACTCCATCTGTAAATATATTGAACAACCACGGTGACATCTCACATTCCTGTCTAAGGTCTCCTTTTACTGGGAAATAATCTCCCTCTCGCCCCGAGCTTCACTATCCTCGTAAAGACTTTTCACTGCTTCCAATAACCTTCCTCCTATTCCATACATTTGCAACATCTGCCACATTGCCTCCCTATCCACCCTGCCATATGCCTTTTCCAAATCCATAAATGCCACAAAAACTACTTTACCCTTATCTAAATACTATTCACCTGTATGTTTCACTGTAAACACCTGGTCCACACACCCCCTACCTTTCCTAAAGCCTCCTTGTTCATCTGCTATCCTGCTCTCTGTCTTACTCTTAATTTTTTCAATAAAAAATCTACCATACACTTTACCAGGTATATTCAACAGACTTATTCCCCTATTATTTTTACACTCTCTTTTGTCCCCTTTGCCTTTATACAAAGGAACTATGCATGCTCTCTGCCAATCCCTAGGTACCTTACCCTCTTCCATTCATTAAATAAAAACACTAACCACTCCAAAACTATATCCCCACCTGCTGCTTTTAACATTTCTATCTTTATCCCATCAATCCCAGCTGCTTTACCCCCTTTCATTCTACCTACTGCCTCACGCACTTTCCCCACACTCACAACTGGTTCTTCCTCACCCCTATAAGATGTTACTCCTCATTGCCCTATACAGAAAATCACAGCTTCCCTATCTTCATCAACATTTAACAGTTCCTCAAAATATTCCCTCCATCTTCCCGATACCTCTAACTCTCTGTTTAATAACTCTCCTCTCCTATTTTTAACTAACAAATCCAGCTTATTAATCTCACTCCAGATCTCTTTCATTTGCTTTCATTTTACAATGTTTCACCACTTTCTTAACCTTTCATTTTCTCTCCTTATTCTCCTCCCTCCTCATATCACTTCTTCTTTGTAAAAGTCTCTCATATACTAACTTTTTCTCACTTACTACTCTCTTTACATCATTCCACCAATCGCTCTTCTTCCCTCCCGCACCCACTTTCCTGTAACCACAAACTTCTCCTGAACACTCTAACACTACATTCTTAAACCTGCCCCATACATCTTCAACTCCATTGCCTATACTCTCACTAGCCCATCTATCCTCCAATAGTTGTTTATATCTTACCCTAACTGCCTCTTCCTTTAGTTTATAAACCTTCACCTCTCTCATACTCGAGGCTTCTATTTTCCTTGTATCCCATCTACCCTTTACTCTCACATGTACATCCTGAAGTCTACTCAACAGTCTTTTATCTACCAATACATAATCCAACAAACTACTGTCATTTTGCCCTACATCATATCTTATATACTTATTTATCCTCTTTTACTTAAAATATGTATTACCTATAACTAAACCCCTTTCTATACAAAATTCAATCAAAGTGCTCCCATTATCAATTACACCTGGCACCCAAACTTACCTACCACACCATCTCTAAATGTTTCTCCTACTTAAGCATTTAGGTCCCCTACCACAATTACTCTCTTAGTTGGTTCAAAAGTTCCTACACACTCGCTAAACATCTCCCAAAATCTCTCTCTCTCTCCTCTACATTCTTCTCTTCTCCAGGTGCATACGCACTTATTATGACCCACTTTTTACATACGACCCTTATTTTAATCCACATAATCCTTGAATTTATACATTTATATTCCCTCTTCTCCTTCAATAACTGATCCTTCAACATTATTGCTACCCCTTCCTTAGCTCTAACTCTCCCGGATGCTCCTGACTTAATCCTATTTATTTCTCCCCACTGAAACTCACCTACCCCCTTCAGCTTTGTTTCGCTTAGGGCCAGGACATCCAACTTCTTTTCATTCATAACATTAGCAATCATTTCTTCTTACCGCTCTACATCCATGCACATTCAAACATCCCAGTTTCATGAGGTTTTTTCTTTTCCTTGTCTTTAGTAGTTTATACAAGAGAAGGGAAACCACACACACACACACACACACCACACAAACACATACACACACACACACACCACACACACACATACACACACACACACACACACATACACACACACACACACACACACACACACCTGCACTAGGCGAATACACACACACACCTGCACTAGGCAAATACACACACACACACACACACACACATACATACACACACACACACACACACACACACACACACACACGCACACACACACACACACACACACACACACACACACACACACACCACACCTGCACTAGGCGAATACACACACATACACACACACACACACACACACACACACATACACACCACACACACACACACACACACACACACACACACACACACACACACACAACACACACACACACACACACACACACACACACACACACACACACACACCCGTAAGGACCCCATTATTAAGCGGTAACTCTACCCTCAGCCTTCTTTCCCCTCCCTCCCCTTCTAATCCCATCACACACAAACACCTACCCCGCTTCTAAGGGTCGCTTATCCTTCTCTACCCCTCTCCC
The DNA here is from genome assembly GCF_026875155.1 of Cherax quadricarinatus. NCBI lineage: Eukaryota > Metazoa > Arthropoda > Malacostraca > Decapoda > Parastacidae > Cherax > Cherax quadricarinatus. Next base: position 43,310,920 of record NC_069414.1, on the reverse strand, counting down.
CTCCCCCCTGAATCCCATCCCTCTCTCTCCCACACATGCATGCACACATACACAAGCACACATACACAAGCACATATACACTTGGCACAAACACGTACTCCCCCCTTCCCCTAACCACCTCTCCCCCTCCCCCTAGCCTTCTACCCCTCTCCCAAACCATCTAACCCCTCCTCCAAACAATCTAACCCCCAACTACCTCTCCCCTTCCAATAACCATCCTCCCCCTCCCCCATAACCATCCATCCCCACTCCCCCTAACCATCTATTCCCCTCCCCCTAACCATCTCTCCCCCTTCCTTCTGTGGAGCAATGGGGCAACCTAGAACTAGGATGAGAACAAGGGGCCTGAAGGACGAATCTGGGAGGGAGGACTGGGAGGCAGAGCTCAAAAAAAGGAGGAAGACTGGGGAAGGAGGCTAGATGAGCTTGCAAGGAAGATGGAGGAGAGGTTAGCAGCAGAATGCAGAAGGTGGAAGCAACATGCCACAGTAGCAGAAACCAAGATACAGAGATTAGAAGAGGAGCTGAGACATCTGAAACAGCCTAGAGACAAAGATATTACAGAAGTAGCATCAGCAATGTCTACATCAGACACAGACAACGGGTCTGAAGGGAGCATGGAAGCTAAACTGTATGCAGAGGTCCTGTCAAACCCACATGGGGCCAAAACAAAGACAGGGAGCACACAAGGACAGAATGAGAGGTTGGAAGACATTGAAGGAACTAGGACATGTGCAGGGACCTTACCAGACACTTGTGGGGGCCAGGAACAGGCGAGCAGGAAGGACAAACCAATGAGCATAGGGGCCACAGCTAGGGAAGGGACTGAAGGAAGGAACACTCCACGGGAAGGAACTAAAACACCTCAGAGGATGCAATCGGAGTCAGAGTGGGAGGTGGAAAGGGAGAGATCAGTTTTTGTCTATGGGCTAGACGAAGCTAAAGGGGAAACTTATGATGAAAGAAAGCAGGAGGAGAAAAAAGCGATTGAAGGTATCATGAAGGTGATAGGCGAGGGAGACATGACCCAGGTGGCAAATTTTCGGAGAATCAGGTGGTTCCCAAAGAAAAGGAATCGGCCTCTCAAAGTAATTTTTAAGGCAGAATCAACCCGAACCATGATCCTGCAGGAGAAAGCACGGCTGAGAGGCAAACAGGAGTTCATGAGTGTGTACCTCGATCGAGACAGAACACAGGAGGAAAGGATGATACTGAAAGAGAGAGTGCAAAAACGAAAGGAGGAATGGGAGGAAATGAAAAAGGAGAGCAGAATAACCCAGGAACATGTGGAAGGACAAGCACACCCCCTAGAAACACCTGCAGAAGGACTCCAGCCACGACACCCCCAAGGCAAGTGAACAATCCAAACCAACCATCACACACCGATCCCTCTGTTCCCATCCCCCGCTCCACGAACCCCACCCCTACAGCAACCCCCTATGGGAGCTCTTCCTCCACCTCCACTGCAACCCCCCACAGGTCCCCACCAGGGCTCCTGCTCTCCCAACCCCAGTATTCCCCCAGGACCACAGTTACAGTATTAGAACAGAAGTTGAAGGTTTGGCACACAAATGCGGATGGATTAACGAATAAACATGAGGAATGGCAAGAAAGAATCAATGAGAAGTCCCCAGACATCATAGCAGTTACAGAAACAAAACTCACGGAGACAATAACAGATGCAATCTTCCCACCAGGATACCAGATCATGAGGAAAGATTGAAGGGGCAGAGGGGGAGGTGGGGTTGCTCTGCTAGTAAAAAACCGATGGAAATTCGAGAAAATGGGAGGCATACACGAGACAGGAGAAAGGGACTACATAGTAGGTACAGTTCAGTCTGGGGAGCACAAGGTGGTCATTGCAGTAATGCATAATCCACCACAGAACTGCAGGAGGCCAAGAGAGGAATACGAAGAGAGCAACAGAGCAATGGTGGACACACTTGCTGAGGTGGCAAGAAGAGCTCACTCCAGCAGAGCAAAGTTGCTGGCTATGGGGGATTTCAACCACAGGGAGATTGACTGGGAAAACCTGGAGCCACATGGGGGTCCCGAAACATGGAGAGCCAAGATGTTGGATGTGGTGCTGGAAAACCTCATGCACCAACATGTTAAGGACACTACCAGAGTGAGAGGGGAGGATGAACCAGCAAGATTGGACCTTGTGTTCACCCTGGGCAGCTCAGATATTGAGAACATCACATGCGAGAGTCCCTTAGGAGCTAGTGACCACGTGGTTCTGTGCTTTGAATACATAGTAGAGTTGCAAGTGGAGAGAGCAACAGGAGTTGAATGGGAAAAGCATGACTATAAAAGAGGGGACTACATAGGGTTGAGGAACTTCCTGTAAGAGGTTCCGTGGGACAGAGAACTGACAGGAAAGCCAGTAAATAAAATGATGGAATATGTAACAACAAAATGCAAGGAGGCAGTGGAAAGGTTTATTCCCAAGGGCAACAGAAACAACGGGAAGACCAGAACGAGCCCCTGGTTTACCCGACGGTGTAAGGAGGCAAAAACTAAGTGCAATAGAGAATGGAAAAAGTACAGAAGGCAGAGAACATATGAAAATAGGGAGATCAGTCGCAGAGCCAGGAACGAGTATGCACAGGTAAGGAGTGAGGCCCAGCGGCAGTATGAAAATAACATAGCATCGAAAATCAAGACTGACCCGAAACTGTTGTATAGCTACATCAGGAGGAAGACAACAGTCAAAGACCAGGTGATCAGACTGAGGACAGAAGGTGGAGAACTCACATGAAATGATCAGGAGGTATGTGAGGAGCGAAACAGGAGATTTAAGGAAGTTTTTACAGTAGAGACAGGAAGGGCTGTGGGTAGACAGCGCAGAAGGGAACATCAAGAGGGAATATATCAACAAGTGTTGGATGACATACGAACAACCGAGGAGGAGGTGCAGAAGCTGCTAAGTGACCTTGATACCTCAAAGGCGATGGGACCGGACATCTCCCCGTGGATCCTTAGAGAAGGAGCAGATATGCTGTGTGTGCCCTTAACCACAATCTTCAACACATCCCTTGAAACTGGGCAACTACCTGAGAAATGGAAGACAGCAAATGTAGTCCCCATATTTAAGAAAGGAAACAGAAATGAGGCACTAAACTACAGACCTGTGTCTCTGACATGTATTGTGTGCAAAGTCATGGAGAAGATTATCAGGAGGAGAGTGGCGGAACATCTGGAACGGAACAAGATTATAAATGAAAACCAGCATGGGTTCATGGAAGGCAAATACTGTGTCACAAACCTTCTGGAGTTTTATGACAAGGTAACAGAAGTAAGACACGAGAAAGAGGGGTGGGTTGATTGCGTTTTCCTAGACTGCGGGAAGACCTTTGACACAGTTCCCCACAAGAGATTAGTGCAGAAGCTGGAGGATCAGGCGCATATAACAGGGAGGGCACTGCAATGGATCAGGGAATACCTGACAGGGAGGCAACAACGAGTCATGGTACGTGAAGAGGTATCACACTGGGCGCCTGTGACGAGCGGGGTCCCACAGGGGTCAGTTCTAGGACCAGTGCTAATTTTGATATATGCGAACGACATAATGGAAGGAATTGACTCTGAAGTGTCCCTATTCGCAGATGATGTGAAGTTGATGAGAAGAATTAAATCGGATGAGGATAAGGCAGGACTGCAAAGAGACCTAGACAGGCTGGACATGTGGTCCAGAAATTGGCTTCTCGAATTCAACCCTGCCAAATGCAAAGTCATGAAGATTGGGGAGGGGCAAAGAAGATCGCAGACAAAGTATAGGCTAGGTGGGCAAAGACTACAGACCTCACTCAGGAAGAAAGACCTTGGGGTGACCATAACACCGAGCACGTCACCGGAGGCACACATCAACCAAATAACTGCTGCAGCATACGGGCGCCTGGCAAACCTGAGAATAGCGTTCCGATACCTTAATAAGGAATCGTTCAAGACACTGTACACTGTGTATGTTAGGCCCATACTGGAGTATGCAGCACCAGTCTGGAACCCATACCTGGTCAAGCACGTTAAGAAGTTAGAGAAAGTACAAAGGTTTGCTAGTCCCAGAGCTCATGGGAATGTCGTACGAGGAAAGGTTGAGGGAAATCGGACTGACGACACTGGAGGACAGAAGGGTCAGGGGAGACATGATAACGACATACAAGATATTGCGGGGAATAGACAAGGTGGACAGAGATAGGATGTTCCAGAGGGGACACAGAGACAAGGGGTCACAACTGGAAGCTGAAGACTCAGACGAGTCGCAGGGACGTTAGGAAGTATTTCTTCAGTCATAGAGTCGTCAGGAAGTGGAATAGCCTAGCAAGTGAAGTAGTGGAGGCAGGAACCATACATAGTTTTAAGAAGAGGTATGACAAAGCTCAGGAAGCAGAGAGGGAGAGGATCCAGTAGCGATCAGTGAAGAGGCGGGGCCAGGAGCTGAGTCTCGACCCCTGCAACCACAATTAGGTGAGTAAAGTTAGGTGAGTATGCACAAACACACACACACACACACACACACACACACACACACACACACACACACACACACACACACACACACACAATTAGTGAATGCAGAATGTTTCACCATTGTCTCAACTAGGATGACTGAAGACAGGAATGATTGCAGTGAAGGCAGGAGTGACTGCAGTGAACACAGGAGTGACTCCAGTGAAAGCAGGAGTGGCTGCAGTGAAGGCAGGAGTGACAAATATGGGCAGGAATAATTGGAGTGAAGGACGAATGACTGTAGCGAAGGCAGGAATGACCCCAGTGAAGGCAGGAGGGACGAATGAAGGCAGAAACGATTGCAGTGAAGGCAGGAATGACCCCCTCCCCTAGTGAAGGCAGGACCCTGCCTCTACCTTCCAGGGCGACAATTCCCGACTTGCGTATTCCTACCAGGCCTTTACCCCCTCCCCTACTCCCCCTACCCCCCTCCATTCTGAGGGCCTGACCTGCGTTAATACGCTTAATGCCGCGTATTAGCGTAATGAAGGAGGATAGCGACCATTGTGTCAGCCTCCTGACTGGAGTGGTAGGATGCTGGGTACAGCCTAGTGTATAGGATAGTGCCTACACACACACACACACACACACACACAACACACAGGAATAGACTCCGAGGTGTCCCTGTTTGCAGATGAAGTGAAGTTGATGAGAAGAATTCATTCGATCGAAGACCAGGCAGAACTACAAAGGGATCTGGACAGGCTGCAGACCTGGTCCAGCAATTGGCTCCTGGAGTTCAACCCCACCAAATCCAAAGTCATGAAGATTGGGGAGGGGCAGAGAAGACCGCAGACGGAGTACAGTCTAGGGGGCCAGAGACTACAAACCTCACTCAAGGAAAAAGATCTTGGGGTGAGTATAACACCAGGCACATCTCCTGAAGCGCACATCAGCCAAATAACTGCTGCAGCATATGGGCGCCTGGCAAACCTCAGAACAGCATTCCGACATCTTAATAAGGAATCGTTCAGGACCCTGTACACCGTGTACGTTAGGCCCATATTGGAGTATGCGGCACCAGTTTGGAACCCACACCTAGCCAAGCAAGTAAAGAAACATGAGAAAGTGCAAAGGTTTGCAACAAGACTAGCCCCAGAGCTAAGGGGTATGTCCTACGAGAAGAGGTTAAGGGAAATCAACCTGACGACACTGGAGGACAGGAGAGATAGAGGTGACATGATAACGACATACAAAATACTGAGAGGAATTGACAAGGTGGACAAAGACAGGATGTTCCAGAGATTGGACACAGTAACAAGGGGACACAGTTGGAAGTTGAAGACACAGATGAATCACAGGGATGTTAGGAAGTATTTCTTCAGCCACAGAGTAGTCAGGAAGTGGAATAGTTTGGGAAGTGATGTAGTGGAGGCAGGATCCATACATAGCTTTAAGCAGAGGTATGATAAAGCTCACAGTTCAGGGAGAGTGACCTTGTAGCGACCAGTGAAGAGGCGGGGCCAGGAGCTCGGACTCGACCCCTGTAACCTCAACTAGGTGAGGAAAACTAGGTGAGTACACACACACACACACACACACACACCAGCAACTGGCTCCTTGAATTCAACCTCGCCAAATGTAAAGTCATGAAGATCGGGGAAGGGCAAAGAAGACCGCAGACACAGTATAGGTTAGGTGGCCAAAGACTGCAAACCTCACTCAATGAGAAAGATCTTGGGGTGAGTATAACACCGAGCATGTCTCCGGAAGCACACATCAACCAGTTAACTGCTGCGGCATATGGGTGCTTGACAAACCTGAGAATAGCGTTCCGATACCTAAGTAAGGAATCGTTCAAGACTTTATACACTGTGTACGTCAGGCCCATACTGGAGTACGCAGCACCAGTTTGGAGCCCACACCTGGTCAAACACGTCAAGAAATTAGGGAAAGTGTAAAGGTTTGCAACAAGGTTAGTTCCAGAGCTAAGGGAAATGTCCTAAGAAGAAAGGTTAAGGGAAATCGGTCTGACGACACTGGAGGACAGGAGGGTCAGGGGAGACATGATAACGTCATACAAAATACTGCGTTGAATAGATAAGGTGGACAGAGACAGGATGTTCCAAAGATGGGACACACAAATAAGTGGTCACAATTGGAAGTTGAAGACTCATATGAGTCAAAGGGATGTTAGGAAGTATTTCTTTAGCCACAGAGTTGTTAGGAAGTGGAATATTCTGGCATGTGATGTAGTGGAGGCAGGAATCATACATAGTTTTAAGACGAGGTGTGATGAAGCTCGTGGAGCAGGGAGAGGGAGGTCCCAGTAGCGGTCAGTGAAGAGGCGGGGCCAGGAGGTGAATCTCGACTCCTGCAACCACAATTAGGTGAGTACACACACACACACACATACATACCAATGTAGTCGACATGACGACACTGGAAGACAGGAGAGATATGGGGGATATGATACCGAGAGGTATAGACAAGGTGGACAGAGACATGCTGTTCCAGAGATATGACACAGCAACAAGGGGTCACAATTGGAAGTTGAAGACTCAGATGAACCACAGGGATGTTAGGAAGTATTTCTTCATTCACAGAGTTGTCAGGAAGTGGAATAGCCTGGGTAGTGATGTAGTGGAGGCAGGTTCCATATATAGCTTTAAGGAGAGGTATGATAAAGCTCACGGAGCGGGAAAAGTGACCGGGTAGCGGCCAGTTGAAGAGGCGGGGCCAGGAGCTGTGACTCGGCCCCCGCTTTCATAGGGAGTGATTTTTGTGTGCAAATTTGGGCCTAATTCCCCTAGTATTTTTCAACGGTATATTATCATGTATCTCTCCCGCCTGCGTTCCAGGGAATACATGTCAAGGAACTTCAACCGTTCCCAGTAATTTAGGTGTTTTGTTGTACTTACGCGTGCCGTGAAGGTTCTCTGTACGTTCTCCGGGTCTGCAGTTCCACCTGCCTTGAAAGGGGCAGTTAGTGTGCAGCAATATTCCGGCCTAGATAGAACAAGCGACCTGAAGAGTGTCATCATGGGCTGGACATGACTAGTTTTGAAAGTTCTCATTATTCATCCTATCATTTTTCTAGCAGATATGGTAGATACTTTGTTGTGAATTTTGAAAGTGAGATCCTCTGACATTATCACTCTAAGGTCCTTCACATTAGTTTTTCGCTCTATTGTGTGATTGGAATTTGTTTTATTCTCCGATATAGTTTTAATTTCCCCAGGTTTTCCTTATTTTCTGCGGCCCATGTAAAGGTTTGGTTGATGTCCGCTTGGAGTCTTTCATGTCATCGATGGAGGACACTATCATGCAAACTCTGATGTCATCCGCAAAGGAAAGATTTAGATTTTGCCACCGAAGTGGCTAGTTTATTGTGCACTCCATATCCATCCAGTGGATGGTAGCACAAGAACATATGGATACACAAAAGGCCTAGGAACTAGGCCCAAAAGGGTTAACAGGTGTACATATGGATTTATATCTACATATCTACAGTTCACTTATCTGTTACAAGCAAATTTATTAAATTTGCTTAGTATATCTGGTATCTTATTTTCATTAATAAGATATCTTGACATGTCACATAGGTTATTATACTGTCTGTCTCTGTATTCCTCAATAAGTGGACAATTAAGCACATAGTGTTCAAGACAGTGACCATATGCCTGATCACATAATTTACATTTAGTTTGATCATCATCTGTGTGTCTCCCAAACTGCCAGAAGTACTTGTAACCAAGCCTAAGCCTGGCCACTACAACATCAGTCAGTACTTGTAACCAAGCCTAAGTCTGGCCACTACAACATCAGTCAGTACTTGTAACCAAGCCTAAGTCTGGCCACTACAACATCAGTCAGTACTTGTAAACAAGCCTAAGTCTGGCCACTACAACACCAGTCAGTACTTGTAACCAAGCCTAAGTCTGGCCACTACAACATCAGTCAGTATTTGTAACCAAGCCTAAGTCTGGCCACTACATCAGTCAGTACTTGTAACCAAGCCTAAGTCTGGCCACTACAACATCAGTCAGTACTTGTAACCAAGCCTAAGTCTGGCCACTACAACATCAGTCAGTACTTGTAACCAAGCCTAAGTCTGGCCGCTACAACATCAGTCAGTACTTGTAACCAAGCCTAAGTCTGGCCACTACAACATCAGTCAGTACTTGTAACCAAGCCTAAGTCTGGCCGCTACAACATCAGTCAGTACTTGTAACCAAGCCTAAGTCTGGCCACTACAACATCAATCAGTACTTGTAACCAAGCCTAAGTCTGGCCACTACAACATCAATCAGTACTTGTAACCAAGCCTAAGTCTGGCCACTACAACATCAATCAGTACTTGTAACCAAGCCTAAGTCTGGCCACTACAACATCAGTCAGTCTGTTCACATTGCAAGTTGCTCCATAAACATACTTATCTATGTTCATGTTATCATAGTGGGTTATAGATCTACTCAGACTTCTAATTGCATTCCTATAACATTCTTTTCATTATTTACTTCTCTCCTAATATTATTCCTAATGCTAGACACATATATACCAAAGTTATATTCTACATTCTCCTTCTTGGTACTCTTCTTGGCTAACATATCAACTTTATCATGAAGGAGTAATCCAATGTGAGATGGGATCCATAGCGATTGTACATTAATTCCTTTGTCCCGGATTTTGAGTATCTATACCTGGCTTCTCCAATGAGCATGTTGTTGGAGTCATTATATGATTCAAGAGCCTTCAGTGATGACATAGAATCAATAATGATGATAGGGTCAAGCTCAGTGTCATAAGTTAGCTTTAGCGCCATTAGGATTGCAAACAATTCAGTTTTTCAGTGTAGACGCCCAGTTGTTAATTCTTATGCCTAACTCAACAAATTTATTATCGTTCTTAACTATGGAGGCGGCAACAAGAGCAGATGCAGCCCTGCCAGAAGACTCCTGTTTATATCCTTCACTGTATATAACTTGTGGTAACTTATTACTACCAGCTAGGCGAGAAATTTCTTCTTGAGCAGTTGCTTCAACAAGTGATTTAAGGAAGGGATTACTAGCAATCAGCTTCTAGGGAGGGACTTGCAGGTATGTGATATTAAATGAACATATCTTCCAAGAAAGACACGGTGAAGAAGAAAGGAAGAAAGAATCAGGTCAAATAACGAGTGTTCTGAAGGTTGCAGCATTTGACAATGTAAGGAGAAAGGAAGGCATCTACAGAGACAAAGACAAGACTAAGATTCATACAAGGAACCTTAACATAAGAGCATAAAAATGGAGGAACACTTCACAATGTTTACCGGCCAATACAAGGCAGGTTCTTAAAGTTGTGTATAAGGAATTCTACAAGACTAAGGCTGTGAAGACTAGGAGGAGGATAGACAGTTTTAACAGAGGCCCAGTCAGTAGCATGACTGTCATTTCTAACATGACAGGAAAGATCATTGTTGAGTGGTCACAGTCATGCTGTGGACTGATTCTCTATTAATATTGTTAGGTCAGTGATATATTAGGTCAGTGATATGTTAGGTCACTGGTATGTTAGGTCACTGGTATGTTAGGTCACGGGTATATTAAATCAGGGTATATTAGGTCAGGGCTCCAGTTTCTCCAATATATATATATATATATATATATATATATATATATATATATATATATAAAATATATATATATATATATATATAATATATATAATATATATAAATATATATATTATATATATATATAATATTATATATATTTTATATATAATATATTAAAATTTTCAAAGAAAATTCTTTTGTTTTCTATTTCAAAGTCAAAAAAAAAACCTGGTGTTTTTGGGAGACGTATTGAAGTTTTTTTCTGGAGTTTTTTCGACTTTGTCCTCATACATCTTCTGGCCTTTTGAGAAACTTCCAAAAACTTCCTGGAATTTTTCGAATTGCTGCCCACACGACTATTGAGGAAATTCCTGCCACACGCCTCTCCCTGCCATCAGTACTCTCTCTCTCTCTCTCTCTCTCTCTCTCTCTCTCTCCCCTCTCTTCCTCTCTCTCTCTCTCTCTCTCTCTCCCCTTCTCTCCCCTCTCCTCTCTCCTCTCTATTTTTTCCCCTATCTATCTATCTATCTATCTATTTTCTATCTATCTTTGTCTATCTTCTGTCTATCTATCTGTCTATCTATCTGTTTATCTCTCAATCTATCTACCTATCTATCTATCGCTCTTTTTCTTTCCCTCTCTTTCTCTCTCTCTATCATACTCTGAATATTCTTTCTTCGCCCGTTACACTTCCTGGTCCATTTCCTTCTCTTCCTGGACCACTTCCTTGTCCACTTCCTTCTCTTTCTGGACCACTTCCTCCCACTTCCTTCTTTTCCTTGTCCCTTTCCTCCCACTTCCTGGTCTTGCACTTACTGCTGGTCCAGTTGAAGTAGGACTAGCACTTGCTGCAGGTCCACCTCTTGCTGCTGGCCCATTATTGGTTGATAGACCACCACTTGCAGCTGGTCCACCTCTTGCTGCTGGACCAGCACTTGTTGCTGGTCCACCACTTGCTGCTGGTTCACCACTTGTTGCTAGACCAGCACTTGCAGCTGGTCCACTACTTGTCGCTAGACCAGCACTTGCAGCTGGTCCAGCACTTGCTGCTGATCCACTACTTGCTGCTGGTCCACCACTTGCAACTAGTCCACCACTTGCAGCTGGTCTACCACTTGTAGCTGGTCCACCACTTGCTAGTGGTCCACCACTTGCTGCTGGTACACCACTTGCTGCTGGTCCACCACTTACAACCGGTCCACCACTTGCTAGTTGTCCACCACTTGCTGATGGTCCACCACTTGCTAGTTGTCCACCACTTGCTGATGGTCCACCACTTGCGGCTGGTCCACTTACTGCTGGTCCACCACTTGCAGCCGGCCCACCACTTACTGATGGTTCACCACTTGTTGCTGGTCCACCACTTGTTGCTGGTCCACCACTTGCTGCTGGTCCACCACTTGCAGCTGATCCACCACTTGCTACTGGTCCACCACTTGCTGCTGGTCCACCACTTGTTACTAGACCAGCACTTGCAGCTGGTCCACTACTTGTTGCTAGACCAGCACTTGCAGCTGGTCCAGCACTTGCTGCTGGCTCAGCACTTACTGCTGGTCCAACACTTGCTGCTGGCCCACCACTTGCTGCCTGTCCACCATTTGCAGCTGGTCCACGACTTGCATCTGGCCCAACACTTGCAGCTGGTCCAACACTTGCTGCTGGTCCAGCACTTGCTGCTGGTCCAGCAGTTGCTGCTGGTCCAACACTTGCTGTTGGTCCAGCAGTTGCTGCTGGTCCAACACTTGCTGCTGGTTCAACACTTCCTGCTGGTTCAACACTTGCTGCTGGTCCAGCACTTGCTGCCGGTCCACCACTAGCAGCTGGTCCAACACTTGCTGCTGGTCCACCACTTGCTGCTGGTCCACCACTTGCTGCTGGTCCAGTGCTTGCTGCTGGTTCAGCACTTGCTGCTGGTTCAACACTTGCAGCTGGTCCAGCACTTGCTGCTGGTCCAATGCTTGCTGCTGGTCCACCACTTGCTGCTGGTCCAGCGCTTGCTGCTGGTCCAGCACTTGCTGCTGGTTCAGCACTTGCAGCTGGTCCAGCACTTGCTGCTAGTCCACCACTTGCTGCTGGTCCACCACTTGCAGCCGGTCCACCACTTGCAGCTGGTCCAACACTTGCTGCTGGTCCAGCACTTGTTGCTGGTCCACCACTTGCTGCTGGTTCACCACTTGTCGCTAGACCAGCACTTGCAGCTGGTCCAGCACTTGCTGCTGGTCCAGCACTTGTCGCTAGACCAGCACTTGCAGCTGGTCCAGCACTTGTCGCTAGACCAGCACCTGCGGCTGGTCCAGCACTTTTTTGCTAAAACCAGCACTTGCAGCTGGTCCAGCACTTGTCGCTAGACCAGCACTTGCTGCTGGTCCAGCACTTGTTGCTAGACCAGCACTTGCAGCTGGTCCAGCACTTGTCGCTAGACCAGCACTTTCAGCTGGTCCAGCACTTGCAGCTGGTCCAGCACTTGTCGCTAGACCACCACTTGCAGCTGGTCCAGCACTTGCTGCTGGTCCAGCACTTGCTGCTGGTCCAGCACTTGCAGCTGGTCCAGCACTTGCAGCTGGTCCAGCACTTGCTGCTGGTCCAGCACTTACTGCTGGTCCAACACTTGCTGCTGGCCCACCACTTGCTGATGGCCCACCACTTGCAGCTGGTCCAGCACTTGCTGCTGGTCCAGCACTTACTGCTGGTTCAACACTTGCTGCTGGTCCAGCACTTACTTCTGGTCCAACACTTGATGCTGGCCCACCACTTGCTGCTGGTCCACGACTTGCAGCTGTTCCACCATTTGCATCTGGTCCACCACTTACAGCTGGTCCAACACTTGCTTCTGGTCCAGCACTTGCTGCTGGTCCAGCATTTGCTGCTGGTCCACCACTTGCTGCTGGTCCACCACTTGCTGCTGGTCCACCACTTGCTGCTGGTCCACCACTTGCTGCTGGTCCACCACTTGCTGCTGGTCCACCACTTGCAGCTGGTCCAGCACTTGCTGCTGGTCCAGCACTTACTGCTGGTCCAACACTTGCTGCTGGCCCACCACTTGCTGATGGCCCACCACTTGCAGCTGGTCCAGCACTTGCTGCTGGTCCAGCACTTACTGCTGGTCCAACACTTGCTGCTGGTTCACCACTTGTTGCTGGTTCAACACTTGCTGCTGGTCCAGCACTTACTGCTGGTCCAACACTTGATGCTGGCCCACCACTTGCTGCTGGTCCACGACTTGCAGCTGTTCCACCATTTGCATCTGGTCCACCACTTGCAGCTGGTCCAACACTTGCTTCTGGTCCAGCACTTGCTGCTGGTCCAGCATTTGCTGCTGGTCCACCACTTGCTGTTGGTCCACCACTTGCTGCTGGTCCACCACTTGCTGCTGGTCCACCACTTGCTGCTGGTCCACCACTTGCTGCTGGTCCACCACTTGCTGCTGGTCCACCACTTGCTGCTGGTCCACCACTTGCTGCTGGTCCACCACTTGCTGCTGGTCCAGCACACAGTGTTTACCATGGGTGGGTCACTCACACTAAGTGGCTCCCTAGCGAGCCTTTACCCTCTCCCCTCTCCCTCCCCTCTCTTCCTCCTCTCCCCCTCTCTTCTTCTCCCTCTCTTCCTTATTCGTCGTCCTAGATTTTCTCTTGCACTTTCTTTACTTTTTCCCTTGTATGCCTCTTCTCCCTCCTTATCTTTCCCTTTGCTCTTTGTCTCTTTTTTTCCGTACTCTATTCTCTCAACTTCTCTCCCTTTCTTCTCCCTCCTTTCTCTATTTTGCTTCTCCCTCTGTGTTAGACAAGTGATATAAACAAGCCAGTTATCTTGTTATTGTGTTCGTGTGTGTGTTTGTGCGTGTGTGTGTGTTTTGTGTGTGTGTGGGGTGTGTGTGTGTTTGTGTGTGTGTATGTGCGTGTGTGTGTGTTTGTGTGTGTGTGTGTGTGTTTGTGTGTGTGTGTGTGTGTTTGTGTGGGGTGTGTGTGTGTGTGTTTGTGTGTGTGTGTGTGTGTGTGTGTGTTGTGTGTGTGTGTGTGGTATGTGTGTGTGTAGTGTGTTGTGTTTGTGTGTGTGTGTGTGTGTGTGTGTGTGTGTGTGTGGGGTGTGTGTGTGTGTGTGTGTGTTTTTGTGTGTGGGGTGTGTGTGTGTGTTTGTGTGTGTACGTGTATGTGTGTGTGCGTGTGTTTGTGCGTGCGTGTGTGTGTGTGTGTGTGTGGTGTGCATGTGTGTGTTTGTGTGTGTGTGTACTCACCTATTTGTACTCGCCTATTTGTGGTTGCAGGGGTCGAGTCCTAGCTCCTGGCCCCTCCTCTTCACCGGTTGCTACTGGGTCCTCTCTCTCCCCGCTCCATGAGCTTGATCATACCTCGTCTTAAAACTATGTATGGTTCCTGCCTCCACTATGTCACTTTCTAGGCTATTCCACTGCCTGACAACTCTATGACTGAAGAAATACTTCCTACTATCTCTCTGACTCATCTGTGTCTTCAACTTCCAATTGTGGCCTCTTGTTTCTGTGTCCCCTCCCTGGAACATCCTGTCTTTGTCCACCTTGTCTATTCCGCGCAGTATTTTATATGTCGTTATCATGTCTCCCCTGACCCTCCTGTCCTCTAGTGTCGTCAGGCCGATTTCCTTTAACCTTTCTTCATAAGACATTCCCCTTAGCTCTGGAACTAACCTTGTCGCAAACCTTTGTACTTTCTCTAGTTTCTTGACGTGCTTTATCAAGTGTGGGTTCCAAACAGGTGCTGCATACTCCAGTATCTGCCTGACGTACACGGTGTACAGTGTCTTTAACGATTCCTTATTAAGGTATTGGAACGCTGCTCTCAGGTTTGCCAGGCGCACATATGCTGCAGCAGTTACCTGGTTGATGTGTGCTTCTGGAGACATGCTCGGTGTTATACTCACCCCAAGATCTTTCTCCTTGAGCGAGGTTTGCAGTCTTTGGCCACCTAGCCTATACTCTGTTTGCGGTCTTCTTTGCCCTTTCCCTATCTTCACGACTTTGCATTTGGAGGGATTAAATTCGAGAAGCCAGTTGCTGGACCAGGTGTCCAGTCTGTCCAGGTCTCTTTGAAGTCCTGCCTGGTCCTCATCTGATTTAATTCTCCTCATTAACTTCACATCGTCTGCGAACAGGGACACTTCTGAGTCTAACCCTTCCATCATGTCGTTCACATATACCAAAAATAGCACTGGTCCTAGGACCGACCCCTGTGGGGCCCCGCTCGTCACAGGTACCCATTGTGATACATCATTACGTACCATGACTCGTTGTTGCCTCCCTGTCAAGTATTCTCTGATCCATTGCAGTGCCCTTTCTTTTATATGAGCCTAATCCTCTAGCTTCTGCACTAATCTCTTTTGAGGAACTGTGTCAAAGGCCTTCTTGCAGTCCAAAAAGATGCAATCAACCCACCCCTCTCTCTCGTGTCTTACTTCTGTTACTTTATCATAAAACTCCAGAAGGTTTGTGACACAGGATTTTGCTTCCATGAATCCATGCTGGTTGGCGTTTATACTCTTGTTCCGTTCCAGGTGCTCCACCACTCTCCTCCTGATAATCTTCTCCATAACTTTGCATACTATACACGTCAGTGACACAGGTCTATAGTTTAGTGCCTCTTTTCTGTCTCCTTTTTTAAAAATGGGAACTACATTTGCTGTCTTCCATACCTCAGGTAGTTGCCCAGTTTCCAGGGACGTGTTGAAGATTGTGATAAGTGGCACACACAACATATCCGCTCCCTCTCTAAGGACCCATGGGGAGATGTTGTCCGGTCCCATTGCCTTTGAAGTATCGATGTCCCTTAGTAGTTTCTTCACCTCCTCCTTATTTGTATGTATGTCATCCAACACTTGTTGGTATATCCCTTGCTGGTGTCCCCATCTGGTCTGTCCCCCGAGAGGCCTTCCTGTCTCCACTGTAAATACTTCCTTAAATCTCATGTTGAGCTCCTCACATACCTCTTGATCGTTTCATGTGAGTTCTCCACCTTCTTTCCTCAGCCTTATCACCTGGTCTTTGACTGTTGTCTTCCTCCTAATGTGGCTATACAGCAGTTTCGGGTCAGACTTGACTTTTGATGCTATGTCGTTTTCGTACTGTCGCTGGGTCTCCCTCCTTATCTGTGCATACTCGTTTCTGGCACTTCTACTAATCCCCTTATTTTCCTGGGCCCTATGCCTCCTGTGCCTTTTCCATTCTCTGTTGCACTTAGTTTTTGCCTCCCTTCACCTTCGGGTAAACCGAGGACTCGCTTTGGTCTTCCTATTATTTCTGTTTCCCTTGGGAGCAAACCTTTCCTCTGCCTCCTTGCACTTTGTTGTTACATATTCCATCATCTCGTTTACTGATTTTTCTACCAGGTCTCTGTCCCACTGAACCTCCTGCAGGAAGTTCCTCATACCTGTGTAGTCCCCCCTTTTGTAGTTTGGTTTTCCCATTCAATTCCTGTTACCTTCTCCACTTGTAACTCTACTATATAATCAAAACTCAGAACCACGTGATCGCTAGCTCCAAGGGGCCTCTCGTAAGTGATGTCCTCAATGTCCGAACTGCTCAGGGTGAACACAAGATCCAGTCTTGCTGGCTCATCCTCCCCTCTCTCTCTGGTAGTGTCCCTGACATGTTGATGCATGAGATTTTCAAGTACCACATCCATCATCTTGGTTCTCCATGTTTTGGGACCCCCATGTGGCTCCAGGTTTTCCCAGTCGATCTCCCTGTGGTTGAAATCGCCCATTACCAGTAACTTTGCTCTGCTCGAGTGAGCTCTTCTTGCAACCTCAGCCAGTGTGTCCACCATCGCCCTGTTGTTTTCTTCGTACTCCTCTCTTGGCTTCCTGCAGTTCTGTGGTGGGTTATACGTCACTCCAATGACTACTTTATGTTCTCCAGACTGAATTGCACCTACTATGTAGTCTCTTTCTCCAATCACGTCCATGCCTTCCATTTCCTCAAATCTCCATTGGTTTCTTATGAGCAGTGCAACTCCTGCTCCCCCTCTACTCCTATCTTTTCTCAGGATCTGATATCCCAGTGGGAAGATTGCGTCTGTTATTGTCTCAGCGAGCTTTGTTTCTGTGACTGCTATGATGTCTGGGGATTTCTCACTGATTCTTTCGTGCCACTCCTCATGTTTATTCGTTATTCCGTCCGCGTTTGTGTACCAAACTTTCAGCTTCTTTTCTATCACTGTGGTCCTGCAAGAATACTGGGGTTGGGGGAGAGGGAGCCTTGGTGGGGGCCTATGGGGGGCTGTGGTGTAGGTGGGGTTTGTGATGATGGGGGTGGGGTCGGAATGCCCATAAGGGACAGCTGTTGAGGTGAGGTTTGTGATGTGGGTGTTGCTGGAAGAGGGAACAGTGAGTGGGTTGTGGTTTGGGTTGCTCAGTTGCGTTAGATATTGTCGTGGATGGAGTCTTTTGGTGGGAGATTCTGCGGGGTGTGTTTGCCCTTCCTCCTGTGTCTGGGTCCTGTTCATCTTCATCATTGCCTCTTGTTCCTCCTTGCGTCTCTGTACCCTCTCTTTCAGTGTAGTCCTTTCTTCTTGTGTTCTGACGCGATCGAGGTATACTCTCTGGTACCCCTGTTTCTCCCTCAGTTGTGCTTTCTCTTGCAGGATCCTGGTTCGAACTGATCCTTCCTTGAAAATTACTTTGACAGGCCGTGTCTTTCCACTCGCAAACCACCCAGTTCTCCGAAAATTTGTCACCTGGGTCATATCGTCCTCACTGTGTGTTTGTGTGTGTGTGTGTGTGTGTGTGTGTGTGTGTGTGTGTGTGTGTGTGTGTGTGTGTGTGTGTGTGTGTGTGTGTACTCACCTATTTG
>NC_069414.1:43265550-43288050 GCF_026875155.1 Cherax quadricarinatus | reverse complement strand
CTTCAGTACTACCAGGCCTTCCTTCAGTACTACCAGACCTTCCTTCGTTACTGCTAGACTTTCCTTCAGTACTGCCAGACCTTCCTTCATGACTGACAGACCTTCCTTCAGTACTACCAGACCTTCCTTCACTACTGCCAGACCTTCCTTCAGTACTACCAGACCTTCCTTCATGACTACCAGACCTTCCTTCATTGCTACCAGACCTTCCTTCATGACTACCAGACCTTCCTTCATTGCTACCAGACCTTCCTTCAGTACTACCAGACTTTCCTTCACTACTACCAGACCTTCCTTCAATACTACCAGACCTTCGTTCAGTACTACCAGACCTTCCTTCAGTGCTACCAGACCTTCCTTCATTGCTACCAGACCTTCCTTCAGTACTACCAGACCTTCCTTCACTACTACCAGACCTTCCTTCAGTACTACCAGACCTTCTTTCATGACTACCAGACCTTCCTTCATTGCTACCAGACCTTCCTTCATTGCTACCAGACCTTCCTTCAGTACTACCAGACCTTCCTTCATGACTACCAGACCTTCTTTCATGACTACCAGACCTTCCTTCAGTACTACCAGGCCTTCCTTCAGTACTACCAGACCTTCTTTCATGACTACCAGACCTTCCTTCAAAACTACAGACCTTCCTTCAATACCACCAGACCTTCCTTCAGTACTATCAGACCGCAGATATATACTTACCCAGCCATACCCCGAGACAATCACTTTCCCTAACCATACCCCCAGTCACTTCCCCCAGTCACACCCCCAGAGGGTCACTTCCCCAAGGGGAAGTACACCAGGGCAGTACATTACCAGTGTACATCAGTACAACAGGCCATGTGAGGTACACATTCCAGAGTAACTTTCATTTCACCTCTGTAATGACGCTCTTAATGACCCGTAGGGGCGGTGAGGGAGTGAAAGATGAGGTAGAGAAGTGAGGGATGAGGGATAGAAGTGAGAGATGAGAGAGAGAAGTTAAAGATGAGGGAGAGAAGTGAGAGATGAGGAAGAGAAGTGAGAGGTGAGAGAGAGAAGTGAGAGATGAAGGAGAGAAGTGAGAGATGAAAGGAAGAAGTGTGAGATGAGGAGAGAAGTAAGAGATAAGGGGGAGAAGTGAGAGATGAGGGAGAGAAGTGATAGGTGAGAGAGAGAAGTGAGAGATGAGAGAGAGAAGTGAGAGATGAGAGAGAGAAGTGAGAGATGAGGGAGAGAAGTGAGAGATGAGGGAGAGAAGTGAGAGATGAGGGGGAGAAGTGAGAGATAAGGGAGAGAGGTGAGAGATGAGGGAGAGAAGTGAGAAATGAGAGAGAGAAGTGAGAGATGAGGGAGAGAAGTGAGAGATGAGGGAGAGAAGTGAGAGATAGAGAGAAGTGAGAGATGAGAGAGAGAAGTGAGAGATGAGTGAGAGAAGTAAGAGATAAGGGAGAGAAGTGAGAGATGAGAGTGAGAAGTGAAAGGTGAGAGAGAGAAGTGAGAGATGAGAGAGAGAAGTGAGAAATGAGTGAGAGAAGTGAGAGATGAGGGGGAGAAGTGAGAGATGAGGGAGAGAGGTGAGAGATGAGGGAGAGAAGTGAGAGATGAGAGAGAGAAGTGAGAGATGAGGGAAAGAAGTGAGAGATGAGGGAGAGAAGTGAGAGATGGAGAGAAGTGAGAGAAAGAGAGAGAGAAGTGAGAGATGAGAGAGAGAAGTGAGAGATGAGAGAGAGAAGTGAGAGATGAGGAGAGAAGTGAGAAATGGAGAGAAGTGAGAGATGAGTGAGAGAAGTGAGAGATGAGGGAGAGAAGTGAGAGATGAGGGAGAGAAGTGAGAGATGAGGGAGAGAAGTGAGAGATGAGAGAGAGAAGTGAGAGATGAGGGAGAGAAGTGAGAGATGGAGAGAAGTGAGAGATGGAGAGAAGTGAGAGATGAGGGAGAGAAGTGAGAGATGATGGAGAGAAGTGAGAGATGAAGGAGAGAAGTGAGAGATGAAGGAGAGAAGTGAGAGATGAGGGAGAGAAGTGAGAGATGAGGGAGAGAAGTGAGAGATGAGAGAGAGAAGTGAGAGATGAGGGAGAGAAGTGAGAGATGGAGAGAAGTGAGAGATGGAGAGAAGTGGGAGATGAGAGAGAGAAGTGAGAGATGAGGGAGAGAAGTGAGAGATGAGGGAGAGAAGTGAGAGATGAGGGAGAGAAGTGAGAGATGAAGGAGAGAAGTGAGAGATGAAGGAGAGAAGTGAGAGATGAGGGAGAGAAGTGAGAGATGATGGAGAGAAGTGAGAGATGAGGGAGAGAGGTAAAAGGTGAGGGAGAAAAGTGAGAGATGGAGAGAAGTGAGAGATGAGAGAGAAAAGTGAGAGGATGAAGGAGAGAAGTGAGAGATGAGGGAGAGAAGTGAGAGATGGAGAGAAGTGAGAGATGAGGGAGAGAGGTAAGAGGTGAGGGAGACAAGTGAGAGATGAGGGAGAGAAGTAAGAGATGAGTGAGAGAAGTGAGAGATGAGGGAGAGAAGTGAGAGATGGAGAGAAGTGAGAAATGAGAGAGAAAAGTGAAAGATTAAGGAGAGAAGTGAGAGATGAGGGAGAGAAGTGAGAGATGATGGAGAGAAGTGAAAGATGATGAAGAGAAGTGAGAGATGAGGAAGAGAAGTGATTGATGAGGAAGAAGTGTAAGAATGGTAACATTCTCTCTCAGTTTAACATTCAATAAGAACAACAACATTCTTAGTGTTATGGTTTATATTTATTTATTAATTTATTTATTTATTTATTTAATAATTTGAACATACAAACAGAGGTACAAAAAATACAGGTAAGAGCAGCATGCCAAAGCCACTTATATACATAACATTACGGGCTGGCTTAAAATTAACTTAAGATTAACTAAGCAATGATATATTCAGTGGTAAACATTATTGAAAACAGATAACTATAAAATACAAGTGAGTATTACAAAGACAGGTCATATGGTTGCTTGCATTGCTGTACATTCAGTAGAATGGAGTATTCTGTTAGGTAGTGTATTTAAAAAATAACAAAGTTAGATTGGGTCTTAGGTTTAACATTTATGTGATATAATTGTGAGAATACAATTTTTTTACCCTTCTTATCACGCTGGTTAGGACTGATGAGTAACGTTTTGTTTGGTCTCTGGTTATGTGACCCATTCTGTACTGTTTTTCATATCGGTGCTTTGTATTTATGGATTTGAGAATGCTGGGTGTTAGCCAGGGGCTGTTCAGTCTCTTAGCTGTCATCTGTTTAGTTTGTCACTGCGGCTGTGAAGTTATTAATGGCTGCCTCATTGTGAAGTCTGAAAGTGACTTTAGTAGTGTCTTGGGGTAATTTACCAAGACTTGTTATGAGGAAAGTAGGGTAGTGATCTGTGGTATTATCTGTGATTATGCCTGATTTTAAAGGGGATATGGTGTTGGTCCAGATGTGGTCTAGTAGGGAAACACTAGTCTCTGTAACTCTTGTAGGTTTTGTTACTGTTGGTAGCAACATGCAGTTACTCATAGTGTTTGTGAATTCAGTAACGTGTGGGTCCTGGTCTTGTAGGAGATTTATATTGAAGTCACCTGAGAGTAGTAAGTGATCTTTGTTCATGCGTGCATCAGTTATCATACTTCCTAGGTTGTCACTAAAACGGCTAATGTTTGACTGTGGAACTCTGTAGATGTTTATCACTGTGAGAGGTTTTTGTAGGTATCTGGATTTGAATTTAGCTATTATATATTCCCCATGTTCATCCCTTGTGCAAGTATTAGTGATACATTCTAGTTGGTCTGAGTAGTATATGGCTGTGCCACCCCCTTGTTGGTCTGGCCTACAGTTGTGTATGGCTGTGTAACCAGGAATGGCATAGACATCTGTACTATCAGGCTTTAGCCAGGTTTCAGTTAGTGTAATGATGGACATATTGGCATGCAAGGAATTTAGTAATGCAATGAGGTCATCGTAATGCTTGCTTAAAGATCTGATATTGTAGTTATGTTGTTGTTGGCACTGAGAAGTGCCTTTGATTGTTCTGCTGTGTAGTAATTACAGTAACTGTTTGATTCATTTAAGTCATTCAATAAGAGGTTGGTATCAGGATCAATGCTTGTAATCATAAGATTTGTAGTGAATCTATAGTTAGAATTAAGTATAAAACAAAGTAAATAGTCTAAAGCTAAAAAATAGCACCTGAATTATTTAACAAATGTAAAAATAATGAGCTAAGGTAGTTTTTTAAAGCTAAAATAAAGGAGACAATATAAAAGGGACTAAAATAATTTGTGGTGAACAAATAAAATGATGATCAAATAATGGAGCTTGGGAATATGATAGTAGGTAGTACTTTAAAGGTAATTCTTTAAAGTTAGAATTAGGGAAAACAATATAAAAGGAACTAAAATAAGTTGTGGTGAACAATAAAGTGGTAATCAAATAAATGAGCTTTGGAATATAATGGCAAAATAGTGAACTTATTACACTTTAGCACCTGAGAATAGCACCTTGATTATTTTAACAATTGTGAATATATGAACTAAGGTAGTTATATAAAGCTACAATAAAGGAGAAAATATATAAGCTCCTGGACCCTCCCACACTGTGTTAGTATCCTAACACAGGCTAGCTCCTGGACCCTCCCACACTGTGTTAGCATCCTAACACAGGCTAGGTCCTGGACCCTCCCACACTGTGTTAGCATCCTAACACAGGTTAGCTCCTGGACCCTCCCACACTGTGTTAGCATCCTAACACAGTCTAGCTCCTGGACCCTCCCACACTGTGTTAGCATCCTAACACAGGCTAGCTCCTGGACCCTCCCACACTGTGTTAGCATCCTAACACAGGCTAGCTCCTGGACCCTCCCACACTGTGTTAGCATCCTAACACAGGCTAGCTCCTGGACCCTCCCACACTGTGTTAGCATCCTAACACAGGCTAGCTCCTGGACCCTCCCACACTGTGTTAGCATCCTAACACAGGCTAGCTCCTGGACCCTCCCACACTGTGTTAGCATCCTAACACAGTCTAGCTCCTGGACCCTCCCACACTGTGTTAGCATCCTAACACAGGCTAGCTCCTGGACCCTCCCACACTGTGTTAGCATCCTAACACAGGCTAGCTCCTGGACCCTCCCACACTGTGTTAGCATCCTAACACAGGCTAGCTCCTGGACCTCCCACACTGTGTTAGCATCCTAACACAGGCTAGCTCCTGGACCCTCCCACACTGTGTTAGCATCCTAACACAGTCTAGCTCCTGGACCCTCCCACACTGTGTTAGCATCCTAACACAGGCTAGCTCCTGGACCCTCCCACACTGTGTTAGCATCCTAACACAGTCTAGCTCCTGGACCCTCCCACACTGTGTTAGCATCCTAACACAGGCTATCTCCTGGACCCTCCCACACTGTGTTAGCATCCTAACACAGTCTAGCTCCTGGACCCTCCCACACTGTGTTAGCATCCTAACACAGGCTAGCTCCTGGACCCTCCCACACTGTGTTAGCATCCTAACACAGGCTAGCTCCTGGACCCTCCCACACTGTGTTAGCATCCTAACACAGGCTAGCTCCGGGACCCTCCCACACTGTGTTAGCATCCTAACACAGGCTAGCTCCTGGACCCTCCCACACTGTGTTAGCATCCTAACACAGTCTAGCTCCTGGACCCTCCCACACTGTGTTAGCATCCTAACACAGGCTAGCTCCTGGACCCTCCCACACTGTGTTAGCATCCTAACACAGTCTAGCTCCTGGACCCTCCCACACTGTGTTAGCATCCTAACACAGACTAGCTCCTGGACCCTCCCACACTGTGTTAGCATCCTAACACAGGCTAGCTCCTGGACCCTCCCACACTGTGTTAGCATCCTAACACAGGCTAGCTCCTGGACCCTCCCACACTGTGTTAGCATCCTAACACAGTCTAGCTCCTGGACCCTCCCACACTGTGTTAGCATCCTAACACAGTCTAGCTCCTGGACCCTCCCACACTGTGTTAGCATCCTAACACAGGCTAGCTCCTGGACCCTCCCACACTGTGTTAGCATCCTAACACAGGCTAGCTCCTGGACCCTCCCACACTGTGTTAGCATCCTAACACAGTCTAGCTCCTGGACCCTCCCACACTGTGTTAGCATCCTAACACAGGCTAGCTCCTGGACCCTCCCACACTGTGTTAGCATCCTAACACAGTCTAGCTCCTGGACCCTCCCACACTGTGTTAGCATCCTAACACAGTCTAGCTCCTGGACCCTCCCACACTGTGTTAGCATCCTAACACAGGCTAGCTCCTGGACCCTCCCACACTGTGTTAGCATCCTAACACAGGCTAGCTCCTGGACCCTTCCACATTGTGTTAGCATCCTAACACAGGCTAGCTCCTGGACCCTCCCACACTGTGTTAGCATCCTAACACAGGCTAGCTCCTGGACCCTCCCACACTGTGTTAGCATCCTAACACAGGCTAGCTCCTGGACCCTCCCACACTGTGTTAGCATCCTAACACAGGCTAGCTCCTGGACCCTTCCACACTGTGTTAGCATCCTAACACAGGCTAGCTCCTGGACCCTCCCACACTGTGTTAGCATCCTAACACAGGCTAGCTCCTGGACCCTCCCACACTGTGTTAGCATCCTAACACAGGCTAGCTCCTGGACCCTCCCACACTGTGTTAGCATCCTAACACAGTCTAGCTCCTGGACCCTCCCACACTGTGTTTAGCATCCTAACACAGTCTAGCTCCTGGACCCTCCCACACTGTGTTAGCATCCTAACACAGGCTAGCTCCTGGACCCTCCCACACTGTGTTAGCATCCTAACACAGGCTAGCTCCTGGACCCTCCCACACTGTGTTAGCATCCTAACACAGGCTAGCTCCTGGACCCTCCCACACTGTGTTAGCATCCTAACACAGGCTAGCTCCTGGACCCTCCCACACTGTGTTAGCATCCTAACACAGGCTAGCTCCTGGACCCTCCCACACTGTGTTAGCATCCTAACACAGGCTAGCTCCTGGACCCTCCCACACTGTGTTAGCATCCTAACACAGTCTAGCTCCTGGACCCTCCCACACTGTGTTAGCATCCTAACACAGGCTAGCTCCTGGACCCTCCCACACTGTGTTAGCATCCTAACACAGGCTAGCTCCTGGACCCTCCCACACTGTGTTAGCATCCTAACACAGGCTAGCTCCTGGACCCTCCCACACTGTGTTAGCATCCTAACACAGGCTAGCTCCTGGACCCTCCCACACTGTGTTAGCATCCTAACACAGGCTAGCTCCTGGACCCTCCCACACTGTGTTAGCATCCTAACACAGGCTAGCTCCTGGACCCTCCCACACTGTGTTAGCATCCTAACACAGGCTAGCTCCTGGACCCTCCCACACTGTGTTAGTATCCTAACACAGGCTAGCTCCTGGACCCTCCCACACTGTGTTAGCATCCTAACACAGTCTAGCTCCTGGACCCTCCCACACTGTGTTAGCATCCTAACACAGGCTAGCTCCTGGACCCTCCCACACTGTGTTAGCATCCTAACACAGGCTAGCTCCTGGACCCTCCCACACTGTGTTAGCATCCTAACACAGGCTAGCTCCTGGACCCTCCCACACTGTGTTAGCATCCTAACACAGGCTAGCTCCTGGACCCTCCCACACTGTGTTAGCATCCTAACACAGGCTAGCTCCTGGACCCTCCCACACTGTGTTAGCATCCTAACACAGGCTAGCTCCTGGACCCTCCCACACTGTGTTAGCATCCTAACACAGGCTAGCTCCTGGACCCTCCCACACTGTGTTAGCATCCTAACACAGTCTAGCTCCTGGACCCTCCCACACTGTGTTAGCATCCTAACACAGGCTAGCTCCTGGACCCTCCCACACTGTGTTAGCATCCTAACACAGGCTAGCTCCTGGACCCTCCCACACTGTGTTAGCATCCTAACACAGGCTAGCTCCTGGACCCTCCCACACTGTGTTAGCATCCTAACACAGGCTAGCTCCTGGACCCTACCTCCCTGTGTTAGCATCCTAACACAGTCTAGCTCCTGGACCCTCCCACACTGTGTTAGCATCCTAACACAGTCTAGCTCCTGGACCCTCCCACACTGTGTTAGCATCCTAACACAGTCTAGCTCCTGGACCCTCCCACACTGTGTTAGCATCCTAACACAGTCTAGCTCCTGGCCCCTCCCACACTGTGTTAGCATCCTAACACAGGCTAGCTCCTGGACCCTCCCACACTGTGTTAGCATCCTAACACAGGCTAGCTCCTGGACCCTACCTTCCTGTGTTAGCATCCTAACACAGTCTAGCTCCTGGACCCTCCCACACTGTGTTAGCATCCTAACACAGTCTAGCTCCTGGACCCTCCCACACTGTCTTAGCATCCTAACACAGGCTAGCTCCTGGACCCTCCCACACTGTGTTAGCATCCTAACACAGTCTAGCTCCTGGACCCTCCCACACCGTGTTAACATCCTAACACAGGCTAGCTCCTGGACCCTCCCACACTGTGTTAGCATCCTAACACAGGCTAGCTCCTGGACCCTCCCACACTGTGTTAGCATCCTAACACAGGCTAGCTCCTGGACCCTCCCACACTGTGTTAGCATCCTAACACAGGCTAGCTCCTGGACCCTCCCACACTGTGTTAGCATCCTAACACAGGCTAGCTCCTGGACCCTCCCACACTGTGTTAGCATCCTAACACAGGCTAGCTCCTGGACCCTCCCACACTGTGTTAGCATCCTAACACAGTCTAGCTCCTGGACCCTCCCACACTGTGTTAGCATCCTAACACAGGCTAGCTCCTGGACCCTCCCACACTGTGTTAGCATCCTAACACAGGCTAGCTCCTGGACCCTCCCACACTGTGTTAGCATCCTAACACAGGCTAGCTCCTGGACCCTCCCACACTGTGTTAGCATCCTAACACAGGCTAGCTCCTGGACCCTCCCACACTGTGTTAGCATCCTAACACAGGCTAGCTCCTGGACCCTCCCACACTGTGTTAGCATCCTAACACAGGCTAGCTCCTGGACCCTCCCACACTGTGTTAGCATCCTAACACAGGCTAGCTCCTGGACCCTCCCACACTGTGTTAGCATCCTAACACAGGCTAGCTCCTGGACCCTCCCACACTGTGTTAGCATCCTAACACAGGCTAGCTCCTGGACCCTCCCACACTGTGTTAGCATCCTAACACAGGCTAGCTCCTGGACCCTCCCACACTGTGTTAGCATCCTAACACAGTCTAGCTCCTGGACCCTCCCACACTGTGTTAGCATCCTAACACAGGCTAGCTCCTGGACCCTCCCACACTGTGTTAGCATCCTAACACAGGCTAGCTCCTGGACCCTCCCACACTGTGTTAGCATCCTAACACAGGCTAGCTCCTGGACCCTCCCACACTGTGTTAGCATCCTAACACAAGCTAGCTCCTGGACCCTACCTCCCTGTGTTAGCATCCTAACACAGTCTAGCTCCTGGACCCTCCCACACTGTGTTAGCATCCTAACACAGTCTAGCTCCTGGACCCTCCCACACTGTGTTAGCATCCTAACACGGTCTAGCTCCTGGACCCTCCCACACTGTGTTAGCATCCTAACACAGTCTAGCTCCTGGCCCCTCCCACACTGTGTTAGCATCCTAACACAGGCTAGCTCCTGGACCCTCCCACACTGTGTTAGCATCCTAACACAGGCTAGCTCCTGGACCCTACCTTCCTGTGTTAGCATCCTAACACAGTCTAGCTCCTGGACCCTCCCACACTGTGTTAGCATCCTAACACAGTCTAGCTCCTGGACCCTCCCACACTGTCTTAGCATCCTAACACAGGCTAGCTCCTGGACCCTCCCACACTGTGTTAGCATCCTAACAGTCTAGCTCCTGGACCCTCCCACACCGTGTTAACATCCTAACACAGGCTAGCTCCTGGACCCTCCCACACTGTGTTAGCATCCTAACACAGGCTAGCTCCTGGACCCTCCCACACTTTGTTAGTATCCTAACACAGGCTAGCTCCTGGACCCTACCTCCCTGTGTTAGCATCCTAACACAGTCTAGCTCCTGGACCCTCCCACACTGTGTTAGCATCCTAACACAGTCTAGCTCCTGGACCCTCCCACACTGTGTTAGCATCCTAACACAGTCTAGCTCCTGGACCCTCCCACACTGTGTTAGCATCCTAACACAGGCTAGCTCCTGGACCCTCCCACACTTTGTTAGCATCCTAACACAATCTAGCTCCTGGACCCTCCCACACTGTGTTAGCATCCTAACACAGGCTAGCTCCTGGACCCTACCTCCCTGTGTTAATATGCTAACACAGGTTGTGGTAGTGACAGGCATGACCCGGCTAGCTCCTGGCCCCACCTGACTTTACCCACACACTGTTTGCCACTCCACGCTACTGATGAACGTCCTGGGTGAGCGAAACATCGCGTTAATCAGTGTAGGTGGAAGATGAATTTAATGTAATCAGTCCCTCAGTCTAGACTACTTATAGTTCAGTATGACTATGCTGTGTGGATGTGCTCATAGCACCTATGTGACGCAGCATAAGTCATCTACGCCTGGTGTAAGACACATGTGCAGCACACACCTGGGTAGCCAGACTACTGTTGTTAGTCCAGCGTGACTGTGTCTGGTAGTTTGTGAGCTCTGTACATATGACAGTATAAGTGAGCTCTGTACATGTGACGGTATAAGTGAGCTCTGTACATGTGACAGTATAAGTGAGCTCTGTACATGTGGCGGTATAAGTGACCTCTGTACATGTGACGGTATAAGTGAGCTCTGTACATGTGACAGTATAAGTGAGCTCTGTACATGTGGCGGTATAAGTGATCTCTGTACATGTGACGGTATAAGTGAGATCTCTACATGTGACAGTATAAGTGAGCTCTGTACATGTGACAGTATAAGTGAGCTCTGTACATGTGACGGTATAAGTGAGCTCTGTACATGTGACAGTATAAGTGAGCTCTGTACATGTGGCGGTATAAGTGATCTCTGTACATGTGACGGTATAAGTGAGATCTCTACATGTGACAGTATAAGTGAGCTCTGTACATGTGACAGTATAAGTGAGCTCTGTACATGTGACGGTATAAGTGAGCTCTGTACATGTGACAGTATAAGTGAGCTCTGTACATATGACAATATAAGTGAGCTCTGTGCGTGTGACAGTATAAGTGAGCTCTGTGCATGTGACAGTATAAGTGAGCTCTGTACATATGGCAGTATAAGTGAGCTCTGTACATGTGACAGTATAAGTGATCTCTGTACATGTGACAGTATAAGTGAGCTCTGTACATATGACAATATAAGTGAGCTCTGTACATGTGACAATATAAGTGAGCTCTGTACATGTGACAATATAAGTGAGCTCTGTACATGTGACAATATAAGTGAGCTCTCTACATGTGACAGTATAAGTGATCTCTGTACATGTGACAGTATAAGTGAGCTCTGTACATATGACAATATAAGTGAGCTCTGTACATGTGACAGTATAAGTGAGCTCTGTACATATGACAGTATAAGTAAGCACTGTACATGTGACAGTATAAGTGAGCTCTGTACATATGACAGTATAAGTAAGCACTGTACATGTGACAGTATAAGTGAGCTCTGTACATGTGACAGTATAAGTGAGCTCTGTACATACGACAATATAAGTGAGCTCTGTACATGATTTAATAAGAAATACGACTACTCTTTGCTTTTAGAAACATTGCTACGCGATGCAACATAAAAGCAACCAATGTTGAACACATTTTTGCCAAGTTCTTGGTCGTGATAGCAGGTTCTTATAACAGCAACAATTAGCTTCTCCACAGGTCAACAGTTCTGCATTCCGAGCCTGTGTTTGATTATTGCGTATAGATTCTCAATTGGGTTGAGGTCAAGAGAGCTTCCAGGCCAGTTTAGCCCACTCGAACAATGTCAGCACTTTTCTAAAAGTGTAGTACGGAACAAGATCCTGCTGGAAAATGCCTTCTCCGTCAGGAAAGTCTCTATCCACATTGGGAGGCAAATGAGTTGCCAGGATTGTCTTGTCACTGCTCATCTTTCCTCAACAATAATAAGCCGTCCAGGACCTTTAGCAGTAAAACTATACCCAGAAACATCTTAGGTGAATGTTGTGGCGCTTGTCGAATGTGTCCATTACGAAGAGGCTGGCCTTTGCTTCGTCTCACTACCACTGATCTGTACCCATGTACTTCACTACCACTCATCCAATCCCATGTATTTCAAAATGAGCCTCATCTGAAAATACAACTTTTCTCCAGTCATCTGTAATCCATCCATTATGATCGAGTGCCCATCATAGCCTTTTTTTTTTCTTCTTCATAACAGTCAATTGTTTCTGTGGAAAATTGCATTTATCTGAATACAACTAATTATGTACATAACAGTAAATGATAAGAAAGATAATTATTATTTATCAATGTTACATAGACAAGTAGGAATTTGGGACACCTAGGTCGCAAAAAATGTCCCCCTTCGATACTTACCACTGTCATAACCACAAGTTGCTCTGGACCTATTAATTAAATGAAATATACATACACCAGGAATACTGGTAAATATATAAATTTGTGGACTGTATATTAAAAATAATAAATGGTTATATATAAACACAATTACATAACAGAAGGAAAATATATCTTAATATCACTCACCAATTTGACTGGATATTAAGTTGTATCATACTCAGAAAAACCTCACTAACTAAATTTGTGAAAACACTGGCCAGAATTATACACAAATCTAGAGAGCTTATCTGAGGTTCCTGGAGCTGTCTTGTCCAGTCGTCTGATATCTCAAGTTATGCAGGAATGCATGTCCAACAATTTCGCCTCCTATTTGAGAGGTGTCAGCCCAATTTTAACTTCTAGAGCACGAAAATTCCTTCCCATTACACTAACGTTGTATCCAATTCAAAACCAAGATGGCGAGTCTCCTCTGTGCAGACGCAGGCTTTCCGTTTTCTATGACATAAATATTATTAAATACAGTATGGCCATCTATTTACATATAAATACTGAATTTCTGGAAAATATATACAGTATTTCCCACAGTTTCTTTACCAACTTTCTGGCAGTTCTGCCACCTGAAGGAATCTTCGTCGAACACAAGAATCAACATTGACGCCAGCTGAAGCCAAATCTCTGTGTAGATCTTCGTTAGTTTTGTTGGGATCCTTCACACTATTTCTTATGATAACCTTGTCATCGTGAGGTGTTGTCTTGGGTTGTCTTCCACATCTTCCCCTCGACGCAGCCTCCACGCACGGTGTCGTCACCCCACTTCAGAACCCACCACAGTTAATTTTGCTAGGCCAAATTTTCCGATCTGTTGATACCATGTTTCAAAGCTCAAACTTCACATTCCTGGGTGTGACGCCTACGAATTTCAGCATAATCGTGAAAAAAGGGGGGAAAATTTTGGCAAAACCGCATTCACTCAGAGCCACTTGCAGGAAAAACCTCACAAAACAACAGCTTTGTAGCAGACGAAGTCGCGGGGTAACCCCAACTTGGATGCTTGACACAATGGGTAGTAAACTTGATGAAAGAAAAAAAAATAAAACACATTAATTAAGCGGGACTAAAATAGGGGTAATCACAAAATTTACTCCTGTCCCAATTAATTTGCACATACTATATATGTGCCTCTGTACTGCAATATGACCTTATATTGTGTGATCTAGATGTGACCTCTGTAAAATAACCTGTACATGGGCCCTTGCATATGACGTGAAGTGACTATATGGACCTTAGCATATGGCCCTACTTGTACTTCTTGCCTTGGATCAAGAACTCACGAGATTCCCCTTCAATGCATCCCCAAAGACAAAAAGGGGAAAACTGGTGCCGACGGGCGGGAAACCCCCCACATTTTTTTTTATCACCCCCCCAATGTGGTTTTTCCTAAATTTAAATTATGTGGGAATGTTACACTAGGGTTAATTCTCACCTCGTTATATTGGAAGACGCTGGGTCAGGGGCAGCGGGGTTTATGACCTCCCAGGCTAAATGTTACCTCTGTGCGGTTGGGTGTGGCACGGGGCAGGGGTAACACTGTTTCGTTTGAAAAACAAAGGGGAATTATTATTTCGTTTTTTATTACTTTCATTGTTATTTTTATTATAAATTTCATTTTTTGCCCCTTGGAACAAGAGACCGTTGGGGATTTTATGAGAACAGAACAACACCTAAGTGTCCTTTTGGTTTTGGGGTTTACTCCCCCTAATTGGGGTTCTGGGTCGAGTCACGCTCCTCCCCCACTTCTTCAGGTCGCTACTAGGTCCACCTCCCCCTGCTATGAGCTTTTATCTCCCTGTCTTTGGCCTCCTGACTGTACTCTGCGCCTTCTTTGCCCTTCCCCACTTCATGATTTTGCACTTGGGGGGGTTTAAAAACTCCGGGAGCCGTTACTGAACCAGGCTCGCCTGTCTTGTGTGTGTGTGTGTACTCCCTAATTGTACTCCCTAATTGTGGTTGCAGGGGTGGACTCAGCTCCTCCCCCGCCTCTTCACTGATCACTCTAGGCCTCTCCCCTCTGCTTCCTGAGCTTTTTTTTAACCTCTTCTTAAAACAGTATGGTTCCTGCCTCCACTATTTTACTTGACTTTTCCCATTTTTGTTGGGGTTGTGAAACTACCAAAAGTACTCACCTAATTGTGGTTGCAGGGGTCGAGACTACCCTGGCCCTCCTTCACTGATCGAACTGGATCCTCCTCTCTCTGCTTCCTGAGTTTTTGTCTACCTCTTCTTAAAACTATGGATGGTTCCTGCCTCCATACTTCACTTGCGGGTTTTCCATTTGCAACAACTCATGACTGAAGAAAAATTTCCCCTAAGTCCCTGTACCGCGAGTCTTCAGCTTCCAGTTGGCCCCCTTGCCCCTGTGTCCCCTCTCGGGAACACCCTTCTCTGTCCCCCTTTGTCTATTCCCCGCAGTATCTTGTATTCGTTATCATGTCTCCCCCCTGCCCCCTTCTGTCCTCCAGTGTGTCAGCCCAATTTCCCTAAACCTTTTCCTCGTACACATTCCCTGAGCTCTGGGACTACCTTGTTGCAAACCTTTGTACTTTCTCTAACTTTTTGACGTCTTGACCGGGTGGGGGTTTCCAGACTGGCTGCTACTCCAGTATGGGCCTAACAACACAGTGAAAGTGTCTTGAACATTCCTTTTTAAAGGTATGGGAACCCGCTATTCTCAGGTTTGCCAGCCCCCGTAGTGCAGCGGTTTTTTGGGTTGAGTGTGCCCCCGGTGATGTGCTCGGGTTATGGCCCCCCAAGGCTTTCTCCCTGAGTGAGGTCTTAGTCTTTGTCCACCTACCATACTCTGTCTGCGGTCTTTTTGCCCCCCCCCAATCTTATGACTTTGCATTTGGCTGGATTGAATTCGAGAAGCCATTTTCGGGACCCCCTGTCCCCTGTCCAGGTCTTTTGCAGTCCGCTCATCCCTCCGATTTAATTCTTCTCATAAACTTCACGTCATCTCAAACAGGGACCTTCAGAGCTACCCTTCAATCTGTCGTTCACAATATAAAAAATAGCACGGTCCGAACTGCCCCCCGGGGGCCCCCGCTCGAAACGGGCGCCCCCGTGATACTCTTACTACCATGACTCTTTGTTCCTCCCTGTCGGGTATTCCCTTACCCATTGCGTCCCCTTTCCCTTTTTACGGCGCCTGATCCTCCAGCTCTGCATAATTCTTGGGGGGAACTGTGTCAAAGGCCTTCCTGCGTCTAGGAAAACCAATCTGCCCCCCTCTCTCTCGTGCTTACTTCTGTTACCTTTCATAAAACTCCGGGGGTTTTTTGTGATACAAATTTGCCTTCCATGAACCCTGCGGTTTTCATTTATAATCTTGTTCCTTTCCAGGTGTTCGCCACCCCCCTTCCCTATAACTTTCTCCATGACTTTGCACAAAATAATGTCGAGACACATGTCTGGTTTAGTCCCTTTTTCTGTTTTTTTTCTTAAATGGGGACTACTTGCTGTTTCCATTTTCAGGTATTCCCCAGTTTCAAGGGATTGTTGAAGATTGGGGTTTAAGGCACGCACAGCATCCTGCTCCTTCTCTAAGGACCCAGGGGAGTTTTGTCCGGGTCCCTCGCCTTTGGGGTGTAAAGGGTATTTAAGAGCTTCTTCACCCCTCCTCAGTTGTTCGTATGTCACCAAACACTTGTTGGTATTTTCCCCTCTTGATGTTCCCTTCTGTGCTGTTTCCCCAAAAGCCCCCCTGTCCTACGTAAAAACTTCCTTTAAAATCTCCTTTTCAGCCCTACATACCCCTGACCATTTCTTGTAGTTTTTCCCCCTTTTCTGCCCTTTAATCTGATCCCCGGGTTTTGACTGTTGCCCCTTCCCCCTGAGTGGCATAACATTTTTGGGGTCAGTTTGATTCTCGAGCATGTCATTTTCTTCTGTCGCGGGCCCCCCTCCTTACCTGTGCGTACTCTTCCTGGCTCTGCGACTGATCCCCCTTTTTTCGTGTTTTTCTCTGCCTTCTGTATTTTCCCACTCTCTTTTGATTTTGTTTTTTGCCTCCTTACACCGTCGGGTAAACCAGGGGCTCGTTCTGGTCTTCCCGTTGTTACTGTTGCCCTTGGGAATAAACCTTTCCACTCCTCCTTGCATTTTTTTTGTTACATATTCCATCATTTCATTTACTGGTTCCTGCCATTTCTCTTCCCACGGACCTCCCGCAGGAAGTTCTTCAACCCTAAGTCCCCTTCTTTTATAGCAGGTTTCCCCCATTCAACCCCTGTTATTCTCCCACTTGCGCTCTCTAGTATTCAAAGCACAGAACCAATGGTCCTAGCTCCAGGGACTTCAATTTGATGCCCTCAAAAAACTTTGAGCGCCCGGGGTAACCAAGGTCCAACTTCTGGTTCACCCTCCCTCTCACTCTGGTATGCCCTTTAAACATGTTGGGCATGAGAGTTTTCCCAAACCCACGCCCCAACACCCTGGCTCCCCATGTTGGGGGCCCCCTGGGCTCCGGTTTTCCAGTCAATCCCCTGTGGTTGAAATCCCCCAAAACCGAAACTTTCCTGCTGGAGTGAGCTCTTTTTGCCCCCTCAGCAAGTGTGTCCCCATTGCTTGTTGCTCTCTTCATTTTCCTCTTTGGCCTCCTGCATTCTGGGGTGGATTATAAACACTGAATGCCCATTTGGTTTTCCCCAACTGAAGTGTCCCTGCTATGTTGTGTGGTGTGGGTGTTGTGTGTGGTGTGGTGGGTGTGTGGGTGTGTGTGTGTGGTGTGTGTTGTGGGGTGTGTGGTTGTGTGTGTGTGTGGTGTATTTTGGGTGTAATGACACGGGGTTCCCACCCCGCCACCTCCCTCAGGGCAATTTAACACGTTCGCTGCAATATTTTAAACCTTCCACGTAAGACACTACTTTCAACCCCCACCTAATTATTTTTTTATAAAAAAAGTCATAGTAATTTTTACATTATTTAACTTATTGTTTTTTTATATTTATTTTAATTATTATTATCCCCTTATACAGTGGAAAAAACAAAATGAATCATTATTAATTACTGAATCAAAAGGGTGAGATTCTCTGGGTTCAAACGCCCAATTTTTGTCTCGTTAAAACCACCGTTTAAAAAACTTACGAACCTATTTTAATTAAGCTTCCCGTTTGTCATGCTTCTTGTCAACCTTTTAAAAATCACATTTTAGATATACACATAATAATATATTATAATAAATATAAATTTTTAAAATATTATATAATAATATAAAAATTTATATATATTTATATAATATAATATATATTTATATATATATATATAATATTATTATTATATTTATATATATATATATAATATATATATATAATATAACGTATTTTAAAAATAAAAATATATATATATTTATCAGTGGTTGGTAGCACAACCACCCCGGGAAGACTCCGTCCTGCCCGATGACTGTGAAAAAAAAACCCTTAATTGTTTTTCATGATGGGAGGATTGCTGGTTTCTTTTTCTGTCTCAAAAACACCTAAGATAAAAGGGAAACTTGTACTCCTACTAAAAATTTGGGCAACTTCACAGACACGCACATCATATAATAATTACATACATCTAGGGTTTTTTTTTCCCTTTTTTAAATAGCTCTTGTTCTTTTTATTTTTTCTATTGCCATGGGGGAAGTGGAAAAATCTTTCCCCGTAAGCCATGCGTGTCGTATGAGGGACTAAATGCCGGGGGCAATGGGCTAGTAACCCCTTTCCTTATACAATTACAAAAAAAGAAGAAAAAAACTTTTTTAAAATGGGTTGTTAAATGTGGTGGATTTTTGGGAAGACAAGAAACAATAGCGATGTTATAATGAAAAAAGTTTTGTCCTGCCCCAACGAAAAAAAGCTGAAGGGGGGAAAAGGGTTTCATGGGGGGGAAAAAAATGGGAAAAAACGGAGTACTGAGAGAGTTAGGCAAAGGAAGGGGTAGCATAATGTTAAAAGCATTATGGGGGGAGAAAAGAGAAAATTTAATGGTAATTTTAAGAATTAATGTGGATTTAAATAAAGGGGATCGAGAAGTGGGTCTAAAAGCTGTATGCACCTGGAGAAAAAGGAATGCAGAGGGGAAGAGGATTTTGGGAATTTAAGTGAATGATGGAGCCTTGAACCCAAATGAGAGAGTAATTGTGGGAGGGGACTTGAAGCAAAGTAGGAAAACTTTTAAGAGGGGTTTAGGAAATTTGGGGGGCCAGGTGTAAAAATAATGGAGCCCCTTTTTTGAAATTTTTAAGAAAGGGGTTTAGTTTTTGGGAAAACATATTTTAAGAAAAAAAGGATAAAAAAATAACACGATATATGTAGGGCGAAATGACAGTAGTTTGTTGGATTTGTATTTGGGTTAGATAAAAAACTTGAGTAGACTTTTAGGTGTACATGTTTTTTGAGGGGCCACAGTTTTATCGATCACTTTCTAGTTTTAGTCCTAAAAAAGGTGAGGGGTACAAGGAGAATAAAGCATCAGGGGAAAAGAGAGGGTAAGGTTTATAAAAAAAAGAGGGGGCAGTTAGGGTAAGAATAAACCTATTTGGGGGATGATGGGCAATGAGAGCAAGGCAAGGGTCGAAGAGGTATGGGGTAGGTTTAAAAAAAGGTGTTAGAGTGTTTTAGCAAAATTTTGGTTACGGAAAGTGGGGCAGGGGGAAGAGGAGCGATTGGTGGGAAGATGATGTAAAGAGAGTAGTAAGGGGAAAAAGTTAGCATATGAGAATTTTTTTTCAAAGTAGAAGTGATGCAAAGGGGGGAAAGTAATGGAGAAAAAGAGAGAAGTTAAGAGAGTGGTGAAGCAAGTAAAAAGAGAGCAAAGAAGGGGTGGGGAGAGTTATCAACAAATTTTTTGAAAAAAAAGAAAAAGTTTTGGATGAGATTTAAAAAGTTAAGAAAAGCCTTAAAAAAAAAGGATTTGTCAGTTAAAATAGGGAGGGGAAATTTTTAAAATGGGGAGTTAGAGGTATGGGGAAAAGGGGGGAATATTTTGAGGGAATTTTTAAATGTTTATGAAGATAGGGGAAATGTTTTCGTGTAAAGGGCAAGGGAATAACACTTGAGGATGAGGAAGAGCCAGTTGTAGTGTGGGGGAATTCGGAGGGAGTAGGAAAAAAGAAAGGGGGGAAGGCAGCCGGATTGATGGGAAAAAGATAAAATGTTTTAAAAAAAGGGGGGGATAGTTTTTTGGAGGGGTTTTTGGGGAATTTTTTAATAAATGATGGAAGAGGGTAGGTACCTAGGGATGGGGAGATGCTTAGTTCCTTTTGTAAAAGGCAAAGGGGATAAAAAGATAAAAATTATGGGGGGTAAGTCTGTTGAGTGTACCTGAAAGGTATGGTAGAGTTATAATTTAAAGAATAAGAGTAAGACGGAGAAAGGATAGCAGAGAACAAGGAGGCTTTTGGAAAGGTTTGGGGTGTGTGGGCCAGGTGTTACAGGGAAAAATATAGGAACAGTTTTAGATAAGGCTAAAGAGGTCTTTTTGGCATTTTTTGGATTGGAAAAGGCGTTTTGACAGGGTGGGTAGGGGGGGAAGTGGCAGATTTGCAAGGTATGGGGTAGGGGGTAGGTTACTGAAAGCAGTGAAAGTTTTTACGAGGATAGTGAGGCCAAGTTGAGTATGTAGGGAAAAAAGGGGAAATTTTTTTTCCCAGAAAAGTAGGCCCTTTGACAAGGATGTGTGATGCACCGTGGTTTTAATATATTTAAAAATGGGGGTTTAAGAGAAGAAAAGGAGGGGCTTGGAAGAGGGGTGGAGTTTTAAAAAATAAAGAATCCACACAAATGGGAGTTGTCACAGCTGCTCTTTCTGAGACACTGTGCTTGGGGATTCTGAAAGAATTGCGAGATTGGGGATGAATTTGGTAGGGGGCAAAAAAAGAAAATTTTAAAGGGGAATAAAGGAAAAGTAAGGTTATGAGGGTAACAAAAAGATTAGGGGATGAAAATTGAAAATCAATGGAGGGAGAGGTTTTGGAGGAGGGAACGATTCAAATTTGGGAGTGGGCGGAGCGGTGGGTCTATGAAAGATGAGGTGAATCATGAATTGTGAGGGGAAAAAAAGTGAGGGTGCACTTAGGGGGTCTGTGAGACAAAAACTTGTCCCTTTGGGGGCAAAGAGGGAATGTATAGAGTATAGTTTTTCCACGGCTTTAATGGGTTGAAGGTGGGTGATGAATGTTGCAGCGAGGGGGAAGGCGGAGGCAGTGGGGAAAGTCAGTTGGGGGAATGTGTGGTGTGAATAATGCGAAATTTGTATTTGGGAAATTTGGAGGAGGTGCGGGGTTACAAAAAGTTTTTTCAGAGGGGGGAGGAAAGGGTTTTTGAGGTGGTTCGGGGATGTAAGAGAATGGAGCGAAACAGAATACTTCAAGGGTTTTTCATCTGTGTGGAAGGAAGGGGGGGTAGGGTCGGCCCAAAGGGGTTGGGGGGAGGGGGAAAGGGGGTTTTGTGGCAGGGGGTTTTGGGTTTCCCCAGGATGCTTGAGCGTGTTTGATAGGAGTGAATGGGGACAAAGTTTTTAAAACTTGACGTGTGTTTGGGGTGTGAGAAAAAAACAATTAGAAGGGGGCAGGGGGAAAACCCGGGAGGGGCCCGGACTTGAGTCCTGGATGGAAGTACAGTGCCTCACCTGAAGGGGGGTGTTTAAAGTTGCGTTTTAAAAACGTAGTGTAAAGCACCCTTTCTGGCAAGCAGTGATGGAGTGAAGATGGGAAAAATTTTTTTTTTTCGGGGCCCCCCGCCTTTGGGGGAATCGGCCGGTTTTGAAAAAAAAAAAATAAAAATTATATAAAATATATTATATATATAATAAATATAAATATAAAATGCAAAAAAGGCACATAGGGGCGGAAATTTTTTAGCTTAGGGTCTTTCACATTTTGGGGCGTCTCAGGGGGG
Source organism: Cherax quadricarinatus (assembly GCF_026875155.1). NCBI lineage: Eukaryota > Metazoa > Arthropoda > Malacostraca > Decapoda > Parastacidae > Cherax > Cherax quadricarinatus. The sequence goes on along the minus strand of NC_069414.1, from coordinate 43,266,628 downwards.
TGGCCCGTGTTGGGGGCAGCAAAAGTGCAAGAGGAATCTGGAGGCACGATTATTTTTATTTTTTTATTTTTTTTATTATTAATATTTATTTATAAATTTTATAATAATTATTATTTTTTTTATTTTGACTAAAATATTTAATATTTATTATTTGATATATTTAATTATTATCTATATTTATTTTCCTTTTGTAATATTGTTCTTAGGTGTATATTAACTTAAATAAATATAAATAATATGCCCGAAAAAGGTCATTTTTTTTTTAAATGCCAAAAAGGGTCATTTTTATAATATACTCAAAAAGATCATTTTTATAAAATGCCAAAAAAGGTCAGATTTTATAAAAGGACAAAAATAGTCATCTTTTATTAAATGCCAGAAATCAATTATTTTTTTATATAATGAGAAAAAAAAGTAATTTTTATAGTGCATCAAAAAAGGTCATTTAATTACCTTTGATATAAAAAAAATTATATTTTAAACCTGTACGAATGACAGAAAAAAGATGAGACTTCCGGGTGAGACGGATTTTATTTACTCTCAAAACAAGAGATAAACTTGTAAATAGAAGTCTTAAGGTCATGAAAGAAAAGAGAGAGAGGAAAAGAAAGACTTAGAGAAAGAGAGAGAGTTGAAGAAAGAGTAGAGAGAGACAGAAAGAAAGAGACAAAAAGAGAGAGAGAAAGATACCTGGCTGGCAGCTTCGCTTTTGTTCACCAGATATCGAATTGGATCGCCCATCCGCCGTCCCCCGGCCCTGGTCGTCCACCCTCACACAAAAGAGGATCCGCGGGATACCGTCCTCCCTGTGGATTCCACTTGTCTAAGTTACTTTACGGGTAATTGGTCTCACCTAAGAGACAGCGGCTGCAAATGACTGAAGCATTGTCAACATACTTTCAGGTCTCGTGAGTTTAAACCGAATCATATCCCTGAATAAACTAATAGATGGGCAAAATTGGTCATATCAAAGGTGTAATAGGGAGGTGGGGGCCGCCAGCGAGACTTCTCTCCTCTGAGCGAAATTGGTCATACCAGGAGTGTAATAGGGAGGAGGCGTAGAGGGGGTCCCCTAGCA
>NC_069414.1:43250550-43263050 GCF_026875155.1 Cherax quadricarinatus | reverse complement strand
CAGTGTCAGTATGAAGGATGGTGTGTGTGTGTGGCAGTGTTCGTGAGTTGTTGAAGGTGTGTGTGTGTGGCAGTGACTTCAGTGACAGTGTCAGTATGAAGGTTGTGTGTGTGTGTGTGGGCAGTGACTTCAGTGACGTGTCAGTATGAAGGATGGTGTGTGTGTGGGCAGTGACTTCAGTGACAGTGTCAGTATGAAGGATGCTGTGTGCATGTGGACAGTGACTTCAGTGACAGTGTCAGTATGAAGGATGGTGTGTGTGTGTGTGTGTGCAGTGACTTCAGTGACCGTGTCAGTATGAAGGATGGTGTGTGTGTGGGCAGTGACTTCAGTGACAGTGTCAGTATGAAGAATGCTGTGTGTGTGTGTGGCAGTGACTTCAGTGACAGTGTCAGTACGAAGGATGTGTGTGTGTGTGGGCAGTGACTTCAGTTGACAGTGTCAGTACGAAGGATGGTGTGTGTGGGCAGTGACTTCAGTGACAGTGTCAGTAAGAAGGATGCTGTGTGTGTGGGCATTGACTTCAGTGACAGTGTCAGTATGAAGGATGTGTGTGTGTGGGCAGTGACTTCAGTGACAGTGTCAGTACGAAGGATGGTGTGTGTGTGGGCAGTGACTTCAGTGACAGTGTCAGTATGAAGGATGCTGTGTGTGTGGGCAGTGACTTCAGTGACAGTGTCAGTACGAAGGATGGTGTGTGTGTGGGCAGTGACTTCAGTGACAGTGTCAGTATGAAGGATGCTGTGTGTGTGTGTGGGCAGTGACTTCAGTGACAGTGTCAGTATGAAGGATGTGTGTGTGTGGGCAGTGACTTCAGTGACAGTGTCAGTACGAAGGATGGTGTGTGTGTGGGCAGTGACTTCAGTGACAGTGTCAGTATGAAGGATGGTGTGTGTGTGGGCAGTGACTTCAGTGACAGTGTCAGTATGAAGGATGGTGTGTGTGTGGGCAGTGACTTCAGTGACAGTGTCAGTATGAAGGATGGTGTGTGTGTGGGCAGTGACTTCAGTGACAGAGTCAGTATGAAGGATGGTTTGTGTGTGGGCAGTGACTTCAGTGACAGTGTCAGTATGAAGGATGGTTTGTGTGTGGGCAGTGCTTCAGTGACAGTGTCAGTATGAAGGATGGTGTGTGTGTGTGGGCAGTGACTTCAGTGACAGTGTCAGTATGAGATGGCATGGTAGTGCAGTTAGGTGTTGTGTGGGCAGTGCTTCAGTGACAGTGTCAGTATGAAGGATGGTGTGTGTGTGTGGGCAGTGACTTCAGTGACAGTGTCAGTATGAAGGATGGTGTGTGTGTGTGGGCAGTGACTTCAGTGACAGTGTCAGTATGAAGGATGGTGTGTGTGTGTGTGGGCAGTGACTTCAGTGACAGTGTCAGTACGAAGGATGGTGTGTGTGTGGGCAGTGACTTCAGTGACAGTGTCAGTATGAAGGATGGTGTGTGTGTGTGTGTGTGTGGGCAGTGACTTCAGTGACAGTGTCAGTACAGAAGATGGTATGTCTTATGGTTGCAATATTATAAAGACTAGTCAAGACGGACTCAGTAACTGGTGAAGCCTTGTCTGAAGCCTTCCAGGCTGGCAGCTGCAACTGCCAGCCTGCCTCCAGGCTTCTATCCCCTCACTCGTCACACCGCCACTTGTGCGAATAACATCCCTATCCCCCCAACTATCTCTCCTATCCCCTTGCCCCTCCCTTCTATCCCTCCTCGTCTAGTAGCGGCTGTCCTCTCACTGGGCTGTTGCTGTCGTTTCCAGACTCTCTCTCTCTGTTTATAGATCATCAGAATTTGCTGTTTTCGTGTGTGCATTGCGTTCAGACTGTGTATATTCGTTATTAAGGTTGTATGTCAAGTGTATACCACAAGTTAAGAATGTTGTCATACTCAAAATAGGAATTTAATCAACGTCTCTGTGTATATACAGTGGGAGATAATCCTTGTGTATATAAACGTGTTGGACACGCGGACATGTGTGTGTGTGTGTGTGTGTGTGTGTGTGTGTGTGTGTGTGTGTGTGTGTGTGTGTGTGTGTGTGTGTGTGTGTGTGTGTGTGTGTGTGTTCTCAACTATTTGTAGTTGCAGGGGTCGAGACACATATTATTGTAACCACTCGTAATGACGTTAAAACACCTAGTTTGGATGGGTGCGTGAGTCTTGTAGGATTGAGTGATCCTGTGGGTTGGAGCGTCCTGTGTTTTCGCTCAATATAAGGCGGGCCAAAGCAGAATGGGTTCGAATCCTTGGCTAGTCGCAGTGTTGTTATTTATATATATACATATATATATGTATATATATATATATATATATATATATATATATATATATATATATATATATATATATATATATATATATATATATATATATATATATAATATATATATATATATATATATATATATATATATATATATATATATATATATATATATATATATATGTATATATATATATATATATTGATGTATATTCTGAGGGAAATAGACCTTCCAGTGTATATATACACTAAGATTTACAGACACCTTTGTTTATGTACACAGTGAGACATACACTTCTCTCAGTCTATATACACTGACATATACATCCCTCTCATTGTATATACACCAGTAGATACATACCTCATGGTATATGTATATATCTCTGGTATATTAAAAGTGGTCAAACAATTAGCCTACTGTACATTTTCGCTAAATTTTAAAAATGTATTTGACGTGATCCTTGAGAGAGATGCGTTCCTGGTTGGTAATGCGTAAAGCGAACCCAACACAACACGTAAAATATGGGGATGCGTTATTGAACATGATGCTGGACGCATTGAGCATCTGTAAGCCCGTCTGTTCCTCTTTCTGGTAGGCAAAATGCTGTTATCTCTGTCTCTCTCTCTCTCTCTCTCTCTCTCTCTCTCTCTCTCTCTCTCTCTCTCTCTCTCTCTCTCTCTCTCTCTCTCTCTCTCTCTCTCTCTCTCTCTCTCTATCTCTTTCTTGCCATCTTGTCAAGAAAACAGGGCTTCGTTGATCGCCATGGGCCCTTGATTCGAGGAATTGGAGCTGTTCTCGCCTTCCCTGAAGTAGAACGTGAGTGCCTGGCCCTTGCTACGTGTCGCAGGACCACAAATAAAACTCTACGGTGTACTCAACCCGCGTTTCATTACCTCGCTGCTATACTCTATTATTAGTCATAATTATCATTATCATTATTATTATTATCATTATTATTATTATTATTATTATTATTATTATTATTATTATCATTATTATTATTATTATTATTATTATTATTATTATTATTATTATTATTATTATTATTATTATTATTATTATTATTATTATTATTATTATTATTATTACTATCATTATTATTATTATTATTATTATTATTATTATTATTATTATTATTATTATTATTATTGTTATTATTATTATTATTATTATTATAGCTATTATCATTTTTATAGATATTGATATTATCGTTTATCTTTATTATTTTCGTTTATTATTATCGTTATCGTTATTATCGTTATCATTATTATCAATATTATTATCGATATTATTATTGTTTCCATCTTGTCCACTTACTGTTGCTTTGTCCCACTTGTCTCCCTTGTTCCCTTTCTCCTAACTCTCTCCCCTTCTGGCCCCTTTAGTGGGTTGGTCCTTCAGGGGAGGTCAAGACACTTATCACTCGCCACACCCGCTCAAAATTGACCGTTAAATGAGGTATATAAATTTTATGCCATAACTGAATCTCTCTCACTCACTCTCTCTCTCTCTCTCTCTCTCTCTCTCTCTCTCTCTCTCTCTCTCTCTCTCTCTCTCTCTCTCTCTCTCTCTCTCTCTCTCTCTCTCTCTCTCTCTCTCGCTCACCACATAGTGGAGAGGATCAGTTAGTACCACATTATGCAGAGGCACTGCACATTTTTGACTCCATGTTGGGGGTCACATAGCATCATATGTGATGGTCGACAAATGTCACATTCTGTGTCAATTCTGCCCCGTGAATGTGGCCAGCATGTTGGTGGTCCAGGAACCTGGCCAGCATGTTGGTGGTCCAGGAAACTGGCCAGCATGTTGATGGTCCAGGAAACTGGCCAGCAAGTTGGTGGTCCAGGAACCTGGCCCATGTTGGTGGTCCAGGATCCTGGCCAACATGTTAATGGTCCAGGATCCTGGCCAACATGTTGGTGGTCCAGGAAACTGGCCAGCATGTTGGTGGTCCAGGAACCTGGCCAACATGTTGGTGGTCCAGGAAACTGGCCAGCATGTTGGTGGTCCAGGAAACTGGCCAGCATGTTGGTGGTCCAGGAAACTGGCCATCATGTTGGTGGTCCAGGTACCTGGCCAGCACGTTGGTGGTCCAGGAACCTGGCCAACATGTTGGTGGTCCAGGAAACTGGCCAGCATGTTGGTGGTCCAGGAAACTGGCCAGCATGTTGGTGGTCCAGGATCCTGGCCAGCATGTTGGTGGTCCAGGAAACTGGCCAGCAAGTTGGTGGTCCAGGAAACTGGCCAGCATGTTGGTGGTGCAGGAAACTGGCCAGCAAGTTGGTGGTCCAGGAACCTGGCCCATGTTGCTGGACCAGGATCCTGGCCAACATGTTGGCGGTCCAGGATCCTGGCCAACATGTTGGTGGTCCAGGAACCTGGCCAACATGTTGGTGGTCCAGGAAACTGGCCAGCATGTTGGTGGTCCAGGAAACTGGCCATCATGTTGGTGGTCCAGGAAACTGGCCATCATGTTGGTGGTCCAGGTACCTGACCAGCATGTTGGTGGTCCAGGAACCTGGCCAACATGTTGGTGGTCCAGGAAACTGGCCAGCATGTTGGTGGTCCAGGAAACTGGCCAGCAAGTTGGTGGTCCAGGTACCTGACCAGCATGTTGGTGGTCCAGGAACCTGGCCATCATGTTGGTGGTCCAGGTACCTGGCCAGCATGTTGGTGGTCCAGGAAAATGGCCAGCAAGTTGGTGGTCCAGAAAACTGGCCTATGTTGGTAGTCCACGAGTCTGGCCAACACGTTTCACTCTGTGTAGAGCTTTATCAAGGTATGGTAACGCTCTATACTCTATCCTAGCTCTTTACTTTTACCCATCACAGAAAATTATCACAAGCACAGTGATGGGTGTGATTGGCGGGGGTGATGGGTGTGACTGGCGGGGGTGATGGGTGTTACTAGGGGAGGTGATAGTTGAGACTGGGAGGGTGATGATGCGTGTTACTAGGGGGTGATGGGTGTGACTAGGGGATGGTGATAGTTGAGACTGGGGGATGGTGATGCGTGTTACTCGGGGGTGATGGGTATGACTGGGGGATGGTATGCGTGTTACTCGGGGTGATGGGTATGACTGGGGGATGGTGATGCGTGTTACTAGGGGGTGATGGGTGTGACTAGGGGATGGTGATAGTTGAGACTGGGGGATGGTGATGCGTGTTACTCGGGGGTGATGGGTATGACTGGGGGATGGTGATGCGTGTTACTCGGGGGTGATGGGTATGACTGGGGGATGGTGATGCGTGTTACTAGGGGGTGATGGGTGTGACTGGGGGATGGTGATAGTTGAGACTAGGGGGTGGTGATGCGTGTTACTAGGGGGTGATGGGTATGACTGGGGGATGGTGATAGTTGAGACTAGGTGGTGGTGATGCGTGTTACTAGGGGGTGATGGGTGTGACTGGGGGATGGTGATAGTTGAGACTAGGGGGTGGTGATGCGTGTTACTAGGGGTGATGGGTATGACTGGAGGATGGTGATGCGTGTTACTAGGGGTGATGAGTGTGACTGGGGGATGGTGATGCGTGTTACTAGGGGGTGATGGGTATGACTGGGGGATGGTGATAGTTGAAACTGGAGGGTGGTGATGCGTGTTACTAGGGGGTGATGGGTGTGACTGGGGGATAGTGATGCGTGTTACTAGGGGTGATGGGTATGACTAGGGGATGGTGATAGTTGAGACTGGGGGGTGGTGATGCGTGTTACTAGGGGATGATGGGTATGACTGGGGATGGTGATAGTTGAGACTGGGGGGTGGTGATGCGTGTTACTAGGGGGTGATGGGTATGACTGGGGGATGGTGATAGTTTGAGACTAGGTGGTGGTGATGCGTGTTACTAGGGGGTGATGGGTGTGACTGGGGATGGTGAAGTTGAGACTAGGGGTGGTGATGCTGTTACTAGGGGGTGATGGGTATGACTGGAGGATGGTGATGCGTGTTACTAGGGGTGATGGAGTGTGACTGGGGGATGGTGATGCGTGTTACTAGGGGGTGATGGGTATGACTGGGGATGGTGATAGTTGAAACTGGAGGGTGGTGATGCGTGTTACTAGGGGTGATGGGTGTGACTGGGGATAGTGATGCGTGTTACTAGGGGGTGATGGGTATGACTAGGGGATGGTGATAGTTGAGACTGGGGGGTGGTGATGCGTGTTACTAGGGGATGATGGGTATGACTGGGGGATGGTGATAGTTGAGACTGGGGGGTGGTGATGCGTGTTACTAGGGGGTGATGGGTATGACTAGGGGATGGTGATGGGTGTGACTCGGGGATGGTGATGCGTGTTACTGGGGGATGATGGGTGTGACTGGGGGATGGTGATGGGTGTGACTGGGGGTGACGATGCGTGTTACTAGGGGGTGATGGGTGTGACTGGGGGTGGTGATGGGTGTGACTGGGGGTGATGGGTGTGACAGGGGGTGGTGATGGGTATGTCTGGGGGGTGGTTGCATGGCCCTAGGAGAGAAATGGTTGTGGCTAAAACATCACGTGTGAGGCTGGGACATCATGGGTGAGGCTGGGAAATCATGGGTGAGACTGGGACATCATGGGTGAGACTGGGACATCATGAGTGAGGCTAGAACATCATGAGTGAGGCTGGGACATCATGGGTGAGGCTAGGACATCATGGGTGAGACTGAAAAATCATGGGTGAGGCTGGGACATCATGGGTGAGGCTGGGACATCATGGGTGAGGCTAGAACATCATGAGTGAGGCTGGGACATCATGGGTGAGGCTGGGACATCATGAGTGAGGCTAGAACATCATGGGTGAGGCTGGGACATCATGGGTGAGACTGGGACATCATGGGTGAGGCTGGGACAACATGAGTGAGGCTAGAACATCATGAGTGAGGCTGGGACATCATGGGTGAGGCTGGGAAATCATAGGTGAGACTGGGACATTATGGGTGAGGCTGGGACAACATGAGTGAGGCTAGAACATCATGAGTGAGGCTGGGACATCATGGGTGAGGCTAGGACATCATGGGTGAGACTGGAAAATCATGGGTGAGGCTAGAACATCATGAGTGAGGCTGGGATATCATGGGTGAGGCTGGGACATCATGAGTGAGGTTAGAACATCATGGGTGAGGCTGGGACATCATGGGTGAGGCTAGGAACGTCATGGGTGAGGCTAGGAACATCATGGGTGAGGTTGGGACATCATGGGCGAGGTTAGAACATCATGGGTGTGGCTAGGACTTCTTGGGTTAGGCTAGGACATCATGGGTGAGACTAGGGGATCATGGGTGAGGCTAGGACATCATGGGTGAGACTAGGACATCATGGGTGAGACTAGGGGATCAGGGGTGAGACTAAAACATCATGGGAGAGGCTAGGACATCATGGGTGAGACTAGGACATCATAGGTGAGACTATGACATCATGGGTGAGGCTAGGAACATCATGGGTGAGGCTAGGACATCATGGGTGAGGCTAGGACATCATGGGTGAGGCTAGGAACATCATGGGTGAGGCTAGAACATCATGGGTGAGACTATGACATCATGGGTGAGGCTAGGAACATCATGAGTAAGGCTACGACATCATGGGTGAGGCTAGGAACATCATGGGTGAGGCTAGGACATCATGGGTGAGGCTAGAAACATCATGGATGAGGCTAGGACATCATGGGTGAGACTAGGACATCATGGGTGAGACTAAGACATCATGGGTGAGGACTAGGACATCATGGGTGAGACTAGGACATCAATGGGTGAGACTAAGACATCATGGGTGAGACTAGGACATCATGGGTGAGACTATGAATCATCATGGGTGAGGCTAGGACATCATGGGTGAGACTAGGACATCATGGGTGAGACTAAGACATCATGGGTGAGACTAGGACATCATGGGTGAGACTAGGACATCATGGGTGAGACTAAGACATCATGGGTGAGACTAGGACATCATGGGTGAGACTATGACATCATGGGTGAGGCTAGGACATCATGGGTGAGACTATGACATCATGGGTGAGACTAGGGCATCATGGGTGAGGCTAGAACATCATGGGTGAGGCTAGGACATCATGGGTGAGGCTAGGACATCATGGGTGAGGCTAGGACATCATGGGTGAGGCTAGGACATCATGGGTGAGGCTAGGACATCATGGGTGAGGCTAGGAGAAGGATTTAAGGACAAAATCACGCACATGTTACAATATATATAACGCGCAGCGACAGCTGCGGGAAAATGAGGAACTGATCAGTCAACATAAGAGACATTTGATAGATGAAAGATGTGTTGCAGGGCCTCCGATGACTGGTCTGACTGCCATGACCTGAAGACCTGTCTTGCAGGGCCTCCGATGACTGGTCTGACTGCCATGACCTGAAGACCTGTCTTGCAGGACCTCCGATGACTGGTCTGGCTGCCATGACCTGAAGACCTGTCTTGCAGGGCCTCCGATGACTGGTCTGACTGCCATGACCTGAAGACCTGTCTTGCAGGGCCTCCGATGACTGGTCTGACTGCCATGACCTGAAGACCTGTCTTGCAGGACCTCCGATGACTGGTCTGGCTGCCATGACCTGAAGACCTGTCTTGCAGGACCTCCGATGACTGGTCTGACTGCCATGACCTGAAGACCTGTCTTGCAGGGCCTCCGATGACTGGTCTGACTGCCATGACCTGAAGACCTGTCTTGCAGGGCCTCCGATGACTGGTCTGACTGCCATGACCTGAAGACCTGTCTTGCAGGGCCTCCGATGACTGGTCTGACTGCCATGACCTGAAGACCTGTCTTGCAGGGCCTCCGATGACTGGTCTGACTGCCATGACCTGAAGACCTGTCTTGCAGGACCTCCGATGACTGGTCTGGCTGCCATGACCTGAAGACCTGTCTTGCAGGACCTCCGATGACTGGTCTGACTGCCATGACCTGAAGACCTGTCTTGCAGGGCCTCGATAGACTGGTCTGGCTGCCATGACCTGAAGACCTGTCTTGCAGGGCCTCCGATGACTGGTCTGACTGCCATGACCTGAAGAAATGTCTTGCAGGGCCTCCGATGACTGGTCTGACTGCCATGATCTGAAGACCTGTCTTGCAGGGCCTCCGCTGACTAGTCTGACTCCCATGACCTGAAGACATGTCTGGCAGGGCCTCCGATGACTGATCTGACTGCCATGACCTGAAGATATGTCTTGCAGGGCCTCCGCTGACTAGTCTGACTGCCATGACCTGAAGACATGTCTGGCAGGGCCTCCGATGACTTGTCTGACTGCCATGACCTGATGACATGTCTTGCAGGGCCTCCGCTGACTAGTCTGACTGCCATGACCTGAAGACATGTCTGGCAGGGCCTTCGATGACTGGTCTGACTGCCATGACCTGAAGACCTGTGTTGCAGGGCCTCCGCTGACTAGTCTGACTGCCATGACCTGAAGACATGTCTGGCAGGGCCTCCGATGACTGGTCTGACTGCCATGACCTGAAGACATGTCTTGCAGGGCCGCCGATGACTTTTCTGACTGCCATGACCTGAAGACATGTCTTGCAGGGCCTCCGATGACTTGTCTGACTGCCATGACCTGAAGATATGTCTTCTAGGGCCTGTGATGACTGGTCTGACTGCCATGACCTGAAGACATGTCTTGCAGGGCCTGACTGATGTGACTGACATGACCTGAAGATATGTCTTGCAGGGCCTCTGATAACTGATCTGACTGCCGTGACCTGAAGACATGTCTTGCAGAGCCTCTGATGACTGGTCTGACTGCCATGACCTGAAGATATGTCTTGCAGGGCCTCCGATGACTGGTCTGACTGCCATGACCTGAAAGCATGTCTTGCAGGGTCTCCGATGACTTTTCTGACTGCCATGACCTGAAGACATGTCTTGCAGGGCCTCCGATGACTGGTCTGACTGCCATGACCTGAAAGCATGTCTTGCAGGGTCTCCGATGACTTTTCTGACTGCCATGACCTGAAGACATGTCTTGCAGGGCCTCCGATGACTGGCCTGACTGCCATGACCTGAAGACATGTCTTGCAGGGCCTCTGATGACTGGTCTGACTGCCATGACCTGAAGATATGTCTTGCAGGGCCTCTGATAACTGGTCTGACTGCCATGACCTGAAGACCTGTCTTGCAGGGCCTCCGATGACTGGTCTGACTGCCATGACCTGAAGATATGTCTTGCAGGGCCTCTGATGACTGGTCTGACTGCCATGACCTGAAGACATGTCTTGCAGGGCCTCTGATGACTGGTCTGACTGCCATGACCTGAAGATATGTCTTGCAGGGCCTCTGATAACTGGTCTGACTGCCATGACCTGAAGACATGTCTTGCAGGGCCTTGATGACTGGTCTGACTGCCATGACCTGAAGATATGTCTTGCAGGGCCTCTGATAACTGATCTGACTGCCATGACCTGAAGACATGTCTTGCAGGGCCTCTGATGACTGGTCTGACTGCCATGACCTGAAGATATGTCTTGCAGGGCCTCTGATAACTGGTCTGACTGCCATGACCTGAAGACCTGTCTTGCAGGGCCTCCGATGACTGGTCTGACTGCCATGACCTGAAAGCATGTCTTGCAGGGCCTCCGATGACTGGCCTGACTGCCATGACCTGAAGACGTGTTTTGCAGGGCCTCCGATGACTTTTCTGACTGCCATGACCTGAAGACATGTCTTGCAGGGCCTCTGATGACTGGTCTGACTGCCATGACCTGAAGACGTGTAGAGAAAGAGGTGAAGAGATGATATGAAGAAGTGTATAAAAGAGGTGTAGAGATAGTGTGAACAGGTGCATAAAAAGAGGTGTACAGCCAGTGTGAAGAGGTGTAGAGATTGTGTGAAGAGGTGTATAGATAGCGTGAAGAGGCGTATAAAAAGATGAGTAGAGACATTGTGAAGAGGTGCAGAGATAGCGTGAAGATGTGTAGAGATAGTGTGAAAAGGTGTATAGATAGCGTGAAGAGGTGTATAGTGTGAAGAGGTGTATAGTGTGAAGAGGTGTATAGACAGTGTGAAGAGGTGTAGAGATTGTGTGAAGAGGTGTAGAGATAGTGTGAAGAGGTGTAGAGATAGTGTGAAGAGGTATAGAGATAGCGTGAAGAGGTGTATAAAAAGAAGTGTAGAGACAGCGTGAAGAGGTTGCCTTTATTTTCAATTTGGCGGGCGGTGCCGTAGCAAGGCGCTGGTCTCACTAGCAGTTTGAATGCCGTCAATTACCTTAGCAGGAGAGCATCAATTTTCATTTGGTTGACAGTTTCTTGCCGAAGTGCTGCTGGAGGGAACACGCGGAAGGCGCACCTCCCATTGGCTGGCTGGAGGCCAATCATGGCACGGTGTGAGTCTTCAGCTGGGCTGAGGTTGGCTGGAGGCTAGTGACGTCACGCTCCAGAAGGCTGCCAAGAAGGCGGGAGCTCCTGGATAACAGTGTGAGCTTTAGTCCAGGCGGGTGGCACCCCCTGTGGCTTCGTCCTCTAGTTGGGGGGGTTCAGGGGTTTCCCCTGAACCCCGGGGCCCATTGGACCCCTGGACCCCTCAACTAGGGGTTCTGGTAGCCACTGAATTGTAATAAAATCATCACCTCTCACCCTCCTTCCATGCCTTTGAGCCGGGCCCTCAGTGTATCGTTTTTAACCGGTAATCACTAATATGTTGTTCACTACATCAATGTTCATATCACTATCTCATCCACTTTTACCACTCTTAGTGCCAAGAATATATTCCAATGTCTTGATTTAAGTGGTAAGAGGTGGTGTTATGTCGTGTTCATTGCGCGATGGTGTCAAGGTGATTACTCCAGCCGGGTCGTCACCACTTGGACTCTGGAGACCTCTTGGCAGGTTGAGGTAAGGTTTCTGGAGGTATCTTGGAGGGAGTTGAGGTATAGCTACTGGACCTCTTAGAGGGAGTTGAGGAACAAAAACTGGACCTCTTGGAGGGAGTTGAGATATGACTACCGGACCTCTTTGAGTTAATGTACAGCTACTGGACCTCTTGGAGTGAGTTGAGGTACAGCTACTGGACCTCTTTGAGGGAGTTCAGGCACAATTCCTGAACCTCTTTGAGGGAGTTTAGGTACAGGTACTAGATTTTTCTGGCGGGAAGAAAAAATGCTGAAAAATCTGGCGGGAAGCAGAAAAAGGCGGGAAACCTGCAGAAAAACAATCAGCGTTTTGCGCGTAACTGATTGACAGAGAGAACACTTCCGTTTGGTAAATCAGATTATATTATATATATATATATATATATATATATATATA
>NC_069414.1:43228050-43248050 GCF_026875155.1 Cherax quadricarinatus | reverse complement strand
AAGTATTTCTGTTGTGTTTATATTGCTCCCTTTACACCCAGGATAACAGGCCTTTTGGATTCCTGGGTTGTAATAATGGATATGAGGTACACAATAAACTAGCCACTACCATCCACAGGATGGATATGAGGTACACAATAAACTAGCCACTACCATCCACAGGATGGATATGAGGTACACAATAAACTAGCCACTACCATCCACAGGATGGATATGAGGTACACAATAAACTAGCCACTACCATCTACAATACTATCATGGAATAATGCATATGAGCTATTAAACGGTAGTAGAAAGGTCATAGCAGAGAGCCTTTTATGATCTTACTACACACTGGAGCCTTTTATGTGACCTTTCTAGACACTGGTGACTTTTCTATGATCTTTCTAGACACTGGTGTTTTTTATGTTACTAGTAAAGGCCTCAGTGAGAAGGACGTTGTTTAAAAGATCTTTGCCCGCACATTGTCTCTTCTGCCTTTGTGACAAGAGTTTGTCTTGTGGGTGAGATTTTGGAGTCTCTGTGGCTGTCTGTCTGTTGTTGACTGTTGCTGGCTGCCTCTTGCTGGCTGCCTGTTGCTGTCTGCTGCTGGCTGGCTGTTGCCGGCTGTCTGTTGCTGTCTGTTGCTGGCTGTCTGTTGATGACTGTTGTTGGCTGTCTTTTGCTGGCTGTCTGTTGCTGACTGCCTGTTGCTGTCTGTTGCTGTCTTGCTGGTTGTCTATTGCTGGCTGTCTGTTGCTGGTTGTTTGTTGCTGGCCTTCTGTTGCTGGCTGTTGGCTCGCTGTGGCTGATTTCTATGCCTGTCTCGTGAGTCTAAATCTTTCCAGCAGCTGCAGGAAGGTTCTTCAGCTCTTCCTCAGCTCTACCTGAGCTCTTCCTCACCTCCTCTAAATCCTTCAACCCACCCTTGCCTCCTCTTCCTCCTCCTCTTCCTCTCATTCTTCATCTTCCTTCACCCTCCTTTATTCGTTGTTGCAAGTGATTTTTTTCCCTTCTTTTCTCTCATTCTCTTGTCTTTCTGCTCTTCAAACTTCTCTTCTCTGTTTCGTTTCCTTTACTTCTCTTCTTTCGCCTCTTCCCTCAGTTATTCTTCATCCCTATTCTTCCTTACACACTTTCTCTTATTCTCTCACCTTCTTTTAACCTTTTTTTATGTTGCTTCGCTTTTGTTCAATCTCTCTCTCTCTCTCTCTCTCTCTCTCTCTCTCTCTCTCTCTCCCCTCTCTCTCTCTCTCTCTCTCTCTCTCTCTCTCTCTCTCTCTCTTTTTACACAGGGTTTGACAAGGTTAGGTTAATGATTCCTAGCTTTATTGACAAGCTAAGAGCTGTTGCCTACATCAGCTCATTTGAAAGCAATTTTATTGTTATGAGACATACAAGTAGGGAACAGGATGAAGTTGGAGCCATCTGTGGGCCAACATTTTCATTTGATCAACTGACTTTATCTCGTTGACATCATTATGCTGTACGAATGTGTTCCATACTCGAGTCATCCTGGGTATATATGATCTCAGATGGAGTGACGTTCTGGAGAAGGGTACAGCCAGAGTGAAGTTGCTGCTTTCTGCCCGTCTTGTGGCATAAAAGCTTGTTTCACGCTGTCCTCGAAGTGGATCCAAGTGTGGTACTTTGACAATATTGGCCTTGTACATAACAGTAAGCCCACCCACATCCCTCCTGTGTTGAAGGCTCTGCTGAAATGACAGATCTATCCAGGATGGGTCCAGGCGAGAGATGAGACGTCTTGCTCTGTTCTCTACTCTGTCAAGCAGTCGCAGATGAGAGGGGGGGCAGGCAAACCAAGAAAGAAGAGCATACTCAAGGTGTGAGCGTACTTGTGCCTCGTACAGAATCTTATAACCCCTAGTGTCAAGCAGATGCGAGATACGGCGAAGTGCTGCAAGCTTCCTGGCTGCCTTGTTTGCAAGATTTACAACATGGTTCTTCAAGGTCAGTTTGGAGTCAAATTTCACCCAAAGGATATCAACTTCTTCCCCAGGTGCCAGCACCCTCCCATTCATCCTTACTACTGCACCAGCATTACCATCATGGTGCCTAGAGACGATCATCATTTGCGTTTTCTCAGGTGCAAATGTTACTTGCCATCTATTTCTCCAAGCTGATATAGCTCTCAGCTGGTGATTGATGTAGCTTAGAGCAGCTGGCATTTCTTCTCTTGGATAAGTGAATGTCAGTGTACAGTCGTCTGCATATGCATGGGATTCTGGGATGAGATGAAGAAGGTCGTTGAAGTAGACATTCCATAACAATGGTCCCAGCACTCTTCCTTGTGGAACACTTGCCCCAATAGGATGTCTTGTTGATTCCGTTCCACTGAGAACTACCCTTAGAGATCTACCATGAAGGTAATCACTGAGGAGACATAGCGTAGAGCCTGCAATTCCCAGTGCTTGAAGTTTTGCTAAGAGGCCCTGGTGCCACACCCGGTCGAAAGCGCCAGCAATATCCAGTGCTACTACACAGCTGACTTTGGATTCATCCAGTGACTGGTGTCACTTAGTGGAGAGGTTTAACAACAGATCAGCAGCAGAGTAACCTTTCCTGAAGCCATATTGACGATCACAAAGTAGTGAGTGGTAGTCTCTCTCTCTCTCTCTCTCTCTCTCTCTCTCTCTCTCTCTCTCTCTCTCTCTCTCTCTCTCTCTCTTTCTCTCTCTCTCTCTCTCTCTCAACATTCTCTGGCTGTTTCTGTCATTGCTTCTTCCTGTCTTCACCCGTGATGGTGGTGGTTAATAGTGTTAGTAGTGGTGGTGGTGGTAGTGGTTAGTAGTGGTGGTGGTAGTGGTCAGTAGTGGTTCTGATAGGAGTCAGTAGTGGTTCTGATAGTGGTCAGTAGTGGTGGTGGTAGTGGTCAGTAGTGGTGGTGGTAGTGATCAGTAGTGGTGGCGGTAGTGGTGGTGGTGGTAGTGGTGGTGGTGGTGGTGGTGGTGGTGGTGGTGGTGGTGGTGGTGGTGGTAGTGGTCAGTAGTGGTGGTGGTCAGTAGTGGTGGTGGTAGTGGTGGTGGTGGTAGTGGTCAGTAGTGGTGGTGGTCAGAAGTGGTGGTGATAGTTTTGGTGGAGGCCTGGTCACAGACCGGGCCGCGGGGGCGTTGACCCCCGAAACTCTCTCCAGGTAAACTCCAGGTGGTAGTGATCAGTATTGGTGGTGGTAGTGGTGCTGGTGGTAGTGCTGGTGGTGGTAGTGGTGGTGGTGGTAGTGGTCAGTAGTGGCAGCAACATGCATGATAATCAACCTGGCTCAGTTCCACCTACATAACAATACTCGAGTCATCATTCCATATAACCCTAATTTTTAAAGGGATGAAGAGGTAAGCCAGTGGAAGGCCTCAGTCAGGTGACCAAAAGCTCCAACGTCTGGTCATCATATGACTAAAACCCTTCAGGTCACTCTGTGTCACACACACACTCACTCTTTGCCTATATATACTGTGTTTTTTTAACCTCTATATATTAGAAGTATCTCAGGACCCAGATGTTCAGTGTCTAAAACGATATCTTTCCAGACCGAGGAGTTGAACTCTTCTCCATGCTGAGGGACTGACCACCTGAAATACTCTTTCTCCCAGGTTGATAGACTGATTACATCATCTTCATTTCACCACTACGTCTCTGTATTTGACTGAAGAAGTCTGCTGTGTAGGCGATGTTGTAACAATGAAGATACCCAACTGCTGTACATGTCTTACTTAACAGGATGACAGAGAACTGGGAGAGTACTGACTGTCTCTCTCACCATTCTGTTGACTAGTAACTTTTGGGTTCTGTTAGGACAGTAATTATCCCTCTTGTCTAGTTATCCCTCTCGTCTAGTTATCCCTCTTGTCTAGTTACCCTCTCATCTAGTTATCCGTCTCGTCTAGTTATCCCTTTTGTCTAGTTATCCCTTTTGTCTAGTTATCCCTCTCATCTAGTTATCTGTTGCAACCCCTGAATGGGTCACAATGTATATAATGTATATCACCTTTTCATATAATTTTATATTGCTTATATTTGCGATAATAGCTAAATCGTAAATATATTGCTTTATATTATTATTTAACTTAGTTACTTTTGTTAGGTAGGATGTAACCTTCATATATTATTATGTGCTCATAGTTCAAGTCTTGATTATCACTTGTGGCTCGTTACTCTGCCGGCTTCTCGGTGTTGCTGGGCAGCAACCGTCCACGGAGCTATCACGTGATCGAGGGGGGGGTGTTCACACCTCGCCTGAAGTATTCAGTCTGGTCTAGACTCTCTTGGTGGTTGGACGTATTTCTGACAAGACGAGCCTAACTCTCCCTTATTGGCCCTTGTTGGAAGATCGTCTCTGTAGCTTTCTTGTAGGTTCTGCAAGACTCTGTTCACAGAACATTGTCTAGACTTAGTGATTTTTGACGTTGTACTGAGGTTGTCTGTCGCATAGACACTCTGAGCAACTCAGGTCCTGAGCTGTAGCTTCTGACCTAATTTGTACTGGTATCTGTGTTCTGTCACAGTCGAGTGATTTTCTTATGCTGAACTTAGATTCAGTAGTATGGGAGTTTTGTGACTTTTGTGGAGGATCTGCTGATGGTCCCTACTTAGTGTCGTTATATTATCTCCTTGTTCCTGATTGTGTCGCAGTTGCTTGTTATATTGCTATTGGGCTTATGGGCTTAGCGGTCGTTTATTGTTCAAGCAAACTGTTCTGATTGTCAGGTGGTCAAGAAGTTAGATTATGTAAGGACTTTGTCAGTCACTGGTTTAAGTCTAGTCGAGTCGTGAGACATAGCGAACTACTTAGAGCACTTACACACATACACACAAACTTATTTGTATATATATATATATATATATATATATATATATATATATATATATATATATATATATATATATATATATATATATATATATATATATATATATATATGTCGTGCCGAATATGTAAAACTGGTCAATTAGCAAGAACTCATTTAAAATTAAGTCCTTTCTAAAATTTTCTCCTATACGTTTAAAGATATATTTTTTTCATTAATGTTAATGTACAAATTTTTAATTTTGCTCCAGAAGAATCTTAGAAAACTTACCTAACCTTATTATAACAAGAACAATTTATTTTACCCTAACCCAACTAAATATATTTTAGATTTGTTTACATTAATTTAATACTAAACAAACACAGTGAAATATATCTTTTTTCGTTAGGTTCAGAATGATTTTGGCGAAATTATTGCATACACAAATTTTCGCTTGTCCTATATGGCAAGATGAGCGTTGCTATTTAAGCCAAGATCGCAAGTTCTGCCTATTCGGCACGACATATATATATATATATATATATATATATATATATATATATATATATATATATATATATATATATATATATATATATATATATATATATATATATATATATATATATGTATTAGGTTATTAAATGTTAACAATGTACCAGACGGTACTTAAGACATATAAATGTGATATGTGCCTTCAGCACAATATTTCTGTACACGAGAGAAGCTAGTATTATTATTTTGATTACTGTGATTAATCTAATTTAATTTGATAATATACTCTTAGACATTATTATTATTAATAAACTTATTAAATTTTAATTTATTTAGTTAGTAGCCTACCAGTTGTAATCCTGAAGCACTACTGAATCATACTGAATTCTAATGGATAATTGGACAAGGATACTGACTACTTGTTACAAAAACCCAGTAACAGGCTGGATGCTAGAAGGGCAGTCCTTTCTAGTATTCACTGGAGATCTCTATGCTTATTAGAAATCTCGTTTTTTGTAACATTATCCCTCTCGTCTAGTTATCCCTCTCGTCTAGTTATCCCTCTCGTCTAGTTATCGCTCTTGTCTAGTTATCCCTCTCATATAGTTATCCCTCTTGTCTAGTTATCCCTCTTGTCTAGTTATCCCTCTCGTCTAGTTATCCCTTTTGTCTAGTTATTCCTCTCGTCTAGTTAACTCTCTTGTCTAGTTATCCCGTGTGTGAGCGCTCAGCTCACACACGGAGGTCCAGGGGTCGATCCCCGGTACAGCTGCAAAACATTAGAAAGGGTTTCCTAAAGACACCTGCTGTCCACTATCACCTAGCAGTAAAACAGGTGTCTGGGTGTTAGTGGACTGGTGTGGGTCGCATCCTGGGACAAAACTGACCTAATTTGCGGGAAATGCTCAGCATAACTAGTGGCTTTCTATATAGTAGTATGTTACTGATGTCAGCTATGGTCTGTATACTTTGTACTTGTGGTAAATAAAGATTATTATAGTGTACACTGCACCTTCCTTGTGTTCCAGTGTTTCCAAGACCATGTCTTAATGGTCATGGAGCAGGGAGAGTGGACATAGTAGCGACTAGCGAAGAGGCGAGTCCAGGAGCTGTGACTCGACCCCTGCAACCACATATAGGCGAGTACACACACACACACACACACACACACACACACACACACACACACATACACACACACACACACACACACAAAAACACAACACACACACACACACACACACACACACACACACACACACACACACACACACACACACACACACACACACACACACACACACACACACACATCTCCCATCCAGCCAAAATGGAACAAGATTTTTTTGCTATCCGAAGACACTTGAGCCATTTTACGAAGACTAAAGGCTTTATTGGCGCCGTCCGCGGAGAGTGTGGGGGAGCCAGATGGTGTGGTGAAGCCAGATGGTGTGGTTGAGCTAGATGGTGTGGTTGAAAACATCAACGAGGTGTAGGGTAGTTGAGCTGCCCTAGAGAACTCATTAGCAGTAATTGGCTGTGAGGGGAGGTGGAGGTGGTACCTCCCCTCCCTTCATTACTAACAGCACTCTGTTTACTGTCACCAGTCTGATGGATGGTAGCAACGCCCTCACACACACACACACACACACACACACACACACACATACACACACACACACACACACACACACACACACACACACACACACACACACACGCCCGTACACACGCCCACCTCCATTCTAAACCACACCAGCTTGATTGAAAGGTATATTTGTGTCCATGATTTCCAAGGTTCGGCACCCTGGTAACACAAGATTCCTTGACATGTCACCTTACACCTGCTTTGTTCACTTAGTAAGTAGGTACCTGGGTATTAGTCACCTCACACCTGCTCTGTTCACCAAGCAGTAAGTAGGAACCTGGGTGTTAGTCACCTCACACCTGCACTGTTCACCTAGCAGTAACTTGGTACACAACCCGCACATAGGAGAGAGAAAATCTTACGAGGTTTCGGTTCGTCCTGGATCATTCACAACTCACACAAGAGAGTTGATTGATGAGTCAGGAACTACGTCCTGAAACGGGTTTTAAACCTAAGATGACCATCTGAGGATCTCGAAGATGTTAATATAATTCAGGTGTTCTGTGGCATCCATCAGGGTCTTGCTGTGGTCCCCTTGCGTTCTACAGTTAAGTATTTTATATACAACAGTTGGTTGAGGTCATCAGGGCTCTGAGTCCTGTGTTGGGTGGTCGAGTAAACTTGCAAATAAACTCATTGACTCTGTTGTGCCCATCATGCATAAGTTCACGAAGGTCTTCACGATAGTTTTGAATGTCTTTTTTTCTTCTGGGTCTATCAGGGCACGTGTAATATCAGTGAAAAAAACCATACCCCCGGCTGGGATTGAACCCGCGGTCATAGAGTCTCAGAACTCCAGCCAGTCGCGTTAGCCACTGGACCAGCTAGCCACAATATGATTTGTCCAACTAGGTATATTTCTACACCATAGGAAGGTTAGCACAGGCACCACTGTGACCACAAATGCAAGTTTTTACAGACGAATCTCCAGCTAGCGTGGCCGTGACGAACTCTAGCTCAAGTCCCTTCACTGCTGTCAACATGACTCAAGAAATCGTAATGACGGGCTGGAGTTTTGAGACTCTATGACCGCGGGTTCAATCCCAGCCGGGATTGATGGCTCAGGGGTAATAAGGTATATCCTGCTGTGCTCTCTTGGGCTACAGTGCTCCTCACTGGTGACAATTGTGGTGCTAGGGTTGACATGTTGGTTGTAGCCTGTTTCTGCTGCATGCTGTCCGTTGGCTGCCGTTTTCGGGTGTGAGTTTGAGCAGGAGTTTTGGAAGCTGGTTGAACAAGGGCACGTACCCGTCGCTGATGTTTTCTGGGCTTCTTTCGTCACTGTAGCCGGGGACGTGGCCTTAGATTCCGTGTTACTGTAGCCTCCTCTGCATAAGGCTGCTGCTCAGTGGTGATGGCTCTACTTGATGTTGGATGCTGGACAACTGTGGTTTTTCCATGCTGCCTTGACACGGCGGAGCCTCTCCGGGCAGTGTAAGTTCCAAGAATGATGCTTCTTGCCGCAGTTTGGACATAGAGGTTCCGTAGCTTCATCTTCTCAGTTTACTCCAGCAGTCCTTGGTCGGGTGAGACCTGCTACAGATATTACATATTCCTTAAACTGACATCGGGCGCTGAGGTGGTTAAACCTCTGGCTCCTGAAGCACCTCAAAGGGTGGGGGGACTTAGGAAAAAAATAAAAAATTTTGGAAAGAAATGTTTTCTTACCGGAAAATAGTGCATAATTCTGGCAACATGTTGATGCAATCAGCTTGTTCCTATCATATTTCTAAGCATCTTTATCCACAAATGTAATTTTTTTATTCTTCTTCATCAAGAGGACATAATGCCAATTCGTGTTTTTTTCTTTTTTTGTTACTACAAAATTACGATTTTTATGATTGTTTTTTCCAAACACACAACATGGCATCTTGTCTGTCGACTCCATATTAGTGTTCAGAGTAAGAACTGCTCAGTTGCCTGTGGGCTGCAGTCAAGAGTGGGGAAGTACGGTGCGCCGAGGAGTTGGTACAGTTACTTTTTGCTGATGATACTGTGCTTATGGGAGATTCTAAAGAAAAGTTGCAAAGGTTAGTGGACAAGTTTGGGAGGGTGAGTAAAGGTAGAAAGTTGAAAGTGAACATAGATCTGGCACGCCATGACCGCTAAGTTTTACAGAAAATGTAATTTTTCTTTTCTCAGGAATAAGTTATTGACCTTTCAAAAATCATATTGCGAAACTAATTGACAGAATACTATGATTTTGTCACACATTATCGGGCTAGCATTGTTTGCAATATACTTAACTATTTTTGTGTTATTGATTCTTTCCCCCAAAAAAATCCTTAAAAAAAAAGACAGACTTTAACATTTTTTATTATGCAATCTATTGACATCTCGCTGGAAAGCTTATTGTAATGTTGTTATTTAGATATTTACCTTTCGTCTGATGTCAACTAGAACACTGTACCTCTTACCATTTTTTTTTGAGGGTTTTTGTATTATACCCTATAAAATAGTGCATAATTTTTCTCTATATCTTTTGATGCAGAAGTCACTGCAAACATGGTGTGCATGTCTCAAGTGCTGCTTAAATCACAGTAATAATTTCATTGAATTTGGATAATTAGAAAAAAAAAACAGTTTTTTAGCCTTTCCTTAAAGGTTGTGAGTTGTACGTTGTAATCTGGTATTTTCCCCAGCACCCGAGATCCAGTTGAGCTGTGAGTGATCCTCTATGTTGGATCAACGCCTGCCTTGTAGATATGTTGCCGTCCCTCTTGGCTCGGAGCTTCTCAGCTTTCACGATGTTTCTGTTACTATGGGCTGCATTGAGAGGCATGTCTAGTGGATACCACATTATACGCCTTTTGTTGCCCGTTCTATGGATTTTACTTCTGTTAGGACAAGTGATTTCAGGTCGTTCACCCTCTGCAGCACCTCACAGGACTCTGTGTTTCGGGCAGTGAGAATAAACTGCCCTTTCACATTTGGATACACTGATATCTTCAGGCCATGTTTCCTCTCGAGGTGGATAACAGCAGAATACTGGGTGTCGTGGTGTTCTTTACTCATCAATGGTAAATTTTATTCTCAAACCTTCGGTATCACTAAGGTCTCTCCTCTATCCTCTGTTGTTGCTAACCTGTTGTTATCCTTCCTACTATTGATGTGCGTCCTTCACTCTGGCTCTGCTATGTAGATGACATCTTTGCTCTGTGGCCTCATGACTCTAGTCTCTTCCAACTATTTCTCGATGCCCTTAATAATCCTGCTCTTTCCATCAAGTTTAAAGCTGAATGGGGATCTAACTCTTTTGCTTCCTTTCCTTGATATTCATGTCCACCGCTTGGATACAGGCTTTCCTTTTTCCATGTATTACAAGCCTATGCACAGTGGCATGTACATTCACTGCTTTTCTTATGCTTTCTCTGTTCAGAAAAGTGTTCTTATTTTCCTCTTTCTCCGTGACCTCCGCATTTGTGAACCTTGGTTCCTTGAATCGGAAATTTACACTCTTCGTAATTCATTCTCTCGTCTTGGCTACCTTTCCCATTTCATAAACACTGTATTCTCATTTGCTAAACGGATTTTCTTCTCTCACAAACTCTCTGCTCCTTTGAAATCTCCTGTTCTCTGCCCTCCCTATATTTCCAATCTTTCATATGTCAACAACTTTCTCCGTTACCTAGACATCAAACTTACTTTTCGCCAAACTAGCAACCTTCGTGGTAGACCGCACGCTAAAGTACCACCCACCCTTCTCAGTAATCTGGTTCGTACCTCTCCTTCTGCTGTAGATACCACTGGTGTGTACTCTGTTTCATGCTCCTCTGGTCTCTTCAATCCACAGGAGAAACTGGCCGTTCTTTTTCTGACATACTTAAAGAGCACAAAAACAATGTTAGGCTTGTTGACACTAATAATTCTCTTTTCTGTCATATTAGAGATCATAGTCATTCTATTGACTGATCCTGTGTCATAACTGTCTAGCCCTAACAGCCGTAGGCTTGTGGAAGCATCCTTATACACAACTTTAAGGACCTGCCTCGTATGAGCCAGCAGGCCTTCTGCAGTATTCCTCCATTCTAATGTTCATATGTTAAAGGTTCCTTGTATGAATCTTAGTCTTGTCTTTGTCTCTGTAGATGCCTTCCTTTCTCCTTACATTGTCAAATGCTGCAAACTTCAGAACAAACACAGAATACAAACCTCGCTCAAATTTGCTAATATACAGGGCCTTAAGCCATCCACCAACAGCAAAATACCTTTTATCAGTGGACTTCTAGAGGAGTCTAATGCAATGTTTGCAGCCTTCACAGAGACTCACACAAAAGATCACTTTGACAGTGAAATATGGATAAGTGGTTACAACCTTTTTAGATACGACAGAATGAACAGGCAACAAGGGGGGGTTGGCCTGTATGTCAAAGAGTCCCTCATCTGCACGGAGTTGCTGAACACCACAAATGAGGTAGTTGAAGTTCTATCAGTAAAGATCGAGAACCAAAACCTAGTCATTGTGATTGTATACAAACCCACCAGATAAAACCCTCACAACAGTTCAAAGAACGCTGCTGAAAACTGTTTTACTGTCGGGAAAACCCTTTCCAGTCCACCCCAAACATTTACTGCTTGGTGATTTCAACCTGGGCATACAAAGGAAAAATGTAGAAAAAATGTTATAGCTGAAACAATCCCGGGGAGTAGCCAGAAAAAAGGGTCACACAACATGAGCTACTAATCTCTGGAAAAAACACATTAAAAGAGCAATATGGGCCAACAAGACTAGAAACCACTTGCCTTTATCTTCACAAAAATGGGGCCCTGATAAAGACAAAAGAATATCAAAAACAGAAATTTCTATCACAACCAAATCGAAGCCCAGAGACATGCATCGGGGCCCTAACACAGAATGCATGACCTGAAGGGTCTTCAAAAAATTACAACTTCAAAAAACAAGAACATCAATGGACCGGGTTAAACCCATGCCCTAAACGAAACATGTTGGAAGATATTTTAAAAATGGCTGGATCCAAACAGTGCCTTGAAAGGACAATTTCCGGCAGCTGAAGCTTTCTAGAAATTTTCCCCCCTAAAAAGAAGAAGAGCGGGAGAAAAACTGGGAGGAAAGACGCCCCTCTACAGAAGAGACAAGATCACTGGCTTAGAGTGCTAGAATATCTGATACACGAAAGGAGGCGCTGCCCAGGAAAGTGGAAAAATATCGAATTAGTTAAATGCTCTTTCAGGGAACCCGGAGGACAGGGAGCTTAAAGCTTTTAGTGAAATTGAAAAAATTAAAATATTTTTTTTCATATACCAAAAAAGGGAAATACCACATCTAGTATGGGCCCCTTTCCAGACAAAGGGACTTACACAGATGACAAAAGGAAATAAGTGAAAAAATTGAAAATTTCCCGTACGATCGTGTTTTGTGAACCCCCTAATCGTTGAGGATCGATGACCCAAAGATTTCTTTTATGAAGAGCCCCCAAAACCCCTAAATGTATGCCAATTTCCCACTTACCCTAACCCGATTTGATTTCGAAAAAGCCCCTGACAAAAGCCATGCCCAGCCCCGGCCCCGACCGTGGGAAATCTGTTTTCATTAAAACTGCAAAACCCCCTCTCGCGTGCCCAATACCTATGGGGAGGAGCTTTGGGCATGGGTGAAATTCCCGCACTTAAAACAACGGGTTAGCCCCCCTCCATAAAGGGCGCAAAACATTTGCTAAGAACTACAACCAATAGCTCTGAGTCCCCCAAACAAAAAAAATTTGAAAGGTGTAAGAAGCAGGATTGCAATCCCGGATTTCCAAAACGCAAATCCCGGACAACATGGGTTTAGGCAGGTCCTCCTGCCTCTCAAAACTATGGATCACATATATGGGCTTGGATGCATGGAAAAAATAGATGCAGATGTAATAAAACAGATTTTGCAAAAGCATTTTTCAAATGCATCTGGCGTAAAAACCCCCAAATACTGCTAAAGGAATAACTGGGAAAGTGGGGGGATGGATCTTCCTTCCTAACAAATCGAACACAAAGATATGGCAACAGAGTTTTTTAAAGGAGGCTGCATGGTAAGAGCTTGTCCACAAGGCACAGTAAATCGTCCCCTCTTATTCCTTATCCCTTCAGACAAGACGAGATATACATCACAGCACCGTCATCTTTGGATGTACTAGGAACTGCATGGGCTGTCCTCTGTGAGGACCGTTAACCTCCAAAAAAATAAAACAAGTTTTCCGTGGGCAAAAGGTAAACAATTGATGTTAATGAACAAATTCCCAAAACTCCGTTATGGAAAACTGGAGGGGAATAATAAATAGAACAGAGTTAAAATACGACCTGGGGGCCCTACAATAGAGCGGAAAAATAATTAAGGGGACCGGGGTAGTAAGTCTGAGGATCTCATTTCAAAGGGTCACAACAGGCCACGATCGCACTGCAAAGAAAGATAAGGGGGTAAGAGAACGTTCAAAACGAGAGATCCCAAACCAATTAGTCCTTTCAAATCATTGTTCTTCCCAGGCTGGAATACTGCTGTACATTAACATCTCCATTCAAAGCAGGTGAAATCGCAGATCTAGAGAGTGTACAGAGATCCTTTACTGCACGTATAAGTTCTGTCAAGCACCTAACTACTGGGAACGCTTGGAAGCACTTGACTTGTACTCGTTGGACGCAGGAGGGAGAGATATATCATAATCTACACTTGGAAAATCTTGGAAGGAATGGTCCCAAATCTGCACACAGAAATCACTCCCTACGAAAGCAAAAGACTGGGCAGGCGATGCAAAATGCCCCCAATTAAAAGTAGGGGCGCCACTGGTACACTAAGGAAAAACACCATAAGTGTCCGGGACCCAAGACTGTTTAACAGCCTCCCATCAAGCATTAGGGGAATTGCCAATAAACCCCTGGCTGCCTTCAAGAGAGAGCTGGACAGATACCTAAAGTCAGTGCCGGATCAGCCGGGCTGTGGCTCGTACGTTGAACTGCGTGCGGCCAGCAGTAACAGCCTAGTTGGTCAGGCCCTGATCCATCGGGAGGCCTGGTCATGGACCGGGAACGCGGCGATTGATCCGGATAACCTCCAGGTAACCAGGAAACACTTAGTGTCGACCCATGTTTTACACATGTTCGTAGTCAAGCTAGGGATGCCATACCCTGTTTTGTTCCACCGTTGTGGACAGAGTACCTCAAGTTGCCTGTCAGCCTGTTTGAAACGTTGAAAGCGATAAAGGGCACAGTAGCACATTTGGGATCTATCCGAAATCATGGGAGCGGCGGTTCTGACGTCCGCTGAGGATGGTTGTCAATCGGATAACATCCCGTACCTGGTAGCCTCGTTACTTGTTCCATCTATCTTGACTGAAGGTATTCGTAAGCTTCCTGCTGGTTTTCCACCTGTGGACTCATAGTCTCTACAAGTGACTCTTTTATAGTATTGAACTCGACATGTTGATACATGGACCTTTGCACCATTTGGGATATCTTTACTTCTCAAACTTTAGCACAGCGCTTCTTCAGTCCAATCTGAAACTTGTAACATAGTAATCACCTTCACCACGTATCTTCATCCATATCTTGACTGAAGAAGACATTTCGTCGAGACCTTCACAGAAAATTATAATGTTCTAATTCTCCTTTACACACTCCATTTCTCTTGAACTACTCTCTATTCTACCTTCTCCACTATTACTACTTCTACCTTCTACCACTATTACTACTTCACCTTCTACATATTATACCTTTCCCCTCGTTCATCCGTTTTGTCTCTTGATAACACTCATCTTTCTACTACCACTGCTTCCACTACCACCATTACCACTACCACCATTACCACTACCACCATTACCACTACCACCATTACCACTACCACTACTTTTTCTTCCTCTCTTGGTTCCGTCCCTGTTCCCTCCTCGCCGATATATACTGACTCTTTCACCTTCGTGTGTCAGTGTGACCTGCAAATGATGCGAGTACGACTGAAGCATTGTTACAGTCACGGTATTGTGACTCTTTTATTCAGTAAGTAGGTACCTGGGTGTTAGCCACCTTACGCCTGCTGTCCATGCTCACCTAGCAGTAAGTAGGTACCTGGGTGTTAGTCACCTTACACCTGCTGTCCATGTTCACCTAGGAGTAAGTAGGTACCTGGGTGTTAGTCGACTAACACAATACCATGACTCCAACAATTCACAACTAACCCACAATACCATGACTACAACAATTCACAACTAACCCAAAATTTACCATGACTACAACAATTCACAACTAACCCACAATACCATGACTACAACAATTCACAACTAACCCACAATACCATGACTACAACAATTCACAACTAACCCACAATACCATGACTCCAACAATTCACAACTAACCCAAAATACCATGACTACAACAATTCACAACTAACCCACAATACCATGACTCCAACAATTCACAACTAACCCACAATACCATGACTACAACAATTCACAACTAACCCACAATACCATGACTCCAACAATTCACAACTAACCCACAATACCATGACTACAACAATTCACAACTAACCCACAATACCATGACTCCAACAATTCACAACTAACCCACAATACCATGACTACAACAATTCACAACTAACCCACAATCCCATGACTACAACAATTCACAACTAACCCAAAATTTACCATGACTACAACAATTCAAAAACTAACCCACAATACCATGACTCCAACAATTCAAAACTAACCCGCAATACCATGACTACAACAATTCACAATTAACCCACAATACCCTGGCCGGCTCCTCCCAGTACACCATTGACATTACCGGGGGTAAAACGTCCTGATACCCTCGCTCAAAACACCGCATCACACGATTTCCTCAGGTCTGGTTCTGCTCGATGGTCTCTAAAAAAATTAATAACGTTTTCAGACCGCCAGGGTCACGGCGTTCGAAAATTTGGGTGGTGAGGCGAGAGGAGCATGATGTATGGGACAGTTTACCAGGTTAGTACAGGCGGTAACAACGTTTTGCCCTCTCGCTTCCCATCATCATTCATCTTCCTTCTTACTAAAATATATTTTATTATTGCGTTATTCTTTAACGTTGTTATGTTTATACTGGCGGCCGCTCAAGCTCTTTTATTTGCGGCGTTTTCTTTTATTGGGACGTTTCGCTCAGGCAGAGCTTTATTATGTCGCTATGTGCAGAGCTTTGCTATGTTTCACTCTGTGTAGAGCTTTAGAGCTTCATCATGTTATATTTTACTCTGTGTAGAACTTCAAGTCGTGTGTTTGTGTGAGTGTTGTGTGTGTGTTTGTGTGTGTGTTTGTGTGTGTTGTGTGTGTGTGTTTTTGTGTGCGTGTTTGTGTGTGTTGTGTGTGTGTTTGTGTGTGTGTTTGTGTGTGTGTTTGTGTGAGTGTTTGTGTGTGTGTTTGCGTGTGTGTGTTTGTGTGTGTTTGTGTGTGTGTTTGTGTGTGTGTTTGTGTGTGTTTGTGTGTTTGTAAGTATTTGTGAGTGTGTTTGTGTGTGTGTTTGTGTGTGTTTGTGTGTTTGTAAGTATTTGTGAGTGTGTTTGTGTGTGTGTTTGTGTGTGTTTGTGTGTGTGTTTGTGTGTGTGTTTGTGTGTGTTTGTGTGTTTGTAAGTATTTGTGGGGTGTGTTTGTGTGTGTGTTTGTGTGTGTTTGTGTGTTTGTAAGTATTTGTGAGTGTGTTTGTGTGTGTGTTTGCGTGTGTGTTTGTGTGTGTTTGTGTGTGTGTTTTGTGTGTGTGTTTGTTTTGTGTTTGTGTGTGGTGTTTGTGTGTGTGTTTGTGTTGTGTGTTTGTGTGTGTGTTTGTGTGAGTGTTTGTGTGTGTGTTTGTGTGTGTGTTTGGTGTGGTTTGGTGTGTGTTTTGTGTGTGTGTTTGTGTGTGTTGTGTGTTTGTGTGTGTTTGTGAGAGTGTTTGTGTGTGTGTTTGTGTGTTTTTTATGTGTGTGTTTGTTGTGTGGTTTGTGTGTGTTTGTGTGTGTGTTGTGTGTGTGTTTGTGTGTGTGTTTGTGTGTGTTTGTGTGTGTTTGTGTGTTGTTTGTGTGTGTTTGTTGTGTGTTTGTGTGTGCGTTTGTGTGTTTGTGTGTTTGTGTGTGTTTGTGGAGTGTGTTTGTGTGTGTGTTAGTATGTGTGCTTGTGTGTGTGTTTGTGTTGTTTGTGTGTGTTTGTGTGTTTGTGTGTGTTTGTGAGTGTGTTTGTGTGTGTGTTTGGTGTGTTTTGTGTGTGTGGTTGTGTGTGTGTTTGTGTGTGTGTTTGTGTGTGTTTGTGTGTGTGTTTGTGTGTGTTTGTGGTGTGTGTTTGTTTTGAGTGTTTGTGTGTGTGCTTGTGTGTGGGGTTTGTGGTGTTTGGGGTGTGTGTTTGTGTGTGTGTTTGTGTGTGTTTGTGTGTGTTTGTGTTTTTTGTGTGTGTTTGTGAGTGTGTTTGTGTGTGTGTTAGTATGTGTGTTTGTGTGTGTGTTTGTGTGTGTTTGTGTGTGTTTTGTGTGTGTGTTTGTTGTGGGGTTTGTGTGTGTTTGTGTGTGTTTGTGAGTGTGTTTGTGTGTGTTTTGTGTGTGTGTTTGTGTGTGTGTTGTGTGTGTGTTTGTGGTGTGTTTGTGTGTGTGTTTGTTTTGTGTGTTTGTGTGGTGTTTATGTGTGTTTGTGTGTGTGTTTGTGTGTGTTTGTGTGTGTGTTTGTGTGTGTGTTTGTGTGTTTGTGTGTGTGGTTTTGTGTGTTTTGTGTGTGTGTTTGTGTGTGTTTGTGTGTGTGTTTGCGTGTGTGTTTGTGTGTGTGTTTGTGTGTGTTTATGTGTGTTTTTGTGTGCGTATTCGTGTGTTTGTGTGTTTGCGTGTGTTTGTGTGTGTGTTTGTGTGTGTGTTTGTGTTTGTGTGTGTTTGTGTGTGTGTTTGTGTGTGCTTGTGTGTGTTTGTGTGTACTCACCTAACTGTACTCACCTAATTGTGGTCGCAGGGGTCGAGACTCAGCCCCTGGCCCGCCTCTTCACTGATCGCTACTGGATCCTCTCTCTCTCTGCTTCCTGAGCTTTGTCATACCTCTTCTTAAAACTATGTATGGTTCCTGCCTCCACAACTTCACTTGCTAGGCTATTCCACTTGCTGACAACTCTATGACTGAAGAAATACTTCCTAACGTCCCTGTGACTCGTCTGAGTCTTCAGCTTCCAGTTGTGACCCCTTGTCCCTGTGTCCCCTCTCTGGAACATCCTATCTCTGTCCACCTCGTCTATTCCCGCAGTATCTTGTATGTCGTTATCATGTCTCCCTGACCCTTCTGTCCTCCAGTGTCGTCAGTCCGATTTCCCTTAACCTTTCCTCGTACGACATTCCCTTGAGCTCTGGGGACTAGCCTTGTTGCAAACCTTTGTACTTTCTCTAACTTCTTGACGTGCTTGCCAGGTGTGGGTTCCAGACTGGTGCTGCATACTCCGGTATGGGCCTAACATACACAGTGTACAGTGTCTTGAACGATTCCTTATTAAGGTATCGGAACGCTATTCTCAGGTTTGCCAGGCGCCCGTATGCTGCAGCGGTTATTTGGTTGATGTGTGCCTCCGGTGATGTGCTCGGTGTTATGGTCACCCCAAGGTCTTTCTCCTGAGTGGGTCTGTAGTCTTTGTCCACCTAGCCTATACTCTGTCTGCGGTCTTCTTTGCCCCTCCCCAATCTTCATGACTTTGCATTTCGCTGGATTGAATTCGAGAAGCCAGTTGCTGGACCACATGTCCAGCCTGTCCAGGTCTCTTTGCAGTCCGCCTCATCCTCGTCGATTTAATTCTTCTCATCAACTTCACGTCATCTGCGAACAGGGACACTTCAGAGTCTATTCCTTCCATCATGTCGTTCACATATATCAAAATAGCACTGGTCCTAGAACTGACCCCTGTGGGACCCGCTCGTAACAGGCGCCCACTGTGATACCTCTTCACGTACCATGACTCGTTGCTGCCTCCCTGTCAGGTATTCCCTTATCCATTGCAGTGCCCTCCCTTTTACGTGCGCCTGATCCTCCAGCTTCTGCACTAATCTCTTGAGGGAAACTGTGTCAAAGGCCTTCCTGCTGTCTAGGAAAACGCAATCTACCCACCCCTCTCTCTCGTGTCTTCTTCTGTTACCTTGTCATAAAACTCAGGAGGTTTGTGATACAAGATTTGCCTTCCATGAACCCATGCTGGTTTTCATTTATAATCTGTTCCTTTCCAGG
Organism: Cherax quadricarinatus; assembly: GCF_026875155.1. Classification (NCBI taxonomy): domain Eukaryota; kingdom Metazoa; phylum Arthropoda; class Malacostraca; order Decapoda; family Parastacidae; genus Cherax; species Cherax quadricarinatus. The sequence continues at coordinate 43,228,957 of NC_069414.1, read as the reverse complement.
TGTTCGACCACTCTCCTCCTGATAATCTTCTCCATGACTTTGCACACAATACATGTCAGAGACACAGGTCTGTAGTTTAGTGCCTCGTTTCTGTTTCCTTTCTTAAATATGGGGACTACATTAGCTGTCTTCCATTTCTCAGGTAGTTGCCCAGTTTCAAGGGATGTGTTGAAGATTGTGGTTAGAGGCACGCACAGCATCTCTGCTCCTTCTCTAAGGACCCATGGGGAGATGTTGTCCGGTCCCATCGCCTTTGAGGTGTCAAGGTCACTTAAGAGCTTCTTCACCTCCTCCTCAGTTGTTCGTATGTCATCCAACACTTGTTGGTATATTCCCTCTTGATGTTCCCTTCTGTGCTGTCTTCCCACAGCCCTTCCTGTCTCTACTGTAAAAACTTCCTTAAATCTCCTGTTCAGCTCTTCACATACCTCCTGATCATTTCTTGTGATTTTCTCCACCTTCTGTCCTTAATCTGATCACCTGGTCTTTGACTGTTGTCCCCTCCTGATGTGGCTAAAACAACAGTTTCGGGTCAGTCTTGATTCTCGATGCTATGTCATTTTCATACTGTCGCTGGGCCTCCCTCCTTACCTGTGCGTACTCATTCCTGGCTCTGCGACTGATCTCCTTATTTTCGTGTGTTCTCTGCCTTCTGTACTTTTTCCATTCTCTATTGCACTTTGTTTTTGCCTCCTTACACCGTCGGGTAAACCAGGGCTCGTTTGGTCTTCCCGTTGTTACTGTTGCCCTTGGGAATTAACCTTTCCACTGCCTCCTTGCATTGTGTTGTTACATATTCCATCATTTAATTTACTGGCTTTCCTGCCAGTTCTCTGTCCCGCTGAACCTCCCGCAGGAAGTTCTTCAACCCTATGTAGTCCCCTCTTTTATAGTCAGGCTTTTCCCA
>NC_069414.1:43213050-43223050 GCF_026875155.1 Cherax quadricarinatus | reverse complement strand
CTCCCTTCGGGTACCCCCTTTTCCTTTGGGCTTGCCCCCCCTTTTATTTGGCCCTGATCCTCCAGCCCCCCCCACAAAACTCTTGGGGAAAAAACTGGGGAAAAAGGCCCCTTCCTGCGGTCGGGAAAAGGGCAATTACCCACCCCCCTTTTGTGTCTTACTTCGGGTTCCCTTGTCATAAAACTCCAGGAGGTTTGTGATACAAATTTGCCTTTCCCTTTGAACCCATGGGGTTTTTCATTTATAATCTTGCCCTTTTCCCAGGTGTTCAAACCCACTCTCCCCCTGATAATCTTTTTCCATGATTTGACACAAACATGTCAGAGACACAGGTCTTTATTTTTAGGGCCTCGTTTCTTTTTTCCTTTTTAAAATTGGGGGGGACACTTTTGGGCTGTCTTCCATTTCTCAGGTATTTCCCCGGGTTTTAAAGGGATGTTTTGAAGTTTTGGGGTTAGAGGCACCACAGCATCTCTGCCCCCTTTCTCTAAGGACCCATGGGGGGAAGGGGTTGCCCCGGCCCCAAACGCCTTTGAGGGGGTTAAAGGGTAAATTAAGGGGTTTTCTAAACCCCTCCTCAGTTGTTGTATTTTCATCCAAAAAACCGTTTGGGTAAAAATTCCCTCTTGATGCCCCCTTTGGCTGTTTTCCCCACAGCCCTTCCTGCCCCTACTGTAAAAATTTCCCTTAAATCTTGGCAGTCCTTTCACATCCCCCTTCCTGATCCTTTCTTGTGAGTTCTCCCTTCTGTCCTTAATTGATCCCCTGGTTTTTTGACTGTTGTCTCCCCCCTAAAGTGGCTTTTTCCAACATTTTGGGGTCGTCTTGATTCTCGATCTAGTATTTTCATACTGTCGCTGGGCCTCCCCCCTTTACCTGTGCTTTTCTCCCCGGGCTCGGGGGAAATTCCCCTAATTTTTCCGTTGTTCTCTGCCTTCTGAATTTTTTTTCCATTTTTTTGCACTTTTTTTTGCCCCCTTTAAAACCAACCGTGGGAAAACCGGGGGCTCGTTCGGGTTTTCCCGTTTTACTTTTTCCCCTTTTGGGAATTAACCTTTCCACTGCCTCCTTCCCATTTTTGTTTTTTACATATTCCATCTTTTAAATTTTACTGGTTTTTCCCTGCCAGTTCCTTTTCCCGCAAACCCCCCCGGGGAATTTTCTTCAACCCTATTTTGGCCCCCTCTTTTTAGTCGGTTTTTCCCTTTTAAACCCCCTTTATTCTCTCCACTTGCGCCAACAAATTATTCAAAGCACAGAAACCACATGGTCGCAAAGCCCCTGGGGGACTTTTCATACTTGATGTCCTCTTTATCTGGGGGCCCCCCAGGGTGAACCAAGGCCCAAAACCCTTGCGGGTTCACCCTCCCCTCCACTCTGGTAGTGCCCTTTTAACATTTTTGTTGCATGGGTTTTTCCCCAGCACCAAAACCAACATCCTGGCCTCCTTTGTTTGGGACCCCTGTGGCCCCGGGTTTTTCCCAGTCAATCCCCCGTGGGGGAAACCCCCCCAAAACCCAGAAACTTCCCTCTGCTGGGGGGTGAGCTTTTTCTTCCCCCTTTCAGAAAGTGTGTCCCCCATTGCTCTTGGGGCTCTCTTCTTTATTCCTCTTTTTGGCCTCCTGCAGTTCTGTGCAGGTGTGTTTTGGTTTTGGTTTGTGTGTTTTTTGGTGTGTTTTTTTGGTGTGTGTTTTTTGTGTGTTTTGGTGTGAGTTTGGGTGTGTGTTTGTGTGTGTTTGTTTTGTTGTGTTTTTGTGTTTTTTGTGTGTGTATTGTGTGTGTTTTTGGGTGTGTCTGTTTGGGGTTGGTTTGTGGGTGTTTGTGTGTGTTTGGTTGTGTTTGTGTGCTTTGTGTGTGTTTTGTTTTGGGGTTTTTTTTGTGTTTTTGGTGTGTTTTGTTTTTTTGTGTGTTTGTGTGTGGTATTATGTGCTTTTGTGTGTGTGTTTGTGTGTATGTTTGTGTGTGTTTTTTGGGTGTGTGTGTTTGTTTTTGTTGTTTGGTTGTGTGTTTGTATGTTTTGTGTTTGTGTGTGTGTGTATGTATGTGTTTTTTGCGTGTGTGATTGGGGGGTTTTTGTGTGTTTTTGTTTTTGTGGGGTTTGTTGTGTTTGTTTTGGTTTTGGTGGGTTTGTGTGTGTGTGTAAAGGTTTGCATGTGTGTGAACTCCCCTAGTTGTACTCCCCTATTTGAGGTTGCGGGGGTCGAGTCCGACTTAAAGTATGTAGGGAAACCTGTTTCCCCAACAAACATCGCTTTCCCAAACTATTCCACTTACGACTACTCTGGGGGCCTGAAGAAATACTTCCAAACACCCCTGTGATTCATCTGTTCTTCAATTTCCAAACTGTGACCCCTTTTTGCTGTGTCCAATTCGGGGAAAACACCCTTTTTCTTTGTCCCCCTTTTTCAATTCCTCTCAGTTTTTTAAAAATGTCTTTTAAAATGTCCCCCCAATCTCTCCTGTCTTCCGTGTCGCCCAGGTTTTTTTCCCCTTTAAACCCTCTCCTCGAAGGACATACCTCTTAGCTCGGGACTATTTTTTGGGCAAACCTTTGCACTTTCTCTAGTTTCCTTTTGTTCCCTTTGGGTAGGTGTGGGTTCCAAATGGGGCCGCATCTCCCCAAAATTTGGGGCCCAACGAAAACGGGGTAAAAAGGGTCCTGGGAAGATTCCTTTTAAGATGTCCCGGAAAAAGCTTTTTTGAGGTTTTTTAAAGGGGCCCCTATGCTGCAGCAGTTATTTGGGTTTATGGCGCTTTAGGGGATGTTCCTGGTGTTATACTCACACCAATATTTTTTCCTTAAGTGAGGGTTTGTAGTTCCCCTGGCCCCCTTTGACGTTTCCCCCGTCCCGCGGTTTTTTTTCTTTTTCCCTTCCCCAATCCCCATGACTTTTCACTTGGTTTGGGGTTTAAATCCGGGGCCCCTAGGGTGGACCCCTCTGCCAAACCTGTTTAGTCCCTTTGTGTTCTGGCCCGGTCTTTGATCGAATGAAAATTTTTCTCATCAACTTCACGTCATCGCAGAACCCGGGGACACTTTGGAGTGTCCCGTTTTGCAGGGGTCAGTTTGGGCGCCCGGGGACCCCCCGGTAAGGCGCCCCCCTCGGGGGCACCTCGCCCCGTACCCCGACTCGCTGCTTTTTTCCTGACAAGTAATTTCCCGATTTTATTTTTATGCCTTTCCCCCGTTATCCATTTCTTGACTCCAGTTTTTTCACAAAATTTTGTGTGGGGAAATTGGTTTTAAAAGCCTTCTTGCAGTCCAAAAAAAATGCAATTTCCCCCCACCCCTCTACCCCCTCCCTCTTGTCTTACGTGTCACCCGCATAGAAAATCCCGTAGGCTTGGGGGACACAGGATTTCCCGTCCCTTAAAACCCTGTGTGTTGTGTGTGTGTGATGTGTGGTGTGTTGGTGTGTGGTGGGAGGGTGTGTTGTGTTGTGGGGTTTTGTGGGTTTTTGTGTTGTGTGGTATGTGTGGGTGGGTGTGTGAGTGTGTGTTGTGCGGGGTTTTTTGAGTGTGCGTGTGTGTGGGGTGTGCGTGCGTGTGTGTGGAGTGTTGGTGGTGGTGTGTGTATGGGGTGTGTGTGTGGTAAAAAGGTGTGTGGTTTTGTGTGTGTGGTGTGGGTGTTTATGTTTTGTGTGTGTGTGTGATGGTGTGTGTGGTGTGTTGTTTTGTGTGTGTTTGTGTTGTGGGGGGTGTGTGTGTGTGTGTGTGTGTGTGTATATTTGTGTATGTGTGTGTGTGGGGTTGGGTTTTTTGTGTGTGTGTGTGTGTGGGGGGTGTTTTGTTTTTGTGGGGTGTGTGTGGGGTGTACTCACCTATTTGTGGGTTTTTCCGGGGTCGAGGGCCCCAGCCCTGGCCCCCTCCTTCGCTGTGTGTGTGTGGGGTGTTTTTTTTTTTTGGGGTGTGTGTGTGTGTTTTGTGTGTGTATGTGTGGTTTGTGTGGGGTGTGGTGTGTTTTTTTGGTGTGTGTGTGTGTGTGGTGTGTGGTTTCTCCCTATTTTTTACTCACCCAGTTGAGGTTTCAGGGGTCCCAGCCGAGCTCCTGGGGGCCCCCCCTCTTCAAATGATCGCTAAAAGGTCACTGTAGTGTGTGTGTGTTTTACTCACCTATTTGTTCTCCCTATTTGTGGTTGCAGGGGTTTGATTCACAGCTCCGGGCCCCCCCTCTTCGCTGTGTGTGGGGGTTGTGTTTGGGGGGGTGTGTGGGGGGGTGGGGGTTTTTGGGTTTTGTGTTTTATGTGGTGTGTTATGGGGGGGGTTTTGTGGTGTTTTGGGTTTTTTTGTGGGTGGTGTGTGTGTGTGGGTGGGGTGTGGTGGGTGTTGTGTGGGTGTGTGTGTGTTGTGGGGTTGGGGGGTTTTTTTGTGTGTGTGGGGGGTGTGGAGGGGGTGTGTGTGATGGGGGTTTGGTGTGGTGTGTTGTGTGTTGTGGGGTTTTTTTGGTGTGTGGGTTTTGGGGGGGTGTGTGTGTGGGGTGTTTGTGTGTGTGTGTGTGTTTTGTTGTGTGTGTGTGTTTTTGTGTTTTTGGTGTTTTTGGGTGTGTGTGTGGGGTGTGTGTGGGTTTTTTGTGTGGGGAAGGGGTGTGTGTTTTGTTGTGTGGGGTGGGGCTGGTTTGTGTTGTGTGTGTTTGTGTTTTGTGTGTGGGGTGTGTTGTGTGTGGTGTGTGTGTGTGTGTGTGTGGTGTGGGGTGTTGTTGGGTGTGTGGGGTGTGTTGTGTTGTTGTGTTGTGTGGGTGTTTTGTGTGTGTGTAGGTTTGTGGGTGTGTGTGTGGTTTTTGTGGGGGTGTGTGGTTTTGGGGGTGTGTGTGTGTGATGTGGGGTGTGTTTTGGGTGTGTGTGTGAGGTGTGTGGGGTGTGTGTTTGTTTGGGGTGTTTTTGTGTGTGTTTTGTGGTGTGTGTGTTTTTGTGGGTGGTGTGGTTTTTGTAGTGTGTGTGGGTGTGTGGTGTTTTTTTGTGTGTTGTGTGTGTTGGGGTTTTTTGTGTGTTTGGGGTGTGGGGTGGTGTTGTTTGTGGGGTTGTGTTGTGTGTGTGTGTGTGTGTGTGTGTTTTTTGTTGTGGTGTGTGTGTTTGGGGTGTGTTGTGTGTGTGGTGTGTGTGTTTTTGGGGGTGTGTATGTGTGTGGGGTTTGGGGTGTGTGTGTGTGTGTTTTGTGTGTGTGTGTTTTGTGTGTGTGTGTGTGTGTGTGTGTGTTTTTTGGTGGTTTTGTGTGGTTTTTTGGTGTGTGTGTGTGTTGGGGATTTGGGTTGGGGTGGTGTGTGTGTGTTGTGTGTGTGGTTGGTGGGGGTGTGTGTGTTTTGTGTGTGTGTGGGGGTGTTGTGTTGTGTGTGGTGTGTTTGTGGTTTTAAGGGGTTGGGGGTTTGGGGTTTTTTGGGGGGGGGTTGTTGTTGTCTAAGGGATATTGGGTTTTTTTTAACCCCCCCCCCTTTAAAATTCCCCCTTTTCCCCTTTTTATTTATTTTTTCCCCCCCCCCCATTTCCCCCCTCCCCCCCCCTACCCCTTTTCCCCCCCCTTTCCCCGTTTTTCCCCCCAACCCCCCCTTTTCTTTCCCCCCCTTTTCCCTCCCCCTTTTCCCCCTCCTCTTCCCCAAAAACCCTACCCTTTCTTTCATCCTCATCTACTACATCCTTTCTCACTACATCCTTAAAACTCCACATTTCCCCCTTTTCACACAAACCTTATTCCCCTACATCCTACTCACAAAAACCTCACAGCCATGGTAGGGCGCTTCATTTTTTACCCCCCAAACATATGGGCAAGTAAGTCCGTCTTTACTGGTGTTGCAGTGGGGGAATGGGTTTACGGACTCACCCACACACTGATAACAGACGTATTAAAAATTTAAAACTACTACACCCAATAAAAATAAAAATAATAAAAATCTTTAATTTTTTAAAAATACAAGAAAAAAACTTATACCTAATGCAAAAATTTTTGCTGAAATCATTGAATAAAAGAACCCCCCGTTTTGGGTTTTATAGAACATTTCCCAAACTTAGGGAATTTTGTTGTAGGAAAAACGACCCCCACCAGTCCACTAACCCCGGTTTCCTACTTGCTGCTGGTCCAAAATGAAAGCAGGGGTAAGGTGGTAAAAACCCAGGTACCTACTTTTTGCTAGGGCCCAAAAGGACAGCAGGTTTTTCCTTAAAAACCGCTCCCAATAGTTCCACCCCTAAGGGGATCGAAACCCTGGACCCGATACCCCCAGTATATCTTTTTTATTTGGAAAAAAGGGTTTTCTGGTTACTGAGTTAAATGATTACTGAAATTTTCGAGTTACTGAGTTTTTGAGTTACTGAGTTTGTTACTGAGTTACTGAGTTAAAGGGTTCCAAAATTTTTTTTTTAACTTTTTAAAAACCCCCACTGTTTTTTACCTTAAACTTACAGCAAAACTTTTAAAAATCACAACAAACCCCACTGGGAAAAAAGTTTACTTTTTTTTTTTTCTTTGGGTTAATTTTGCGTAATTTTTTCACAAGTTAAAAATCGTGTAAATATCGCCAAGGGGATACAAGAACCAAAAAAAAAAACGGGGGGAGTTTTAAAGGGCATCTCAGGCCTTTTGTGTTGCACCAACACATCAAAAGCTTGCAGGGGATGAAGATAAAAAACTTGTAAGCCTTCCCCTGAAAGTGGCTGCCCCCGGGTCAAAATCTTGCGCAAGCTGGGGCCCCAAAGGGATTGGTCCCTGTGGGTAGATTGGTAAAGCACCTTTGGGACCTTGTTCCAAGGGTTCGTAGGTTTTAGTCTCCTTCAGCCGGTTCACTGTTCAGTGTTTTTTAAAAAATTTTTTAAAAAAATAAAAATTTTAAAATATTTTATAAAATTTATATATATATTTAAAAATATATAAATATATATATATATTATATATATAAAATATATAATTTTTAAAATTTTCAAAGGGTTTAGGGACTTGGGGGCTCGACACTTTCCCTCTAAGGGCCGGGGAAATAATTTACCCGAAATTCCCACGAATTGATTGATGTTTGTGTTTTTACGCGGAAAAACGAAAAATAGTGCAAGCTTTTCAATCCGGGGGGTTTTAAAAAGCTCTACATAGAATTAAACATGACTTTTTTAAAAAAATTCTACCAGAGGAAACATAACTTTTTAAAAATGTTCCGGGGTAATCCTAACTTTTAAAAGGGTCTACACAAAAAATGAAAAAATGACTTTAAAAAAGCTCTACACAAACAATCCCACAAAAACAGTGTATTGAGCCCCGTATCTACAGCACCAAAAAATTTTAAAAAATAATAACAATACTAAAAAATTCTTGGGGTTTACAAGAAGGTGGGTGCAGCTGAAAAGGGATCGAACTCCCGTGCGTAATTTCGGGTCCCAAAAAAAATGGAAATTGCGACAAACCCCAAGTAACATGTGTTAGTACCCGCCCCATCTTTGTAGATAAAAAAGGTTTTAGAGAACCCACGATTTTAAAATTAACAATGTGCAACACTTAACCGGAGAAAAATTTTTGGGGGGCCCGCGCCCCCTCCCCCGGCCCCTGTCTGTGACCTATTTGCTGCCGTAACCCAAAATTTAAACCCGAGTAACCCCCGAGTAACCCTGATAACCCTGATTAAAACCCGCATCCCCATCCCTTTAAAAAAATCCCACCCTAATCACCTGGACCTCAAACCCTTTCCCGTCGTTAGGGGGACAACAGTCTTTCCCGTGGGTCACGAAAACAAAAATTTAAAGTTAGTAATGACAAATTTTCCCGTTACTTTCTTATGGAAAATTGGGAAAAAAATAAAAGGAATAGGGAGATTAAATCAACTGTAACTACAAAGTAAAAGCGAAAAAAATTTAAAGTAAAGGACCTGGGATTTTAATGTCCCGAGGATCTTTCCCCTTTAAGTATCAGGGAAAAATTTTTCAGGGATCACGACTGCCAGGAAAATGATAGGAAAAATTTAATTTAAACCTTTAAAACAAGAGAAGGGTAATGAGAACCTTCATAACAAGGGATGGATAATGAAACCTTCAAAAAAAAAGGGGGTGGGTTTGGGGAAAACCCTTTAAAACAAGGGGGTGGTAAAGAACCTTTTAAAAAAGGGGTGGGTAATGAGAACCTTCAAACAAAAGGTTTGGGTAAGAGAACCTGAAAAAAAAGGGGTGGAAATGAGAACCTTTAAAAAAAAGGGTGGATTTAAAGAGAACCTTCAGAACAAGGGGTGTCAAAACCAGTGACCTCTTTAAGTTACTTTTTCCCTTAGGGTGGAAATATTTTTTGTACTCCAACATCCATTTTTTAAAGGGAGGGGATTTGTTACATCTGGAGAATGTACAGAAACCCTTTAACCCCTGGAGAATGTACAGAGAAAATCTCACTGCTGGGGGAAATTTTCAGAGAACTTTCACTGTGGAGAAAATTTCAGAGAAATTTTATGCTGGAGAAAGGGCCCGAGAACTTTCACTCCCGGAAATGAAAAGAGAACTTTTTTCTGCGGGAAAGTACAAAGAAATTTCATCTGGGGGAAAGTCAAGAATTTCACTGCTGGGGCAGTGTACAAAAAAAACTTTTACTGCTGGAGAATGTACAAAGAACCCTTTTACTGCGGACAATGTTTCAGAGAATTTTTAATGCTGGAAAAATGGTTAAGAACTTTCACTTCACAAACAAGTAAAATTCAAGCACCAAAAATATGGGAATGTTTGAAGTCCTTTGACCCGAATCCTTTGGGAAAGGAGGGGGGAGAAAGAAGCATCCTAAATTTTTCACCTGGGAAAAAAAAAAATTTTGAGGAACTGGTCTCAAATCTGCACACTGAAACCCCTCCTATGAAAGCAAAAGACTGGGCAGACGGTGCAACATCTAATCCTCCCTCGACCTCAACACACACATACACACACATCTCACAAACACACACACACACACAACACACACACCACACACACACACACACACACACACACACACACACACACACACACACACACACACACACACACACACAACACACACATCACACACACACACACACACACACACACACACACACACACACACACCCACACACACACACACACACACACACACACACACACACACATGGAGCAGGGAGAGAGAGAGGACCTAAATAGCACTCAGTGAAGAGGGGCCGGAGTTGAGTCTCGATCCCTGCAACCACAATTAGGCTAGTATAATTAGTGAGTACGCACCACACACACACACACACACACCACACACACAACACACACACACACACACCACACACACACACACACACACACACACCACACACACACACACACACACCACATACACACACACACACACACACATCAACACCCCCACCAACACAGAGCTGGTGACCGCAACCGACAAAATGCTAGTCTATAGCTGCGGCACCGCACCGCAGAATCAAAAGGTACACACGTAAATCAGACAAGTCATGTGTGTGGACAATCCAAATTTTACAACATCAGGGAAGCTGGCACCCCAACTCTACACACCGAAATTACGACAAATCCATACTCCGACCCCCTACCCCCACCCCACCCCACCCCCCACCCAATAGTGCCATCACCCACATAAACCCCCAACCCGCCCCCCACCACCAGTATGACAAATTGGGAACATGGCAAAGAAGACCGCAGACGGAGTACAGTCTAGGGGGCCAGAGACTACAAACCTCACTCAAGGAAAAAGATCTTGGGGTGAGTATAACACCAGGCACATCTCTGAAGCTCACATCAACCAAATAACTGCTGCAGCATTTTGGGCGCCAGCAAACCCAGAACAGCATTCCGACATCTTAATAAGATCGTTCAGACCCTTACACCGTGTACGTTAGGCCCATATTGGAGTATGCGGCACCAGTTGGAACCCACACCTAGCCAAGCAGTAAAGAAACTAGAGAAAGTGCAAAGGTTTGCAACAAGACTAGTCCCAGAGCTAAGAGGTATGTCCTACGAGGAGAGGTTAAGGAAATCAACCTGACGACACTGAAGACAGAAGAAGGGGGCTTCGAAAAAAAATAAAA
>NC_069414.1:43202603-43210103 GCF_026875155.1 Cherax quadricarinatus | reverse complement strand
AGACACAATCTTCCTAACAGGATATCAGATCCTGAGGAAAGATAGGAGTAGAGGGGGAGGAGGGGTTGCACTGCTCATAAAACACCGATGGGGATTTGAGGAAATGGAAGGCATGGACATGATTGGAGAAAGAGACTACATTGTAGGTACAGTTCAGTCCGGAGAACATAAAGTAGTCATTGGAGTGATGTATAACCCACCACAGAACTGCAGGAGGCCAAGAGAGGAGTACAAAGAAAACAACAGGGTGATGGTGGACACACTGGCTGAGGTGGCAAGAAGAGCTCACTCGAGCAGAGCAAAGTTACTGGTAATGGGCGATTTCAATCACAGGGAGATCGATTGGGAAAACCTGGAGCCACATGGGGGTCCCGAAACATGGAGAGCCAAGATGATGGATGTGGTACTTGAAAACCTCATGCATCAACATGTCAGGGACACAACCAGAGAGAGAGGGGAGGATGAACCAGCAAGACTGGATCTTGTGTTCATCCTGAGCAGTTCAGACATTGAGGACATCACTTACGAGAGGCCCTTTGGTGCTAGCGATCACGTGGTTCTGAGTTTTGACTATATAGTAGAGTTACAAGTGGAGAAGGTAAGAGGAACTGAAGGGGACAGGCCAAACTATAAAAGGGGGGACTACACAGGTATGAGAAACTTCCTGCAGGAGGTTCATTGGGACAGAGAAATGGTAGGAAAATCAGTAAACGAGATGATGGAATATGTGGCAACAAAGTGCAAGGAGGCAGAGGAAAGTTTTGTTCCCAAGGGAAACAGAAATAATAGGAAGACCAAAACGAGTCCTTGGTTTACCCGAAGGTGTAGGGAGGCAAAAACTAAGTGCAACAGAGAATGGAAAAGGTACAGGAGGCATAGGACCCAGGAAAACAAGGAGATTAGTAGAAGAGCCAGAAACGAGTACGCACAGATAAGGGAGGGAGGCCCAGCGACAGTATGAAAACGACATAGCATCGAAAGTCAAATCTGACCCGAAACTGCTGTACAGCCACATTAGGAGGAAGACAACAGTCAAGGACCAGGTGATAATGCTGAGGAAAGAAGGTGGAGAACTCACAAGAAACGATCAAGAGGTATGTGAGGAGCTCAACACAAGATTTAAGGAAGTATTTACAGTAGAGACAGGAAGGACTCTGGGGGACAGACAGATGGGGAACCAGCAAGGAATACACCAACAAGTGTTGGACGACATACATACAGATGAGGAGGAGGTGAAGAAACTGCTAAGGGACATCGATACCTCAAAGGCAATGGGACCGGACAACATCTCCCCGTGGGTCCTTAGAGAGGGAGCAGATATGTTGTGTGTGCCACTTACCACAATCTTCAACACGTCCCTGGAAACTGTGCAACTACCTGAGGTATGGAAGACGGCAAATGTAGTTCCCATTTTTAAAAAAGGTGACAGAAAAGAGGCACTAAACTATAGACCTGTGTCATTGACGTGTATAGTATGCAAAATTATGGAGAAGATTATCAGGAGGAGAGTGGTGGAGCACCTGGAACGGAACAGGAGTATAAATGCCAACCAGCACGGATTCACGGAAGGGAAATCTTGTGTCACAAACCTTCTGGAGTTTTATGATAAAATAACAGAAGTAAGACAAGAGAGAGAGGGGTGGGTTGATTGCATCTTCTTGGACTGCAAGAAGGCCATTGACACAGTTCCTCACAAGAGATTAGTGCAGAAGCTAGAGCATCAGGCGCATATAACAGGAAGGGCACTGCAATGGATCAGAGAATACTGACAGGGAGGCAACAACGAGTCATGGTACGTAATGATGTATCACAGTGGGCACCTGTGACGAGCGGGGTCCCACAGGGGTCGGTCCTAGGACCAGTGCTATTTTTGGTATATGTGAACGACATGATGGAAGGGTTAGACTCAGAAGTGTCCCTGTTTGCAGATGATGTGAAGTTAATGAGGAGAATTAAATCTGATGAGGACCAGGCAGGACTTCAAAGAGCCTGGACAGACTGGACACCTGGTCCAGCAAATGGCTTCTCGAATTTAATCCTGCCAAATGCAAGTCATGAAGATAGGGAAAGGGTTACAGAAGACCACAGACAGAGTATAGGCTAGGGGGCCAAAGACTGCAAACCTCACTCAAGGAGAAAGACTTGGGGTGAGTATAACCCGAGCATGTCCCCCGGAAGCACACATCAATCAATAACTCTGCAGCAAGGGGCCCCCGGCCCAAACCGAAACACATTCCGATCCCTTAGAAGGAATCTTTAAAGACACGTACACCGTGTTGTCGGGCCCCATACTGGAGTATGGCACCCCTGTTGGGAACCCCCATTGATAAACACGTCAAGAAACTAGAGAAAGTACAAAGGTTTGCGCAATTTTGTTCCAGAGCAAAGGGGGGAAGTCCATGAAGAAAGTTTAAAGGGAAACGCCTGACCCCCGGGGGGACGGGGGGGTCGGGGGAAAACATGTAACGACATATAAAATACTGCTGGAATAACAAGGGGACAAAGACATGATTTTCCGGGGAGGGGACACAAAACAAGAGGCCACAATTGGAATTTGAAGCCCAAAAAATGAGTCAGAGAGATATGGGAATATTTCTTAGTCATGGGTTTGTAAGGCATGGAATGCCTAGAAAATGACGTAGTGGAGGCGGGAACCATACACTTTTTAAGACGGGGTTTTTATAAAGCTCATGGAGCGGGAGAGAGAGGGCCCGAAACCCGGGTGAAGAGGCCAGCCAGGACTAAACTCGACCCCTAACCACAAATGGTGAGTATAAATAGGTGAGTACACACACACACACACACCAACACAACACACCACACAACACACACCCACACACAAACACAACAACCACCAACACACACAACACACAACACACACAACACACCCACACAACACACACTCACACACACAACCACACACAAACACACACACACACAAAAACACACAACACACACACAACACCACACACACACACACAACACCACACACCAACCACCCCACACAGACACACACACACACCACATCACAAAACCGACACACACACACACAACACACACACAACAAACACACAACCACACACAGCAACCAACACACCACACAACACACCACACACCACACACACCACACACCACACACACACCCAACAACAACAAAACTCACACACAACAGGAATCACCAACACACCAAAAAAACACACACAGACACACAACCACACAAAACACACACACACAAAACACAAACACACACACACACAACAAACACCACACAACCACACACACACCCACAAACAGCACACACACAACACCACACAACACACACACACAAGACAAACAACACAAAAAACACACAAAAACACACACACAACACTCATAAACACCCCCAACAAACCCACACAACACCCACAAACGCAACAACACCACACAAAAACACACAACACACACACACCACCCACACACAAAAACACGCACACACACACAACCACACACACCACACAACACACACACAACAATACCACACCACAACACGCACACAAAACACACACCAACACGCATCACAACACAACACACACCACACACACAACCAAAACACACACACCAAACAACAACAAACACACAAAATGCTAAAGTCTACCATGAAATTTTACACCTGACAGGATATGATTCACTGTGTGTTAGTATACCCTAAAACCTACATTATGCACCTCATTGCTTGTTTTCCCCCTACTAGGTACGAGACCCCACAAGATTCTTTAATTTTTTATGTATGAGACCCGGGACGGAAGCCTTCATTCAATGAAACTGAAGATTGACTGAATGACCAGTTTTTCATACTGAATGACGACTGAATATCGCTTCTTTCTGAATGACGACTGAAGATCGATTCATGCTGAATGACTACTGAATGTCGCATTCGCGAAGACTGACTGAATGATCGAATATATGCTGAATGACTGACTGAATGATCGTATCATGTGAATGCTGCTGAACATCGAATATCTGTGAATGATTGCTGAACGATCGAATATCATCTGAATGATGACTGAACGATCGAATATCATGTGAATGATTGACTGAAAGACGAAACATGGAATGACTGCAAATATTTCGCTATAGCTTAATGACTGACTGAAAGATCGAATATCATGCTGAATGACTGACTGAATGATCGCAATCAGCTGAAGACTACGAAGATCAATTCATGCTTAATGATGACTGAATACCGAATATCATGCTTTATGACTGACTGAATGTCGAAATCATGCTTAATGACTACTGAAGACCGAATTCATGTTAATGACTGACTGAATGATCCCCTATCATCTGAATGACTGACTGAAGATCGAAACATGCTGAAGATTGACGAATGATCAAAAACATCTGAATGATTGACTGAACGATCGAAAATCAGCTGAATGATTACTGAACGATCGAATATCATGCGAATGATTTACTGAACGATCGAAATCATGCGAATGATTGACTGAAGATCGAATTTCAGCAATGATTTACTGAACGATCGAAAATCATGCTGAATGATTGACTGAATGATCGAATATCATGCTGAATGACTGACTGAATGATCGAATATCATGCTGAATGATTGACTGAACGATCGAATACATCTGAATGATTGGGCTGAACATCGAATATCAGCGAATGATTGAGAATATCGAATACATGCAATGACTGACTGAATGATCGAATATCATGCTGAATGATTGACTGAACGATCGAATATCATGCTGAATGATTGACTGAACGATCGAATATCATGCTGAATGATTGACTGAATGATCGAATATCATGCTGAATGACTGACTGAATGATCGAATATCATGCTGAATGACTGACTGAATGATCGAATACATGCTTAAGACTGACTGAAACGGAAATCATGCTGAATGACTGACGAAAAATCGAAAATCATTGGGGAAGATGACTGAACTCGAAAACAGCTGAATATTGACGAACGATCGAATATCAGCTGAATGATTGACTGAACGTCGAAAAATGCTGAATGTTTACTGAATGACGAATAACATGGAATGAGACTGTATCGAAAATCATGCGAATATTGACTGAACGATCGAATATCATGCCCGAAGATTTCTGAATGATCGAATATCTGCGAATGACTATGAATGACAAATAATGTGAATGACACTTAATACCGAATATCATGAGAAACTGACTGAATGCCGAATATCGCTAATGACCGAATATCATGCGAATGACTGACGAATATCGAATACATGCGAATGACTGACTGAAGACCGAATATCAGCTGAAAGATGAAATTTAAAATCATGTCGGGGGGCTGATGATCGGCCATTTATCATGTGAATGATTTTCGTTCTTACTGATGACTCAACACTTTAAAAAAATAATCGCGAATACCTGTAAAAACAGCTATCCCCGGGGGCCCCTGGGCCCTTTGGGGGCCTCGGCCCTTTGTGGGGCCCCTGACCATCTGGGGATCCCCGGGGGCCCTCTTTGGGCCCATCTGCAAGAAAAAAAAAATACATTAATGATTTAAAAATTACAGATTTTTTTATTTGTCAACATCAAAAATCGAGAAAGCTTTCCCATCGAATGAAACTCTCCCGGGTTTTGAACCCATTTCCCGTCCGGAATGGGTTAATAACTTGCAAAGCCTGACTGTTTAACTTAAATCTTCCCAAAATTTTTGGTCAGTGCAAAGGTCACCTCAAAACACACTTTTAGTCCAAAAGGGCACTTCAAGCACTTTTAAAAATGAAGTTTAAAGAAGCCAGTGGGACCTGTACTTAATCTGTGAAGAATGTCTTGTGCTCCCCCCGGGGCTAACATGAGCCCTCCTCGACAACTTTACCACAACTTTTGGGAAAAATTGGGGGGTAGCGAAGATGGAGATACGGTGATTGACCGAGGAAAACAAGAGGATTCGTAGTAGTCCTCCTGTTTCGAGTCCTCAGGTCAAGAAGGGATCGTGGTCAGTGGCTGGACAGCAGGGGACGACGAAGTTGACGATCAAGAAGACGAATGGAAAGCCAGAAACGATGAAGAAGAAAGAGACTGCTGTGGAAACTCTTGTAGAAACCTCCAACGCATTCTCGGTGCTACCCGACGAATGTGAGTCGACTACTGGACCGTCACGACGAAAGACAACAAGGAAAGTAAGAATATTGTTGTTGTTGGGGATAGCCAGGTTAGATACATGGATAGGGCATTCTGCTTGAAGGACATGAGTAGGAGACAGATGGTGTTGGTAATGAATGGTTGTCCAGAGCAATTGGTATTAATTGTTGGCTGGATAAACACTGTAAGGATAATGAAAGTACCATTCATTGACAACTGGGACAACTTCTATGGTCGAAATGACATGTATGCCGGGGATGGGGTTCACTTATCCAGGGCAGGTGTGGGTTTTCTTGCTAACTCAGTTGAGGGGGTTGTTAGGACTTTAAACTAGGATTAGTTAGAGGTATGGGTTTAGAAATGATAAATAATGAGTGTGATATATTGACTTATGCTCTGATATTAAGAATCTTAACAGTAACTGTCATGGAGTAACTCTGGGTATTGATAATTTCAGAAATTGTGTAAAAACAAAGATGAATAGGAAAAATGTGCAGAAGAAAAAACATATGATGGTATTTTATGCTAACAGTCGAAGTGCAAGAAATAAAATTAATGAACTACGTTTGGTAGCATGTGCTGGGAACTTTGATATCATTGCATTAACTGAAACGTGGTATGATTTAAAGAGTCGGGATATGATTGCTGAGTGTAATATTCAGGGATTTAAGTTGTTCAATGTGGATAGATGTAATGGGAAGGGGGGAGGAGTTGCATTGTATGTTCGAGAAAATATTAATTGTTGCATAAAAGCAGGTATAAAAATAGATGGAGCAGTAACAGAGTCTGTTCGTGAAGGGTCAAGAAAAACTAATTCTAGGTGTAATATACCGACCTCCAGGCTTGGATCACGATAGAGGGAGACTTCTTTGGGACGAAATTGTTAGGGCTTCTGGACACAGTAACATAGTCATAGTAGGGGACTTTAACTTTAGTCAAATTGACTGGAATTCTTTGACAGGTAATCTAGAGTCCAGTGACTTTATGGAAACAGTTCAGGACTGTTTTCTGAAACAGAGCGTGACAGAGCCTACCAGGGGTAATAATTTGCTAGACCTAGTCTTGTCAAATAAGGAAACACTCGTGAATAATCTGGAGATCACTGAAGAGGTTGGAGCAAGTGATCACAAATCCATCACTTTTAGCATTAACTGGGAATGCAAGAATAATGATAATACAGTAAAAATCCCTGATTTTCGTTCTGCTGATTATAATGGACTTAGGAAACATCTGTCTAATCTTGATTGGGGTTATCTAGCTAATGATTTTATTGACGATAATCATACTTATGAATATGAAGGGATCTGCTTTTATGATTGTTTTCTTAATAATGTACACAGTGCCCAGAGTATATACATTCCCCAGGGAGAAATTAGGTCT
>NC_069414.1:43182603-43192603 GCF_026875155.1 Cherax quadricarinatus | reverse complement strand
TCTTCAATTGTATTGGTGCAGGGAATGACCGTGATTCTGGCATGTGATAGTTACTCCAGTTCCTGAGGGAGTCAAGCTTATACAAGCTTGTATATATAGCTGTGTCCTGAGTATGAGAGTGTGTAGCTGTGTAAGGCTCTCACAGCTGAGTCTGACAGATTTCATTACCTCATGTATGTAGCCCGTCCAGAGTGATGGAATATGACAGGGAAACATAGTTACCTTTTGTACCCACTATGTGAATGTCATGTAGAATACTGCACCAAAACACTCCTGGTATTCCTCTATAATGTATATATATAAATATATATATATATATATATAAAAATAATATATAATATATATATATAAATATATATATATATATATATGTGTGTGTGTGTGTGTGTGTGTGTGTGTTTTGTGTGTGGGGTTGTGTGTGTGGTGTGTGTGTGTGTGTGTGTTGTTTCTGTGTGTCTGTGTGCTCACCTATATGTGGTTGCAGGGGTCGATTCATAGCTCCTGGCCCCGCCTCTTCACTGGTCGACACTAATTCACTCTCTCCTTGCTCCATGATCTTTGTCATACCTCTTCTTGAAGCTATTTATGGAACTTGCTTCCACTATTTCACTCTCCAGATTATTCCAGTTACTGACAACTCTAAGACTAAAGAAATACTTCCTAACATCCCTATGACTCGTCTGGGTTTTCAGTTTCCAATTGTGTCCCCTTGTTTCTGTTTCCCATCTCTGAAACATTCGATCCTTGTCCACGTTGTCAATGCCTCTTAGTATTTTACACGTTGTTATCATGTCCCCATGTGTGTGTGTGTGTGTGTGTGTGTGTGTGTGTGTGTGTAAGTAGAAGTGGCAAACAGTGAAGAATCACAGTGACAGCAGTGAGAATCATGCTGGCACCGTGGCAGCAGTGACAATTACAGCGCCTCACTCCCCAACGCAGAGATTGTCACACCTTATTGGGAAAGGTATGACCTTCCATTAACCGGGAAATCACCACACCAGTTTCCCCTCTTCCATCTCCCCTTTACTCCCTCACTACCAGATACATACATAGAGATGTAAATCATATGTGTGTGTGTGTGTGTGTGCACTCACCTAATTGTACTCACCTAATTGTGGTTGCAGGGGTCGATACTCAGCTCCTGGCCCCGCCTCTTCACTGATCACTACTAGGTCCTCTCTCTCTCCGACTCTATGACTGAAGAAATACTTCCTAACGTCCCTTTGACTCGTCTGAGTCTTCAGTTTCCAACTGTGACCCCTTGTTTCTGTGTCCCCTCTCTGGAACATCCTATCTCTGTCCACCTTGTCTATTCCCCGCAGTATCTTATATGTCGTTATCATGTCTCCCCTAACCCTTTTGTCCTCCAGTGTCGTCAGTCCGATTTCCCTCAACCTTTCCTCGTACGACATTCCCTTGAGCTCTGGGACTAGCCTTGTTGCAAACCTTTGTACTTTCTCTAACTTCTTGACGTGCTTGACCAGGTATGGGTTCCAGACTGGTGCTGCATACTCCGGTATGGGCCTAACATACACAGTGTACAGTGTCTTGAACGATTCCTTATTAAGGTATCGGAATGCTATTTATTTGTTTATTTATTTATTTATTAATTTGAACATGATACAGTGATGTACAAAGGAATACAGTTATTACAGTGTAACATGCCAAAGCCACTTGTATGCAGAGCATTATGGGCAGCTTAAAATTAACTTAAGATTAACTAAGCAATGATATATTCAGTGGTAAAAACATTATTGTAAACAGATAACAATTTAGCACAAATGAGTATTACAAAGACAGGTCATATGGTCATTTACTGTGTTGCTGAACATTCAGTAGAATGGAGTATTCTGTTAGGTAATGTAATTAAAAAAAAAAGTTTGATTGGGTCACAATATGAGATACAATAATGAGAAACATTTATGAGATACAATTTATAAGATACAATTATTCAGTATTTATTTAGTTGTGGGTGAGTAAGTGATTTTTGAGAAGAGACTTGAATTTATAAACAGACAATGTTTCTTTTATATTCACAAGTAATGTATTCCAGATTTTAGGGCCTTTTATGTGCATTGAGTTTTTGCATAGCGTGAGATGGACACGAGGAACATCAAAGAGTGATCTGTGCCTTGTGTTATGGTCATGTGTTCTGTTGAGGTTGGCAAGGAGATGTTTGAGGGGAAGGTTTATATCAGAGTTAAGTGTTCTATGTATGTAGTTGGTGCAGTAATAAGTATGGATGTTTTGTATGGTGAGTAGGTTTAGAGTTTTGAATATTGGTGGAGTGTGTTGCCTGTAGTGAGAATTTGTTATCATTCTGACTGCAGCCTTTTGTTGGGTAATTAGTGGTCTGAGATGGTTACTTGTTGTTGAGCCCCATGCACAAATTCCATAGGTGAGATAGGGGCAAATAAGTGAGTGATATAGGGCCAGGAGGGCTGACTGTGGAACATAGTACCGTATCTTCGATAGTATGACTACGTATATGTGTTTGAAATTTGAGTCTATTATCAAGGTGGATTCCAAAGAATTTTCCCTCTGTGAGTTTTGTGATAGGTGATCCGTTTATCGTTATGTTAAGAGGGACATCTGTAGCTCTGTTACCAAACTGAATGAAGTAGGTTTTGTCAATGTTTAGAGTAAGTTTTATAGTCCGCATCAAGGTAGATATTTTCTGTAATTCGGTATTTACAGTATTGGCTAGAATGACTGGGCTCGGGTGAGAGAAGACGTCTGTTGTGTCATCTGCAAATAATGTGGGTTTGAGTAGTTGCGATGCATTTGGTAGGTCATTTATGTATATGAGAAAGAGAAGAGGGCCAAGGACACTTCCTTGTAGGACACCAACTGTAATTGGCTGTGCGGAAGAGTTTGTCCCGTTTGTGTACACATATTGGCTTCTGTTGCTGAGGTAAGACTTGAGGTAGTTGAGGGAGTGTCCTCTTATACCATAGTGTGACAATTTTACGTGGAGCAAGTCATGGTCAACTGTATCAAAAGCTTTACGTAAGTCAATGAAGATCCCCAGTGGGACTTCTTTTTTATCTATTGCAGTGTATATGTGTTCTAGCATGTGTGTAATAGCATCATTAGTATTTTTATTAGGCCTGAACCCAAACTGACAGGGGTTGAGTATGTTGTGGGAGATGAGGTAGGAATAGATTCGCTTATGAATTAATTTTTCGAAGATTTTAGAGATAGGGTGTAGGTTGGATATTGGCCTATAGTTATTCAAGTCTGTTTGGTCTCCTTTATGGATCGGGGTGACCCTTGCTATTTTGAGAACTGTAGGGAAGGTAGAGGATTTTAGGGATTTGTTAAAGAGTGTTGCAATGATTGGTGATAGTACTTGTGACGCTTTTTTGTATATAAAGAGTGGTAAGGTATTTAAATCTCCTGCCTTGTTTTTTAGTGCGTTGATAATAAGGGAGACTTCAGTAGGGTTAGTCGGAATGAACATTAAAATGGTATAAAATACCGACAGATTGTTAGGTAAGACACTTATGCAACAGTTAGGTATCTTTATTTCGAAACGTTTCGCCTACACAGTAGGCTTCTTCAGTCGAGTACAGAAAAGTTGATAGAAGCAGAAGATACTTGAAGACGATGTAATCAGTCCAACACCCTTAAAGTTTTGAGGTGGTCAGTCCCTCAGTCTGGAGAAGAGCATTGTTCCGTTGTCTGAAACAATATGTAGTTTCAGACTTTGGAACAATGCTCTTCTCCAGACTGAGGGACTGACCACCTCAAAACTTTAAGGGTGTTGGACTGATTACATCGTCTTCAAGTATCTTCTGCTTCTATCAACTTTTCTGTACTCGACTGAAGAAGCCTACTGTGTAGGCGAAACGTTTCGAAATAAAGATACCTAACTGTTGCATATGTGTCTTACCTAACAGGGTTAGTCGGAGCTAGGAACAGTGTGTTCGGGTAGTTGTCAGTGAGGTAGTCACTGGGTGGGGTATCTGAGCTTGGGATTTTATTGGCAAGGTTTTTTCCTATAGTGGAGAAGAAATTATTGAGTCTGTTTGCTGTTTCAGTTGGTGGGAGTTGGGGTTCATCTGGTTTTGTTAATTAAATTTCGCTATTTCGTGATATCTTTTTTGTTCCTAGAATTTCTGATAGGGTTTTCCAGGTCTTTTTTTATATCACTTCGTAAGTTGGATAATCTATTCTCATAATACAGTTTTTTTAGCCCTTCTTATCAGGCTGGTTAGGACTGACAAGTAACGTTTTGTTTGGTCTCTGGTTATGTGGCCCATTCTGTACTGTTTTTCGTATAGGTGCTTTGTATTTATGGATTTGAGGTTTGCCAGGCGCCCGTATGATGCAGCAGTTATTTGGTTGATGTGTGCCTCCGGTGATGTGCTCGGTGTTATGGTCACCCCAAGGTCTTTCTCCCTGAGTGAGGTCTGTAGTCTTTGTCCACCTAGCCTATACTCTGTCTGCGGTCTTCTTTGCCCCTCCCCAATCTTCATGACTTTGCATTTGGCAGGATTGAATTCGAGAAGCCAGTTTCTGGACCACATGTCCAGCCTGTCCAGGTCTCTTTGCAGTCCTGCCTCATCCTCATCCTATTTAATTCTTCTCATCAGCTTCACATCATCTGCGAGTAGGGACACTTCAGAGTCTATTCCTTCCATCATGTCGTTCGCATATATAAAAATAGCACTGGTCCTAGAACTGACCCCTGTGGGACCCCGCTCGTCACAGGCGCCCACTGTGATACCTCTTCACGTACCATGACTCGTTGTTGCTTCCCTGTCAGGTATTTCCTTATCCATTGCAGTGCTCTCCCTGTTATATGTGCCTGATCCTCCAGCTTCTGCACTAATCTCTTGTGAGGAACTGTGTCAAAAGCCTTCCTGCAGTCCAGGAAAATGCAATCAACCCACCCTTCTCTCTCGTGTCTTACTTCTGTTACCTTGTCATAAAACTCCAGAAGGTTTGTGACACAGGATTTGTCTTCCTTGAATCAATGCTGGTTTTCATTTATAATCTTGTTCCGTTCCAGGTGTTCCACCACTCTCCTCCTGATAATCTTCTCCATGACTTTGCATACTATACATGTCAGAGACACAGGTCTGTAGTTTAGTACCTCTTATCTGTCTCCTTTCTTAAATATGGGGACTACATTTCCCGTCTTCCATATCTCAGGTAGTTGCCCAGTTTCAAGGGATGTGTTGAAGATTGTGGTTAGGGGCACGCACAGCATCTCTGCTCCTTCTCTAAGGATCCACGGGGAGATGTTGTCCGGTCCCATCGCCTTTGAGGTATCAAGGGCACTTAGCAGCTTCTGCACCTCCTCCTCGGTTGTTCGTATGTTATCCAACACTTGTTGGTATATTCCTTCTTGATGTTCCTTTCTGTGCTGTCTTCCCAGAGCCCTTCCTGCCTCTACTGCAAAAACTTCCTTAAATCTCCTGTTCAGCTCCTCACATACCTCCTGATCATTTCTTGTGAGTTCTCCACCTTCTGTCCTCAGTCTGATCACCTGGTCTTTGACTGTTGTCTTCCTCCTGATGTGGCTATGCAACAGTTTCGGGTCAGTCTTGACTTTCGATGCTATGTTATTTTCATACTGTCGCTGGGCCTCCCTCCTTACCTGTGCGTACTCGTCCCTGGCTCGACTAATCTCCCTATTTTCATGTGTTCTCTGCCTTCTGTACTTTTTCCATTCTCTATTGCACTTTGTTTTTGCCTCCTTACACCGTCGGGTAAACCAGGGGCTCGTTCTGGTCTTCCCGTTGTTTCTGTTGCCCTTGAGAATAAACCTTTCCACTGCCTCCTTGCATTTTGTTGTTACATATTCCATCATTTTATTTACTGGCTTTCCTGCCAGTTCTCTGTCCCACGGAATCTCCTGAAGGAAGTTCCTCAAACCTAAGTAGTCTCCTCTTTTATAGTCTGGCTTTTCCCATTCAACTCCTGTTACTCTCTCTACTTGCAACTCTACTATGCATTCAAAGCACAGAATCACATGGTCACTAGCTCCTAGGGGACTCTCATATGTGATGTCCTCAATGTCTGAACTGCCCAATGTGAATACAAGGTCCAATCTTGCTGGTTCGTCCTCCCCTCTCACTCTGGTAGTGTCCTTAACATGTTGGTGCATGAGGTTTTCCAGCACCACGTCCAACATCTTGGCTCTCCATGTTTCGGGACCCCCATGTGGCTCCAGGTTTTCCCAGTCAATCTCCCTGTGGTTGAAATCCCCCATAACCAGCAACTTTGCTCTGCTGGAGTGAGCTCTTCTTGCCACCTCAGCAAGTGTGTCCACCATTGCTCTGTTGCTCTCTTCATATTCCTCTCTTGGCCTCCTGCAGTTCTATGGTGGATTATACATCACTGCAATGACCACCTTGTGTGCCAATGACCACCTGAAGTGTGCCTACTATGTAGTCCCTTTCTCCTGTCTCGTCTATGCCTTCCATTTTCTCGGATTTCCATCGGTTTTTCACGAGCAGAGCAACCCCACCTCCCCCTCCTCTGCCCCTGTGTGTGTGTGTGTGTGTGTGTGTGTGTGTGTGTGTGTGTGTGTGTGTGTGTGTGTGTGTGTGTGTGTGTGTGTGTGTGTGTGTGTGTGTATGTGTGTATGTGTGTACTCACCTAGTTGTACTCACCTAGTTGAGGTTGCGGGGGGTCGAGTCCGAGCTCCTGGCCCCGCCTCTTCACTGATCGCTACTAGGTCACTCTCCCTGAGCCGTGAGCTTTATCATACCTCTGCTTAAAGCTATGTATGGATCCTGCCTCCACTACATCGCTTCCCAAACTATTCCACTTACTGACTACTCTGTGGCTGAAGAAATACTTCCTAACATCCCTGTGATTCATCTGTGTCTTCAGCTTCCAACTGTGTCCCCTTGTTACTGTGTCCAATCTCTGGAACATCCTGTCTTTGTCCACCTTGTCAATTCCTCTCAGTATTTTGTATGTCGTTATCATGTCCCCCCTATCTCTCCTGTCCTCCAGTGTCGTCAGGTTGATTTCCCTTAACCTCTCCTCGTAGGACATACCTCTTAGCTCTGGGACTAGTCTTGTTGCAAACCTTTGCACTTTCTCTAGTTTCTTCACGTGCTTGGCTAGGTGTGAGTTCCAAACTGGTGCCGCATACTCCAATGTGGGCCTAACGTACACGGTGTACAGGGTCCTGAATGATTCCTTATTAAGATGTCGGAATGCTGTTCTGAGGGTTGCTAGGCGCCCATATGCTGCAGCAGTTATTTGGTTGATGTGCGCTTCAGGAGATGTGCCTGGTGTTATACTCACCCCAAGATCTTTTTCCTTGAGTGAGGTTTGTAGTCTCTGGCCCCCTAGACTGTACTCCGTCTGCGGTCTTCTTTGCCCTTCCCCAATCTTCATGACTTTGCACTTGGTGGGATTGAACTCCAGGAGCCAATTGCTGGACCAGGTCTGCAGCCTGTCCAGAACCCTTTGTAGTTCTGCCTGGTCTTCGATCGAATGAACTCTTCTCATCAACTTCACGTCATCTGCAAACATACACACATACACACACACACATACACACACACACACACATACACACATACACACATACACACACACACACACATACACACACACACATACACACACACACACATACCACACACACACACACACACACACACACACACACACACACATACACACACACACACACACACACACACATACACACATACACACATACACACACACATACACACACACACACACATACACACATACACACATACACACACATACACACATACACACATACACACACACACACATACACACACACATACATACACACATACACACATACACACACACACACACACACACACACACACACACACACACACACACACACACACACACACACACACACACACACACACACACACACACACATACATACACAACAAAATGCAAGGAGGCTGAGGAGAGGTTTGTACCCAAGGGTAACAGGAATAATGAAAAAGCCAGGATGAGCCCATGGTTTACCCAAAGGTGCAGGGAGGCAAAAACCAAGTGTGCTAGGGAATGGAAGAAAATATAGAAGGCAAAGGACCCAGGAGAATAAGGAGAGCAGTCGTAGAGCCAGAAACGAATATGCACAGATAAGAAGGGAGGCCCAAAGACAATATGAAAATGACATAGCAGCGAAAGCCAAATCTGACCCGAAACTGTTGTACAGCCACATCAGGAGGAAAACAACAGTCAAGGACCAGGTAATCAGGCTAAGGAAGGAAGGAGGAGAGACAACAAGAAATGACCGTGAAGTATGTGAGGAACTCAACAAGAGATTCAAAGAAGTGTTCACAGAGGAGACAGAAGGGGCTCCAGAAAGACGGAGAGGTGGGGTACACCACCAAGTGCTGGACACAGTACACACAACCGAAGAAGAAATGAAGAGGCTTCTGAGTGAGTTAGATACCTCAAAGGCAATGGGGCCGGATAACATCTCTCCATGGGTCCTGAGAGAGGGAGCAGAGGCGCTGTGTGTACCCCTAACAACAATATTCAATACATCTATCGAAACAGGGAGATTGCCTGAGGCATGGAAGACAGCAAATGTAGTCCCAATCTTTAAAAAAGGAGACAGATATGAAGCACTAAACTACAGACCAGTGTCACTGACATGTATAGTATGCAAAGTCATGGAGAAGATTATCAGGAGAAGAGTGGTGGAACACCTAGAAAGGAATGATCTCATCAACAGCAGCCAACATGGTTTCAGGGATGGGAAATCCTGTGTCACAAACCTACTGGAGTTCTATGACGTGGTGACAGCGATAAGAGAAGAGAAAGAGGGGTGGGTGGATTGCATTTTCTTGTACTGCAAGAAGGCGTTTGACACAGTTCCACACAAGAGATTAGTGCAAAAACTGGAGGACCAAGCAGGGATAACAGGGAAGGCACTACAATGGATCAGGGAATACTTGTCAGGAAGACAGCAGCGAGTCATGGTACGTGGCGAGGTGTCAGAGTGGGCACCTGAGACCAGCGGGGTCCCACAGGGATCAGTCCTAGGACCAGTGCTGCTTCTGGTATTTGTGAACGACATGACGGAAGGAATAGACTCCGAAGTGTCCCTGTTTGCAGATGACGTGAAGTTGATGAGAAGAATTCATTCGATGGAAAACCATGCAGAACTACAAAGGGATCAGGACAGGCTGCAGACCTGGTCCAGAAATTGGCTCCTGGAGTTCAATCCCACCAAGTGCAAAGTCATGAAGATTGGGGAAGGGCAAAGAAGACGGCAGACGGAGTACAGTCTAGGGGGCCAGAGACTACAAACTTCACTCAAGGAAAAAGATCTTGGGGTGAGTATAACACCAGGCACATCTCCTGAAGCGCACATTAACCAAATAACTGCTGCAGCATATTGGTGCCTAGCAAACCTCAGAACAGCATTCCGACATCTTAATAAGGAATCGTTCAGGACCCTGTACACCGTGTACGTTAGGCCCATATTGGAGTATGCGGCACCAGTTTGGAACCCACACTTAGCCAAGCAAGCACGTAAAGAAACTAGAGAAAGTGCAAAGGTTTGCAACAAGACTAGTCCCAGAGCTAAGAGGTATGTCCTACGAGGAGAGGTTAAGGGAAATCAACCTGACGACAATGGAGGACAGGAGAGATAGGGGGGACTTGATAACGACATACAAAATACTGAGAGGAATTGACAAGGTGGACAAAGACAGGATGTTCCAGAGATTGGACACAGTAACAAGGGGACACAGTTGGAAGTTGAAAACACAGATGAATCAAAGGGATGTTAGGAAGCATTTCTTCAGCCACAGAGTAGTCAGGAAGTGGAATAGTTTGGGAAGCGATGTAGTGGAGGCAGGATCCATACATAGCTTTACGCAGAGGTATGATAAAGCTCACGGCTCAGAGAGAGTGACCAAGTATCGACCAGTGAAGAGGCGGGGCCAGGAGCTAAAACTTGACCCCTTGACCCTCAACTAGGTGTGTACACACACACACACACACACACACA
>NC_069414.1:43165103-43177603 GCF_026875155.1 Cherax quadricarinatus | reverse complement strand
GAAAACCCCTGAAGATCAAGAGTCTGAGATACTGAGGCCATAAAGTCTATCTGGCACCAACAGTCATTCCAAAGTCTGATGTTCAGTCTGAAAAACAACTGAATTTCTTGAACATGCCTGCATGTTCTTAGGCACTGAGGTGCTGCCACTTGACTGAGCAGATACTCACATCAACGTTCCCCTGAAAGAACCTAATTCGGCTTCCTCTTTTTATCTAAAACACTGCAAGCTCCTGATGATATGATGATTTTAACACGAAAGGCCTAGAGCTATTATTCAACTCCCCTAGTGGTTGTTTTCCATCCTGTGTCACTTGCTCGCAATTTTAACACACACACACACACACATAATATATGTATATTTTATATATATATATATATATATTATATATATATATATATATATATATATATATATATATATATATATATTATATATATATATATATATATATTATTATATATACTGTTACAAAAAAACGCGATTCTAAAAGCTTAGAGATCTCCAGGTAATACTAGAAAGGACTGCCCTTCTAGCATCCAGCCTGTTACTGGGTTTTCGTAACAAGTAGTCAGTATCCTTGGTAGGCTACTAACTAGAGAAATTAAAATTTAATAAATTTATAAAGTCTAGAGGTATATTATCAAATTAAATTAAATTAAATTAATCACAGTAATCAAAGTACAATAGTATTGTGTACAATATTATTGTGCTGAAAGCACATATCACATTTATAATTCTTAAGTACCGTCTGGTACATTAACATTTAATAAGATATTACAAATATATACAAGTGTGTATGTGAGTAAGTGCTCTAAGTAGTTCGCTATGTCTCAAGACTCGACTAGACTTAAACAAGTGACTGACAAAGTCCTCAAATAAACTAACTTCTTGACCGACTGGCAACCAGAACAGTCTGCTTGAACAATAAAAAGAATGCTAAGCCCAATAGCAATACAACAAGCAACTGCGACACAATCAGGAACAAGGAGATAATATAACGACACTAAGTAGGGACCATCAGCAGATCCTCCACAAAAGTCACAAAAATCCCATACTACTGAATCTAAGTTCAGCATAAGAAAATCCCCGACTGTGATAATACACAGATACCAGTACAAAATAGGTCATAAGCTATAGTTCAGGACCTGAGTTACTCAGAGTGTCTATGAGACACACAACCTCAGTACAACGTCGAAAATCACTAAGTCTATACAATGTTCTGTGAACAGAGTTCTACAGAACTAACAAGAATAATGAGACAGACAATCTGTCCAACCACCAAGAGAGTCTAGACCAGACTGAATACTTCAAGCAAGGTGAGGACACCCCCCCCTCGATCACGTGATAGCTCCGTGGGTTGCTGTCGCTGCCCAACAAGAAGCCGGCAGGGAAACAAGCAAAGAGCAATAATTACAGTAGTTAGACAATCAAGACTTGAACTGAGCACATAATATGTTACATCCTACCTAACAAAGGAAGGTACGTCAAATAACAATATAAAGCAATACATTTACGATTTAGCTATTATCGCAAATATAAGCAATATAAAATTAAATGAAAAGGTAATAATTATATATATACATAATAATCATCGCAAACCCATTCAGGGGTTGCAACTATATATATATATATTATATATATATATATATATTATATATATATATATATATATATATATGTAGTAGCGTGGTGGGGGTAAGGGAGGGGAGTGTATACCAGCACTCGTTTAACACCCAAGAATCTGCTACAAGTGTTGTGGGGGGTAAGGGAGGGGGTGTATACCAGCACTCGTTTAACACCAAGAATCTGCTACAAGTGTTGTGGGGGGTAAGGAGGGGGGTGTATACCAGCACTCGTTTAACACCAAGACTGCTACAAGTGTTGTGGGGGTAAGGGAGGGGGGTGTATACCAGCACTCGTTTAACACCAAGACTGCTACAAGTGTTGTGGGGGGTAAGGGAGGGGGGTGTATACAGCACTCGTTAACACCAAGACTGCTACAAGTGTTGTGGGGGTAAGGGAGGGGGGTGTATACCAGCACTCGTTTAACACCAAGACTGCTACAAGTGTTGTGGGGGTAAGGGAGGGGGTGTATACCAGTACTCGTTTAACACCAAGACTGCTACAAGTGTTGTGGGGGTAAGGGAGGGGGGTGTATACCAGTACTCGTTTAACACCAAGACTGCTACAAGTGTTGTGGGGGTAAGGGAGGGGGTGTATACCAGTACTCGTTTAACACCAAAACTCTGCTACAAGTGTTGGGGGGTTAGGGAGGGGGTGTATACCAGTACTCGTTTAACACCAAAACTCTGCTACAAGTGTTGTGGGGGTAAGGGAGGGGGTGTATACCAGTACTCGTTTAACACCAAAACTCTGCTACAAGTGTTGTGGGGGTAAGGGAGGGGGTGTATACCAGCACTCGTTTAACACCAAAACTCTGCTACAAGTGTTGGGGGGGTAAGGGAGGGGGTGTATACCAGCACTCGTTTAACACCAAGATTCTGCTATAAGTCTTCACCTGAATACAAATGAGCTCAATCAAGAATACACAGGCGTCTGAAGGCGTGTGTGAGGGCGTACAAGGGCGTGTGTGAGGGCGTGTAAGGGCGTGTGAGAGCGTTCAAGAAAGTGTGAGGGCGTGAGGGAGTGTGAGGGAGTGTGAGGGAGTGTGAGGCAGTGTGAGAGCGTGTGAGTGAGTGTGAGGGAGTGTGTGGACATGTTAGGGTGTGTGAGGCGTGTGAGGGCGTGAGGGAGTGTGAAAGCGTGTGAGGGAGTGTAAGGGTGTGTGAGGCTTGTGAGGGCGTGAGGGAGTGTGAAAGCGTGTGAGGGAGTATGAGTGTGAAAGCGTGAGAGGGCATGTGAGGCGTGTGAGGCGTGTGAGGGCGTTAGTGTGAGGGCGTGTGAGGGTAAGGGTGTCTGAGTGCGTGTGAGGGAGGTGTGAGGGCGTGTGAGGGAGTGTGAGAGCTTGTGAGGGCGTGTGAGGGAGTGTGAGAGCGTGTGTGGGAGTGTGAGGGAGGGTGAGGGCATGTGAGGGTGTGTGAGAGTGTGTGAGGGCTTGTGAGGGTGTGTGAGAGCGTGTGAGGGAGTGTGAGGGCGTGTGAGGGCGTGTGAGGGAGTGTGAGAGCGTGTGAGGGAGTGTGAGGGAGGGTGAGGGCGTGTGAGGGTGTGTGTGAGCGTGTGAGGGAGTGTGAGGGTGTGTGAGAGCGTGTGAGGGAGTGTGAGAGCGTGTGAGGGAGTGTGAGGGAGGGTGAGGGCGTGTGACGTTGTGTGAGAGCGTGTGAGGGAGTGTGAGGGCGTGTGAGGGAGTGTGAGAGCGTGTGAGGGGTGTGAGGGCGTGTTAGAGCGTGTGAGGGAGTGTGAGGGCGTGTGAGGGCGTGTGAGGGTGTGTGAGAGCGTGTTAGGGAGTGTGAAGGTGTGTGAAGGCGTGTGAGGGTGTGTGGGAGCGTGTGAGGGAGTGTGAGGGCGTGTGAGGGCGTGGGAGGGAGTGTGAGGGCGTGCGAGGGCGTGTGAGGGTGTGTGAGAGCATGTGAGCTAGTGTGAGGGCGTGCGAGGGCGTGTGAGGGTGTGTGAGAGCGTGTGAGCTAGTGTGAGGATGTGTGAGAGCATGTGAGGGAGTGTGAGGGCGTGTGAGTGAATGTGAGGGAGTGTGAGAGCGTGTGGTGGTTGTGGTGGTTGTTACTAGTAATGGTGGTTGTTACTGCTAGTGGTGGATGTTACTAGTAGTGGTGGTTGCTACTGCTAGTGGTGGTTGTTACTAATAGTGGTTTTTGCTGGTAGTGGTGGTTGTTACTAGTAGTGGTGGTTGTTACTATTGGTGGTTGTTACTGGTAGTGGTGCTTGTTACTAGTAGTGGTGGTTGTTACTGGAAATAGTGGTTGTTACTGATAGTGGTGGTTGACACTAATAGTGGTGGTTGTTACTGGTAGTGGTGGTTGTTACTAGTAGTGGTGGTTGTTATTAGTAGTGTTGGTTGTTACTAGTAGTGTTGGTTGTTACTAGTAGTGGTGGTTGTTACTAGTAGTGTTGGTTGTTACTAGTAGTGGTGGTTGTTACCAATAGTGGTTGTTACTAGTAGTAGTGGTTGTTACCGGTAGTGGTGGTTGTTACTAATAGTGGTGGTTGTTTCTAGTAGTTGTGGTTGTTACTAGTAGTAGTTGTTACTCGTAGTGGTTGTTACTAATAGTGGTTGTTGTTGCTAGTAGTGGTGGTTACTAGTAGTAGTGGTTGTTACTGGTACTGGTGGTTGTTACTAATAGTGGTGGTGTGACATGCAAAGAGTACGTAACCTTTATTCAACGCATTTACACACCCTCATTGAAAGGCTATCTCCCCCAACCAGTGAACCAGGGACTAAGGGTCGAACGATGGGGCCTCGTCGTTCAATCAGTACCCAGATTCCAGCCAATGAGAAGATGGTTCTGGCAATCGCAGAGGTTATGTGGGCACCACACACCTGTCTGCCCTTGTCATTCCCATTCTAGAGCTGGTTGAAGCACGGTCTGCTCTCTAGTGGCTTCTATTTTGCCATGCTTACCGTGGAGTGCACTAATACCTATTGCTGTACACAGTGTATATAGTGTACATACTTCTGTTCTTACTTGGTGAAGGATAATATAAGTCAAAAGTATTTCTGCTGTGTTTATTTTGCTCCCTTTACACCCACGATAACAGGCCTTTGGATTCCTGGGTTGTAATAGGCGGTTGTTACTAATAACGCTGGTTGTTACTGGTAGTGCTTGTTGTTACTGGTAGTGGTGGTTGTTACTAGTGGTGGTTGTTACTAGCAGTGGTGATTGTTACTGGTAGTGGTGATTGTTAATAGTAGTGGTGGTTGTTACTGGTAGTATTGGTTGTTACTGGTAGTGGTGGTTGTTATGGTAGTGGTGGTTGTTACTGGTGGTGGTGGTTGTTACTGGTAGTATTGGTTGTTACGGGTAGTGGTGGTTGTTACTGGTAGTGCTTGTTGTTACTGGTGGTGGTGGTTGTTACTAGTGGTGGTTGTTACTAGCAGTGGTGATTGTTACTGGTAGTGGTGATTGTTAATAGTAGTGGTGGTTGTTACTCGTAGTATTGGTTGTTACTGGTAGTGGTGGTTGTTAATAGTAGTGGTGTTGTTACTGGTAGTATTGGTTGTTACTGGTAGTGGGGGTTTTGTTAATAGTAGGTGGTTTTGTTACTCGTAGTATTGGTTGTTACTGGTAGTGGTGATTGTTAATAGTAGTGGTGGTGTTACTCAGTATTGGTTGTTACTGGTAGTGGTGGTTGTTATGGTAGTGGTGGTTGTTACTGGTGGTGGTGGTTGTTACTGGTGGGGTGGTTGTTACTGTAGTGTGGTTGTACTTTTGGGTGGTTGTTGTAAAAATGGTTTGTTACTGGTAGTGGTTGTTACTAATAATGGTGGTTGTTTTTTTGGTTGTGGATGTTGTTACTGGGTGTGAAGGGGTAGTGGTGGTTATGGTAGTGGTGGTTGTTACTAGTAGGGGTTGTTATGGTAGGGGTTTGGTTGTTACTACTAGTGGTGGTTGTTATTGGTAGTGGTGATTTTTAAACTAGTAGTGGTGGTTGTTTTACTGGAAGTGGTGGTGGTTATGGCCGTAGTGGTTGTTATGGTAGTGGCTGATTGTTACGGGTAGGGGTTTGGGGGTTGTTACTGGTAGTGGTGGTTGTTACTAGTAGTGGTGGTTACTGGTTTTGGTAAACTTGTGATTGCTGTTGCTGGTGGTACTGGTGGCCGTTGTATGTGGTGATGGTGGTGGTATTTGTTGTTGCTGGTAGTAGTGGTGGTTGTTAGTGGTAGTAGTGGTGGTTGTTAGTGGTAGTAGTGGATGATGTTACTGGCCACAAGTTTGGCCACAAGAGGACTTTGGATATCGTAGCAGTCAAGGATATCGTAGTGGTCAAGGATATCGTAGCAGTCAAGGATATCGTAGTGACCAAGGATATCGTTGTGGTCAAGGATATCGTAGCAGTCAAGGATATCGTAGTGACCAAGGATATCGTAGCAGTCAAGGATATCGCAGTAGTCAAGGATATCGTAGCAGTCAAGGATATCGTTGTGGTCAAGGATATCGTAGCAGTCAAGGATATCGTAGTGGCCAAGGATATCGTAGCAGTCAAGGATATCGTAGCAGTCAAGGATATCGTAGTAGTCAAGGATATCGTAGTGGTCAAGGATATCGTAGCAGTCAAGGATATCGTAGTGGTCAAGGGTATCGTAGCAGTCAAGGACATCGTAGCAGTCAAGGATATCGTAGCAGTCGAGGATATCCAAGCAGTCAAGGATATCGTAGCAGTCAAGGATATCGTAGCAGTCAAGGATATCGTAGCAGTCAAGGATATCGTAGCAGTCAAGGATATCGTAGCAGTCGAGGATATCCAAGCAGTCAAGGATATCGTAGCAGTCGAGGATACCCAAGCAGTCAAGGATATCGTAGCAGTCAAGGATATCGTAGCAGTCAAGGATATCGTAGCAGTCAAGGATATCTTAGCAGTCAATAATATTGTAGCAGTCAAGGATATCGTAGCAGTCAAGGATATCGTAGCAGTCACGCATATCGTAGCAGTCAAGGATATCGTAGCAGTCAAGGATATCGTAGCAGTCAGGATACCCAAGCAGCAAAGGATATCGTAGCAGTCGAGGGGAACCCAAGCAGTCAAGGATATGTAGCAGTAAAGGGAAATATCGTGCAGGTCCAAGGAAATATCGTAGCAGTCAAGGATATCGTAGCAGTCAAGGATATCGTAGCAGTCAAGGATATCGTAGCAGTCAAGGATATCGTAGCAGTCAAGGATATCTTAGCAGTCAATAATATTGTAGCAGTCAAGGATATCGTAGCAGTCAAGGATATCACATGAGTCAAGGATATCGTAGCAGTCAAGGATATCACAGGAGTCAAGGATATCGTAGCAGTCAAGGATATAATATGACTCAAGGATATCACAGGAGTCAAGGATATCGTAGCAGTCAAGGATATAACATGAGTCAAGGATATCGTAGCAGTCAAGGATATAACATGACTCAAGGATATCGTAGCAGTCAAGGATATAATATGACTCAAGGATATCACAGGAGTCAAGGATATCGTAGCAGTCAAGGATATAATATGACTCAAGGATATCGTAGCAGTCAAGGATATCACAGGAGTCAAGGATATCGTAGCAGTCAAGGATATAACATGACTCAAGGATATCGTAGCAGTCAAGGATATAATATGACTCAAGGATTCACAGGAGTCAAGGATATCTTTAGCAGTCAAGGATATAAATGACTCAAGGATATCGTAGCAGTCAAGGTTATAAAGAGTCAAGGATATCGTAGCAGTCAAGGATATAATATGACTCAAGGATATCGTAGCAGTCAAGGATATCACAGGAGTCAAGGATATCGTAGCAGTCAAGGATATCACAGGAGTCAAGGATATCGCAGCAGTCAAGGATATAACATGAGTCAAGGATATCGTAGCAGTCAAGGATATAACATGACTCAAGGATATGGTGCAGAAAAAGGGAAATATAACTTG
The DNA here is from genome assembly GCF_026875155.1 of Cherax quadricarinatus. Classification (NCBI taxonomy): domain Eukaryota; kingdom Metazoa; phylum Arthropoda; class Malacostraca; order Decapoda; family Parastacidae; genus Cherax; species Cherax quadricarinatus. Next base: position 43,170,080 of record NC_069414.1, on the reverse strand, counting down.
AGTAAGGATATTCGTAGCAGTCAAGGATAAACATGAGCAAGGATACGTAGCAGTCAAGGATATACATGACTCAAGGATATCGTAGCATTTCAAGGAAAACACAGGAGTCAAGGATATCTTAGCAGTAAAGGATATAACATGAGTCAAGGATATCGTAGCAGTCAAGGATATAACATGAGCCCAAGGATAATCGTAGCAGTCAAGGATATAACAGAGTAAAGGATATCGAAGCAGTCAAGGATATAACATGACTCAAGGATATCGTAGCAGTCAAGGATATCACAGGAGTCAAGGATATCGTAGCAGTCAAGGATATAACATGACTCAAGGATATCGTAGCAGTCAAGGATATAACATGATCAAGGATATCGTAGCAGTAAAGGATATACAGAGTCAAGGATTATCGTAGCAGTCAAGGATATAACATGATCAAGGATATCGTAGCAGTCAAGGATATAAAAATGAGCCAGGTATCGTAGCAGTCAAGGATATAACATGACTCAAGGATATCGTAGCAGTCAAGGATATACAGGAGCAAGGATATCGTAGCAGTCAAGGATAAAAACATGGACTCAGGAAATATCGGTAGGCAGTCAAGGATATAACATGACTCAAGGATATCGAAAGCAGTCAAGGATATACAGGAGTCAAGGATATCGTAGCAGTCAGGATAAACATGACTAAAGGATATCGTAGCAGTCAAGGATATAACATGACCCAAAGGATATCGTAGCAGTCAAGGTTTAAAAACATGACTAAAGGATATGTAGCAGTCAAGGATATCACAGGAGTCAAGGATATGTGTAGTCAAGGATATAACAGGGACTCAAGGATATCGTAGCAGTCAGGATTTTAACATGACCAAGGATATCGTAGCAGTCAAGGATATCACAGGAGTCAAGGATATCGTAGCAGTCAAGGATATAACATGACTCAAGGATATAGTAGCAGTCAGGATATAACATGGCCAAGGATATCGTAGCAGTCAAGGATATCCAGGAGTCAAGGATATCTTTAGCAGTCAAGGATATAACATGACTCAGGTATGTAGCAGTCAAGGATTAACAGGGACTCAAGGATATCGTAGCAGTCAAGGATATCACAGGAGGTCAAGGGATATCGTAGCAGTCAAGGAATATAACTTGATAAGGATATGTAGCAGTCAAGGATAATAACATGTGGCCAAGATATCGTGCAGTAAGGATATTAACATGACTCAAGGAATCGTAGCAGTCAGGTTTATCAACAGGAGTCAAGGGATATCGTAGAGTCAAGGATAATGAGCCAAGGATACGTAGCAGCAAGGTATAACTTATCAAGGTATCGTAGCAGTCAGGATATCACAGGAGTCAAGGGATTTTTAGCAGTCAGGATTAACATGATAAAGGAATCGTAGCAGTCAAGGATATAAATGACTCAAGGATTTTTTCGTAGCAGTCAGGATCACAGGAGTCGGGATTTCGTAGCAGTCAAGGTATACATTGACTCAGGATATGTAGCAGTCAAGGTATAACATGAGCCAGGATATCGTATCAGTAAAGGTATCACAGGAGTCAAGTATCGTAGCATTTCAAGATATTACATGACTCAGGATATGTGAGTCAAGGATTATAACATTGACTCAAGGATATCGTAGCAGTCAAGGATATCACAGGAGTCAAGGATATCGTAGCAGTCAAGGATATAACATGACTCAAGGATATCGTAGCAGTCAAGGATATAACATGAGCCAAGGATATCGTAGCAGTCAAGGATATAACATGACTCAAGGATATCGTAGCAGTCAAGGATATCACAGGAGTCAAGGATATCGTAGCAGTCAAGGATATAACATGACTCAAGGATATCGTAGCAGTCAAGGATATAACATGACTCAAGGATATCGTAGCAGTCAAGGATATCACAGGAGTCAAGGATATCGTAGCAGTCAAGGATATAACATGACTCAAGGATATCGTAGCAGTCAAGGATATCACAGGAGTCAAGGATATCGTAGCAGTCAAGGATATAACATGACTCAAGGATATCGTAGCAGTCAAGGATATCACAGGAGTCAAGGATATCGTAGCAGTCAAGGATATAATATGACTCAAGGATATCGTAGCAGTAGCAGTAGCAGTCAAGGATATAACATGACTCAAGGATATCGTAGCAGTCAAGGATATAACATGACTCAAGGATATCGTAGCAGTCAAGGATATAACATGACTCAAGGATATCGTAACAGTCAAGGATATAACATGAGTCAAGGATATCGTAGCAGTCAAGGATATCACAAGAGTCAAGGATATCCTAGCAGTCAAGGATATAACATGACTCAAGGATATCGTAGCAGTCAAGGATATCACAGGAGTCAAGGATATCGTAGCAGTCAAGGATATAACAGGAGTCAAGGATATCGTAGCAGTCAAGGATATAACAGGAGTCAAGGATATCGTAGCAGTCAAGGATATCACAGGAGACAAGGATATCGTAGCAGTCAAGGATATCGTAGCAGTCAAGGATATAACAGGAGTCAAGGATATCGTAGCAGTCAAGGATATCACAGGAGTCAAGGATATCGTAGCAGTCAAGGATATAACATGACTCAAGGATATCGTAGCAGTCAAGGTTTTAAAACTCCATACGGCACTTCAAGGGATATCGTAGCAGTCAAGGATATAACAGGATCAAGGATATCGTAGCAGTCAAGGATATAACAGGAGTCAAGGATTTACAGTAGACGTAGCAGTCAAGGATATACAGGAGTCAAGGTTTATCGTAGCAGTCAAGGATAGGAAAAGGCAGTCAAGGATATAACAGGAGTCAAGGATATCGTAGCAGACAAGGATATAACAGGAGTCAAGGATATCGTAGCAGTCAAGGATATAACATGATCAAGGTATCGAGCAGTCAAGGATATACAGGATCAAGGATATCTTTAGCAGTCAAGGATATAACAGGAGTCAAGGATATGGGGCAAGAGTCAAGGATATAACGGGAGTCAAGGATATCGTAGCAGTCAAGGATATAACGGGAGTCAAGGATATCGGGGAGTCAAGGATATCGTAGCAGCAAGGATTAACAGGAGTCAAGGATATCGTAGCAGTCAAAGGATAACACAGAGTCAAGGATATCGTAGTAGGTCAAGGATATCGTAGCAGTCAAGGATATAACAGGACTAAAGGATATCGTAGCGTCAAGGATATAACAGGAGTCAAGGATTTCGTAGCAGTCAAGGATATCACAAGTTTGTACAAAGGATACCCCGTAGCAGTCAAGGATATAAAAATGGACTCAAAGGGAAAAAATCGGATAGGCAGTCAAGGATATAACAGGAGTCAAGGATATCGTAGCAGTAAAGGATATCCCGGGAGTAAGGATATTAGAAAAGTCAAAAAAACAACACAAAAATATTACACAAATAAACAAAAAAAGGGAACAACTACACAAGGATTTTAACAACCAAACCACCACAAACTAAAACAACCAAAACGAAAACAAAACCCAAAAAGGAACCAAGCAAAACACACACACACACATTCACACCACACACACACAAACACACACACACACACACACACACACACACACACCCACAACACCCCACAACACACACCCCCACACATATTAACACACACACACCACACAAACACACACCACACACCACACACACACACACCCACACACACACACACACACACCCCACACACCACACACAGCACACACACACGCACACACACACACACACACCATATTAACACACACACACACAGACGAGGGCCAGACATAGTTATCACATCTAATTAACGTGGCCATTGCTGTTATTGCAATCAAATTGATGGAGGGACATTGTTATTGCTTACAAACAGAGGCCAGAACCACCCTTATCATCCACAAACACAGCAAACCCCGCTATGTTGATACAAGACCTCTATCTTCATATTTTATGTTCAATATATACACACACACCCCCACAACTTATATATATATATTTATATATATAATATATAATATATATATATATATTATATATATTATATATATTATAATAGATTCTTACAAATGAACTGACTTGAATCTCTGTGATTAAATCTCCTGGGATAGTGATTCTCTCTCTCTCTCTCTCTCTCTCTCTCTCTCTCTCTCTCTCTCTCTCTCTCTCTCTATCTCTCTCTCTCTCTCTCTCTCTCTCTCTCTCTTTCTCTCTTACAAAATACGGGAAAACACAAAGAAAAGGGCACTGCAGGAAAGAGAGCAAGGCGATGGTAGGAATAAGACATAAAGCAAGCGAAGGAGATGACTGAAAGAGATGAAGATACAGCATCCTTGGAGATAAGGAAGATACCAGCATCCCCGGAGATGAGAAAGATACCAGCATCCTTGGAGATGAGTAAGATACCATCATCCTTGGAGATTAGAAACATGCCAGCATCATTGGAGATGAGAAAGATACCAGCATCCTTGGAGATGAGGAAGATACCAGCATCCTTTGAGATGAGGAAGATACCAGAATCCTTGGAGATGAGGAAGATACCATCATCCTTGGAGATTAGAAACATGCCAACATCCTTTGAGATGAGGAAGATACCAGCATCCTTGGAGATGAGGAAGATATCAGCATCCTTGGAGATGAGGAAGATGCCAGCATCCTTGGAGATGGGGAAGATATCAGCATCCTTGGAGATGAGGAAGATACCAGCATCCTTGGAGATGGGGAAGATACCAGCATCCTTGGAGATGGGGAAGATACCAGCATCCTTGGAGATGGGGAAGATATCAGCATCCTTGGAGATGAGGAAGATATCAGCATCCTTGGAGATGAGGAAGATACCAGCATCCTTGGAGATGGGGAAGATACCAGCATCCTTGGTAATGGAAGTAGCAGCCAGTGTATCGTCAGGAAGACAGAGACTTCCTGCCACAGTATTGAAGAGTCTGCCACCACACAACTTTTAACAATGGAAGGAAGAATAGGAATGTGTCTGGATGCAGTGG